>JAFIRS010000214.1:0-600000 GCA_018342105.1 Gonioctena quinquepunctata
AAAACAAATGCTAAACTAAATGATAGCATTTCTGGTTCAAAGGAAGTCGAATAACATGTCAGTCAGTCGGTCGTTAAGACAAAAGAAGCCGCCTATTATACATTAATCATTTAAAACAGCATTTTGGAGACAACAAATTCGCTTTGAAGCCAAAGCTACTTGAGAAAGACTGATAGTTATTGCTTGATATGAATAGCTACAAAAAGCTACAATCACATTTCATACAAGGGTAGTTTACAAATACAAGTTGAAATAGGTTTTGCACCTAATATATTTATTTCTTAATTATTCCTGAACGGGCCTGTTAATTTGGATTATGTTTCTCAGTTATACTTTAAAGTTGATAATCCCACACCCGTGTAAGTTCCATTGATTTCCTCTATCTGGTTTTTGAAATATAACTATTGAAAATTGATATTTTATAGAAAATATTATCTAATCTGATTTCCTGATGAAATAAATATGATCTTGCTGTGCAAAGCAATTGCGCCGTTGAAAATCGCATGAACATGAATCGTTTGTCGATGACACGTTGGGAAGGGTTCATAATTACCACTTATAGATATTCGTGGAATCGTCACAAAGCGTAGAGTACGACTTATATGGAGCTGGACACCGAATTTTCTCAAAACAGGTGGAAAACCGCATACCAACGTGTCAATAGCCACGCCGTTGATAGCCACATGGTTTATGGTCATGCGGTTTTTAACTGCGCAATTATTTCGCGCCGCAAGATCATATTTATGTCATTTCAAGATTGGATAATATGTTCTATAGAATATCAATTTTCAATATTTATATTTCGAAAACCATACATAGAAAATTGATGGAACTCACATGAGTGTAGGGTAATTCACTTTTAAGCATAACTAGAAATTATTAAATTGACCAATCCATTCAGGAGCATTAAAAATATATTAGGTGCCAAACCTATTTCAACTTAAGTAATTTTGTCTTCAAACGGTTTATTTCAAAAAGTCTGTTTTAATGAAAGTTAAAAACTAATTAAAAACGAATATTCTTAAAAAAATAAGTGTTTTGGAAGAAAGTTGAAACTTTCAAAGAAAATACTCTTGTCATAAGAAAAGACTGGCAATGAAGATATGTTTAATGTTTAGTCCCACTGAATTGTAGCTATTTTTGACCCAACCTGTATAATAGGTGGCTCCTTTTGTCGTAACCACCGTCTGACTGACATGTCATTTGACTTCTTTCGAACTAGCCATGCTATTATTCAGTTACTAATCTTCTGAGAAGTAATAATTGTGGATAAGTGAACCTTACTATGTTTTAGTAAAACAGCCATTTTTATGATATTCAAAAATTCAAATCTCCGAAGCTAGATATAGAAACTAATTTAAACTTGCACGTGTAACCTCTAGTGACTTGTACTACGATATCCCAAAAAAAAATCAAAATTGGCTGGGAGCCATTTTTCCATGTATTAGTCATTTTCATCTATGATACTCATGGCTTGAAATTTGGTAGCTATACAGGGAGTTAATTAACTACGTGGACATGTTCCAAGCTGTGTGTAATCAAATCTTACAAGTTGATTTTGACCCATTTCTAGTTGTCCGATCAAAGTGGAATTTGGCAGGTGTTCATAGTTCCCGTGATAATGCATTATGGAATTTTTAAAAAAGAGAAAAACAAAATAGCGTCTCTAAGATGGCAGACGAGATTTGTGTTTATGATCCGATTCGATTCAAAATTGGTATGTGAGAGTTTTTGGGGTCGAAAATTGTGACTTTTCTGTCGAAATTTATAAAATCAAAATGGCGGCTCCAAAGCATTTTTAACACTTTTTTAGCGCATTTGAATAGGAGCTTGTCCCTAAAAAGGTTTATTATTGATTATTTATTTAGAGTCATGATATTTTCAACCCCTTCGCCAGACTTCAGCACTTTGATTCAGCAAGTCAAGTGAATTCATCTAATGAATTCTTGCATTTTTCATCTGTAACTCAATTTGTGGCAATGACTTTCATTGTTGTAAAAGTTTATCTTTTCCCGCCATAATTCATTTTCAGTTGAATCTCCATAATTCATTTTCAGTATCACATAGGTGTTATATATTACTCTATTCGCACAGCTAAATTTTAATTGTTGCCTTGAAACAGGGTTTAAATTTAAGAGATACACATAATTATAATTCCATTAATTGTTTGCAACGCTCCCAGTTCAATACAAATTAATAGCAAAGCAAACAAATCCAGGATATTTAATGTTGTTTCAAGTGTAGTGCTTTGAATTCGCTCATGACACTATCAAAGTATATTGGATAAGCATTCTGCGGAAGGTTGCTAGCCGGAATCTGATTACAAATTTGAAGTTTCAGTTTCTCTAGGGATTGGTTCTGTCCCCATTTTCGTCGTCGCAATGATGAAGCCGACTTTATTATTATATTCGTTCTTGAACATTCCCAAAAGGTCAAAAGGTGCCAAAGGTTTCCAAAGCAATCATGTGTGGTGATAATCATATGATGCTGAGTTTTCAGTTGATTTGGGTTTCCTGAAAAGGGTTCCTTATTTGAATCAAATCATGGAAAGTTCAATTATAAAAATCGAAGAATTACTCAACCAAAAAATAACTGAACGAAAGAAATGGAAGTACAATCAATGAAAAGAATGCTCCTCGGGTACTTACGGAGACCAAACAGAAACTCGAGTAGAGATAAGATTATTATAACTAACACATAATTTGAACTGAAAAAAGTCACCGGTTACAAAACATATACTCTTCAACCGAAACTTAACCGATTTGGCAAATCTTTGAATTACCGAAGTGATGACTGAACATACATTTGGGCCGAATTATGTTTCATTCTGTTAAAAAAAAGGCCCTCATTTGCGTGTCTAGATATTTCGTTTTACAGAGTGACCCAAGGTTGAAGCACCAATCGTTTAGAATCGGTTTTTGTAAGTAAAATTCGATTTTTTCTATAAGCATGTGTTCTTAATTTCTTCGTTATCGAGAGGGGGGTGACAAGGTTTTTCGAAAAAATCAGTTCTATGAAACACTGATATCCTCGTGAGATTTGATATGGTATCCCTCTTCACGAACATTCCTCTGGCAGACACACTAGACATCTTCAAATCCAAACATAATATACTCAAAGACACCCTCACCCTCATAGACCATTGAATGAACAGAACACACTTCCTTTCCTTAGACACATATTACAAACAAATGAGAAATGACCTTTCTCCAGTTCTTCCAAAACTATACATGGAGGAATTCGAGACTAAGACCTCAGTGACATTTGTCCACAAACCCACTTGCTGGTTCAGATACGTTGACCATATATTCGTCATATAGTCCCATGGCTACAAAACCCTACATGGATTCCTTGATCATCTAAACCACATCCTTTCCAAAATTAAATTCACAGTGGAAACCAAAACGGATAACTTACTTCCTTTCCTTGACGTCCTTATCACAAAAACTAACGACTCCTTCACTCACACAGTATACAGAAAACCAACACACACTAACTGGTATCAACACGCCACCTCTCATCACAATCCACCTCAAACAAACTCCGTCCTGAGCTCCCTCATCCACAGAGCTTCTCAACTCACCGATAATCACAACAGAACTCAGGAGTTGAGCAAACTCAAAACCGCTCTCCTTCAGAACGGTTATTATAACACACAAATTTGCAGATCAATCAACCATCATCAAACCCGTTCTCCTTACTCCCAAAACCCAACAGATAACCAATCTTACAGAGCCTATATGAAGGTGTCACCAACAAGATTGGCAGAATCTTAGAGAAACGAGACATTAAAACCATTATCACACGAAATATTGAAATCTCTGATTTTCTCAGGTCTCCTGAAGATAACAGCTGATGTGTCTCCAGGAATATATGGAATACTATACTCCGAATGCCCTGGGACATAATAATAATGAGTTTATTTCACATGTACAGAAAGATTTACAAAAAAAAAACTAGTACTATGTATATCTAGTAAATAAACCTAGGGAGATCCACTAAAGGCAGAGCCTGTGTGTGGTGATATCTACAGTGGGGAAAATAGTAACATAGAGTAGAATATAATAATATTAAAGAGTTTCATTACAAAAAACATTAAAAGTGTCGTTAAGAAAAAAAAACATAAAAAATAGGTATCACAAAAATATATTAAAATAATTTAAAATAATTAGCACTAATTAATAAAAGAAAAGAAACATTTAGAAGTATAAATTTTTGGAATTTTGGGAAAAGTAGCTAAAAAAATAAAAAATAAAAGAAGTCATCGATTTCGCCTCAAGCTTTGTGAACTATTTTAATAGCTAATTCAAAAAGTTGATGGATTGTCGCTCTTGGTAATGAAAAAAAATGTTTAAGCTTATTTTTGAAAATATTTGCACTGGAAATTGTCTGTATTTATACAGGAAGATATTGAAACAGTTTTTGGTCCCAGAAAATATACTTCTTTGGCCTTTCGTTTTGCGGAGAATAAGGAATGAGGTAGGTAGTTCGTTTGGTTCTGGTATTATACTGGTGGTCCGGGTTTTTTAGATCTGATATGAACTGGTGTTGTCTGATGTTACCACGTAGTAAAAAGTAATTGCCGTGGATCCAGTAAGCCAATTTCATAAAATAATTGATCTGAGGGATACTTGAAGTTTTTTGTTAAAAATAATTTTCAGTAATCGTTTTTGAACAGTTATAAGTTTATCGATGTAGCTCTTGCCGACCCCTCCCCAAACTAGTATTCCGTTGACTAGGTGTGGTTCGACAAGGGCTTGGTATAGAGTTTTCATCGATGTTGAATCCATTAGATCTTTTAGGTATTTCAATTTATAGATCAGAAAATTGGATTTTCTTTATAATGAAATCAATTTGCTTATCCCATTTTAAATTGCTATCAATTATTACACCGAGATATTTGATTTTATTGCATATTTTATTGATATTTTATTGTTGATACACAAGCTGTTATATGTGGGGGTATTCCTTTTATCTATATGTATGGGCAAGAAGAAAGTTTTATCGAAGTTTATCGTCAGCAACTTATGACTGAAAAAACCTTCAATGTGGCCTATATCTCTTTCTGCCATATTTTTCAAAGATTGCCAGTTATCGTGGGTATATAAAATCGCCGTATCATCCGCGTAAGTGATGAGTTTTCCTTCAGTGTTAATTTTAAAGAGGTCGTTCAGATATATGTTGAAAAGAAGCGGTCCAAGAACTGTTCCTTGAGGTACACCGTATTTAATGACATTTAGTTCACTTCTTCCCGATTTTATCTGAACACACTGGAGTCTGTTTGATAGGTAACTCTCAAATAGTTTCAGAGGTATGCCTCTTATGCCAATGTTTTCCAAGCATTCGATGAGTAGGATATGACTTACTGTGTCAAATGCTTTGGAAAGATCTACGAAAACGCACAGAGAAGGTTTTCCTTTATCCAAAGCATTATACATTTCTGGGGTGAGAGCGAGAATTGCATCTTGGGTTGATATTCCCTCTCTGAATCCATACTGACTATCAGAGATTATATTGTGTTTGGTAAGGTAGTCATTTAGACGATTTTTTATAATTTTTTCGAAAATTTTCGCAACAGTAGTGATTAGGGTTCATCACTACTGCCCGCCTTGAAAATTGGTTTTATTACAGCTTTTTTGAAGATGCAGGGAAAATGACCCTGTTCAATGCATTTATTGAATATGAACGCCATTGGTTCTTTTATTATTGGTGCTAAAGTTTTAATTGTTTCTGTTCTTATTCCGTCTATTCCGGGTGATTTTTTATTTTTCAGTAATGAAATGATACTACTAACTTCATCAGCGTGTGTTGGTTTCATGAAAAACGAAGTCAAAACATAATTTTTTTTGGGAGGGGTATAATTTGGGTCTTTATAAATTTTTTCAGCAAGCTTCTCACCAATTTTGGAATAATGCTCATTGAATATATTCGCAATGTTGTTATTCATTTGTTTCTTTCTTTCCATCATGTTGAATCACGTTAACATCCGGAACTTCTTTTAATTTTTTGGGCATATTTCATTTTTCCGTGTTCCATAAGTTGCTACTATTTTGTGCATTTTCTTGAATTTTGTTCCGATAGTATTGCAGCTTAGTTACTCTCAGGAGATTTCTCACGTAGTTTTATACTGGGTGTAGTTTTGTTTCAATGCTATATTATCTGGCTCCTTGGTAGTTTTGGTACATCTTATCCCGTGTGCACATGGATTTGATGAGTCCATTGGTGATCCATATTTTACGTTTCTTTACTTTATATTTGTGGGTTGTTGTACAATTTTTTATTTAATTATCAAGATATCCATGAAAATATTTCGCAGCTTTTGCACTTTCCTTTTCATAGACAGTATCCCAATTGAAGTTACGTAGTCTATTTGCAAACTGATCATAATTTATTTTTAATTGATGTAGTTTTTTTTTGCTTTTTTTATTTTTTATTATTATTATTATACTTATTCTCATACATGATTTGTAAAGTTGTTGTGAAATGATCAGTTGCATTTTGTTTGTATTATTATGGGTAGAATGAGTTCATGATCTGTGGATGTTTTCACAATATATGATCTAAGCAAGACCTACTGTTTTTTGTTACCCGAGTATAATTATTGATCATAGATATAAAGAAACTCATGCATAGTCGTTAAATATTCGGTGCTTATTTCATCATCATCTTTGATGTTAATATTGATGTCACCTAGGAACAGTGTATAATCTGGGCTATTTGTCAAATTTTCAGCATATTTCTCGTATTTTCTAGAAACATTTCCACGAGTATGCGGAGGCCATAACCAGCTAGTATTCGAGTGGTTTCATTACAATATTTTACCTCCAGGGAAATGAATTTTATATGATTGGAAAAATCTACTATTTCATAAACGTGTTGAATATCAGATTTAATATATATCACTGTACCGTCGTTTTGGTTATAGTCCCCATAATTATAAATAATATCATAATTTGGTATATTGTATAACCCCAAATACTTCAAGTCCCATGTCTCGGTTAAAACAATACATTCTGGTGGCTCTGTGAGTTCTTCTAAGTAGCAAAGTAACTGATTGAAGTTCTTACCTATACTTCTGATATTTTTGTGAATTATCTTAAAATTTTCACAGTTACTGTTTATTTTCAAAATATCATCGTATTCCTTGAAACTTGATACTTCCTCTGTTTTTACTTCACTAGTAGTGAAATCTCGGATATATTGATCCATTCAGTTTTGTAGAAGTATACGCACTAATTTAGGAAGTATGAAAATAGAAAAAACTCTTGGTGTGTGATGAGGTATTTGTTGAAAGAGTAAATATAAATAAAAATGTAAAATGTAAAAAATATACTCATCCACTTTAGTTATCAGTAATCTTTGATGGAAAAAATTTATGACTATGTATATGTATATAAATATAAAACAGTGTATATGAGTAACTTACATTTGTGTTACTTGTACGCTAGTGTTCAGTGCAGGAAGTCTTAGAGATAATCATGGTTTCCAATTCATTATTTCAGGAGCGAGTACTTGATGAAGAACCAGATCTTAAACTTTTAAGCCTATCCTTTTCTGTTGGGGCGGCAGTTGTCTTTGGTGGGTTCCTGCTTCTGTTTGTATTTGATGGTGTCTTCTTATCTTCTTTTGCTTCTTCTGGTGTATTTTCTTTTTCGGACTGAGCACCAGGCAGTAACACTTCGTCAAAGTTACGTATCTTCGGCGTTGGTGGAGCACTGCTTGCTTTCCGTTCTTCTTGGTAGTTATTTCCGTTTTTCTCTAGTTCCTCGACAGTATACGCTACGTTATTAATATACAGTCTGTTGTCTTTTATATATGAGTTGTCGTCCGGATTTTTGTCTTGCTTTATTCAGGTAATTTCTCAGGATTTTATTTTCGCACCTTTGTTTATAGGTGAAATCATTAGAAATTCCGATGCCAGTTCCCTTTAATTTTCTGCACTGCTTTACGACCTCTAGTTTCTTTAAGTACGAAACGAATTCGACCTTCAATGGCTTTTTTCCTTGTGTTCTTAATTTATACAGATTATTTAAGTCCGATATATGGACATCAACATCCAATAGTTTCTTGATATCTTCACAGATAGTGGAAGGGGATACTTCTCCAGAGTCTTCTAACCCGAATATAATAATGTTATTTTTCTTAGTGGTTATTTCTAAGGCTTCTAATTTATTGTTGAGGATTGTATTCTCAGCTTCCAAGTTGTTTACTCGGTGGTTAAGTTCCTCTATTTTCAATAGTAATTTACTTTTACATATATAGGACAAACTAACAGGCGAGTCACCAGTCGAGTTTGCGAACATAAACTTGCTGTCAGACACTTAGAACCTTCTTTGGCACTCTCCAAGTACTATGAAGAGAATGAGAATGGATTTCGACCACACCATGACCATTGCTACTGAGAGAACACTGCAAATGAGAGTCATTCGTAAAGCCCTTGAGATCTAGAAGCGCCCGAACTGCCTCAACAAATGCGATGAAATTGTAATGGTCACGATCAATCAAATATTTCAATGTATCCATGTGCAATACCCCCAACTGAAGAATGCGGCAACACAAAGGGAGCAACTGTTTCATTCAGTCCGCAATTGAATAAGAAAATGGTATGAGTTCGGAAGAATGAAACATCTCTTGAAATATCAAAGACACTATCATTCATAAGTTACAATGACAGTTTCAATCTAGCCGTTGAAACACACCGCACATAATTACGACGGGATATTTATTTTATTTTCATCAAGCCCAAAGCGGCGATAGATAATTAACGATTCTCCGACAGCCGGGAGGAAACATTAACTCGTGAAAATTTCTATTGAAAAGTGCCGCCGTGACATTAATGTCCAAAAGTATATTTCATCACAGTAAGACCAAGACCGCGGAGTACTTTCAGATACATAAAACAGAATTTTTGACCTTAGCGGCGTATCAGAAACAACTCGAGATCTTATATGAGACTGAAGTCAACAGTAACCGAGGGCCACTCTTCTCTTATCCATTCAGTGTTCAGCAAGTACAGAGAGACGTTCTATTTCAGTCTTCATAGTTATGAAGCGAATCAAAGTAAAGTCTAATTCCATCTAGAAAGGATGTATTCCCATCTTCTGATGCGAAGTAAACGTGGACTTCGTATTTTATACTTAAAGTAGCCGATTCATCGAAAGTATGCAGAAATATAGTGGAAGTTTAACTCTCAGAAATCATCTCAGTAATGAATGGAATTACAATTTGTCAAAGGAGCTGAATAATCATATTACGATCAGTGAAAATGAAACTCGGAAATAGTAAAGAATAATTGAGTGATATTTGAAAACGTGGTGCGTTCTCCAGTTGAGGGTAAGAAAATAAAACTGTTTATTTGGCAAGGTATATATGTATAGTATAATGAGGAACTATTCCATCATTGATTCCATAGTAGAGTCAATTAATGATATCAGCAATCGCCAAAATAACTGAAGAAGTTATGTTAGTAGGCATTCCATATTTGTTTCTCATTCAAGTTTATATATTTATTGAATTCATTTTGACTTTCTATACAATTTCTCCATAAATTATACCAGGGGTATCAATTGTTGTTTTGGTATTTTAGAAAATACATATATTATATATATATATATATATATATATATATATATATATCATTACAAGTCCTGACTGTGTTATTGTTTCTGAACTATCTGAGATTGGTACCTGTACTGTCAAATTAAGTCCCACGCTTCATTACATACTGAGTGAGAAAATTTCTCAAGCCGCTCTGGGAGGTTGTCCAGTTATTGGTCAATATAACACTCAGTATGGTTAGGATTAGCTATAAAAAAGTAACGAGCACCACAACATTTGGTTGGTCAGATGTGGGGTATTTATTGATCCCCAACGTCCCAGCAGCACAACAAATAAATATCACTATAAATATGTAGAGACGAATGAAATTGAAAATTGGAATAAAACATCTGAAATCTGTGAGGTGAATAATCTCGATAAATCAATGTTCAATTCACAAGTTACCCAATTTTTGCAAATATCGGTGATATGACATAAAATTTACATTTGTTAAATCCAGCGACCACCTATTCTGGGGTCAAAATGTTTTGCCCACCAAAATGTACGACGGGTTCACTTCATGTATGTACCCAAAACTTTTTCTGTTCAAATAGTGAACCCCTGCAAGGCAAAAAACAATATGGAAAAATCAACGATTTCAGAGAAGAAATTTCTTCGGATTCGAATTTTCTGAAATTCTTCCATAGTAAGTTCATCTCCTGTACAAAATTTGATTTTCCTGTTATTGAGTTAAAACCTGTTTCACAAAAGAGTAAGTTCTCACCGCTTGAATCGAACATGAGAAATAAATGAAATGAATGATTGTTTTGTCGATTCTTCTTGACAGTTTTGACAGCTTCAGTATCTAGTTTCAATCTCCTGAAATTCGAATATGAAGAAACCCTATCCCTGGAATGTAACTCTTTATTCTCTTATTACCGATACTCTTTGAGATATAACCTGTTTAATAATTGAGGTCTTTCAAGCAATTGGGATGCAAGATTGAGACATGGAAATAATTCATTCTTGATTAATTCTGCGTTTCGAACTACTTCCTCAGGTTTCTCTTCGCATATTGTTATCAAAAGGCATTGTTGATTAGAACTCGACCAGAAATATGTGTGTGAATAATTTTTCATTATCAGAGTTCTTGAAATCGGTGACAGTTTTTTATGTATATGAAAAATTCAACCCTAGATCGTCTACATGTGGACATCATTTTAACGAGCTTTCATCAGACTTGCTTCGTTAGTATGTCATTCTGTCATTCTGTCCTTCTGTTATTCCGTCATTCTTTCCGGATCAAAATGTTTAAGCCATTTTTGGAGCAATTGGCGACATCCGATTGAGCTGAAATTTGCAGGTGTTCATTATTCCGGGGACAATGCATTATGGAATTTTTTGATACAGAGAAAAACAAAATGGCGTCTCCAAGATGGCGGATGAGTTCTGTGATTATGCTACGATTCAATTCAAAATTGCTTTGTTGGGTTTCCGGAGACGAAGATTGTGGATTTTTTGTCAAAATTCTAAAACTCAATATGGCGGCTCCAAGATGGCAGACAAGTTTTTGTGATCATGGTCCGATTCGAATCAAAATGGGTATGTGGGGGTTTTCGGGGTCGGAAATTATGAATTTTATGTCAAAATTTCTAAATTCAAGATGGCGACTCCAGAATGGTGGAGAAGTGTTGTGATTATAGTCCGATTCCATTCAACATTTGTACGTGGGGTTTCTCGGATTCGGAGATTATCAATTGTTTTAGCTCATGGAATTTTTGTTATAGAAAAAACAAAATAGGGCTCCAAGATGGCGGACGAAGATCAATTTCAAATTGAAATGTGGGGGTTTTCAAATTGGTATTATGAAATTTTCTTTAAATTTCATAGAATAAAAATGGCGGCTCCAAGATAGCCGATGATCTCTGTGTTTATGGTCCGATTCTATTCAAATTTGGTATGTGGGGGTTTATGAATTTTTGATCAAAATTTCCAAATTCAAGACGGCGGACGAGATTTGTAATTACGGCCCGATTCGACTCAAAATTGGTATGTCGGGGTTTTTTGGGTCGGAGATTATGAATTTAGTTGAAGACTATCGATTTTTAGTTGAAATTCATAATTCGAAGATGGCAATTCCAAGATGGCGAATGAGAATGTGATGTTCTCCTCATTTAAGGACTAGATAGGTCAGAATTTATAGAAAAAGGCATTTTAATAACGATGCTTCAACAAAAATGCATATATTAAGGCGTACTTACCTAGGTACTGAAGAGCACAAAATAAAGTAATTAATAATATTCCGTATGTTACAGATTCAAAAGCTTGTCGCTTTTGTATTTGAACTGAAAACTTTGCGCGACAAGTTTTTGAATCTATAACTCACGTCACACATCCAAAGCAATTATCATTTACTTACAAGTGCATTTGAATAAAAGCTTGCCTTTGAGTTTTTTATTAATTATTTTATTCACAAGCATCCATTTACTTTCAGCTGTCCCGATGTGTGAAACCAAATCCTACAAGTTAAATCTGACACACTTCTTGTAATACGATAAACGTGAAATTTGGCAGGTGCTCATAGTTTCCATGACAATGCATTATGGAATTTTTGTCACAGAAAAAACAGAATGGCGGCTCCAAGATGCCGGACGCGATTTGTGTTTAAGATCCGATTCGATTCAAAATTGGTATGTGGGGGTTTTCGGGGTCGAAAATTGGGAATTTTTTGTCAAAATTCATAGAATCAAAATTTCGGCTCCCAGATGGCTGACGATATCTGTGATCATGGCCCTTTCCTATTCAAAATTGGTGTGTAGGAGTTTTCTGGGTCGGAGATAATGATTTTTTTTGTCATAATTCACAAATTCGAGATGACGACTCCGAGATGGCAAACGAGTTTTGTAATTATGGTCCGATTTGATTCAAAGTTGGTGAGTGGGGATTTTCGGGATCGAAGATTATTAATTTTTCGTCACGATGAGTTAATCTTAGATGGTCTCCCATTGGTTCGTTGAATTTTTTTGATAAATAATCAATAAAAAACCTTTTTGAAAAAAAGCTATCATTCAAAAGCGCTAGAGAGTGAAGAATTATTGCTTAAGATGAGTGACTTGGGTTATTCCGTGAGTTATGGATTCAAAAACTTTCGCTTTTGTATTCGAAATAGAAACTTTGCGCGACAAGCTCTCAAATCTATAACTCACGGAATAACCTACGTCACACATCCAAACAATTATTTTTTACTTTTCAGAGCATTTGAATGAAATATTGTCTTCAAAAAGGTTTTTCCTGAATTATTAAAAAAAACTCAACGAACAAAACCCACTCAATATATTGACGCACCTCGATGGAATCTATAAATCATCATGAATTACCGAATAAACTGTCAACTTCTATCACCTAGTCGATCAACGATAATTTTTGCGTGCGAATAGGCATATCAACATAACATAACACACCCCAATTAGGCAAAATGGTGCAGGTCGCTTTCCAGATCGTTCCACATGATGAAACGGTTTTTATTTCAAAATTCATGACTGGAAAAGCACGTCATACATACGCTAATGTAAATTTTAAATAAGCTCATGAATATGAAAAATGTCAACCCAGAAATTCGAAGGGCGTGAATTCAGAATGATACGAAAACGCACACATGGGTAGGGTGGATTAGCGTGAAGTTGCTGTTGATGTTTACTGCTTTGGGATTTCCTTGGTGAAATTGAGTTTCAAGGGGATGATGATAGTTTATTCTGGCATCATTTGCGGAAATTGGAGGTATAATTCCTTATCTATGTAGCATTTCAGCGGTTCTCTGAAATCATGAACATTTTACTACAATCGAAATAATAATGAGCTTCATTTTCCAGTTGACATACAAAATGTATTAGAATTGTCAGAATCATTAACAAATTCAAAACTTTTCTTGGCAAGTTTTTTGGGTAACCTTCCACAGTCTGAAAGTGAAAATATAATCAGGAAAATCTATACAAGTGTAGAAAGGGCAAACTGATTAGTTCACCCCGATAAGTTATTGCGTTCACCAAATTGTATTTTCTATAGAAAAATGATTCAATTTGTCAATAACTTGCCGTTTTCTGAATTTGCCTATCAAAAATGTTTTAAAAAAATTCAAAAGATACTTCTCTATATAGTTTTTGCTTGACGTTTCGGGGACTACATCTGCCCCCGTTCTCAAAATCTTCTAAATCTCCTTTAATTGTTTTATAATTTGGATTTTTTCTCGCAGAGTCTTTTTCGCTTTTTCAACTGACATTCAATACTTACAAGTACGGTATGGGCCGCAATGTGTTAGGGATTTCAAGAATATTGAAAATCTTTACAAGAAATTTTCAAGTTCCCACAGTAGTCTTACTTTTCTATGGAGATGTCGAGATAATAGGATCATCTCGAAGGGTTTGAGATTGAAAATGCCATATCATAGCCAACAATGCAAAAGAATAATTGAGAGAGCGGGCCACGCAATGGTAAGAGAACGAATACAGTTTCACAGGAAAAACAAGGTAAATTTTGAAATTTTTATCAATAACCTGGAACAGTTCATGAAACAAAATCTGATTCGAATCAGATATCAATTGACATCCGTCAGTTGAAAAAGCGAAAAAGACTCTGCGAGAAAAAATCCAAATTATAAAACAATTAAAGGAGATTTAGAAGATTTTGAGAACGAGGGCAGATATAGTTCCCGAAACGTCAAGCAAAAACTATATAGAGAAGTGTCTTTTGAATAAAAAAAAAATTTCATAGGGAAATTCAGAAAACGGCAAGTTATTGACAAATTGGATCATTTTTCTATAGGAAATATAATTTGGTGAACGCAATAACTTATTGGGGTGAACTAATCAGTTTGCCCTTTCTACACTTGTATAGATTTTCCTGATTATATTTTCAACTTCAGACTGTGGAAGGTTACCCAAAAAACATGCCAAGAAACGTTGTTCCTCCACAAAAAACCACATTCATTCAATAAATTCATAAACATATTATAAAAAACCAATATATGAACTCTTGTCACATCCACACATGAACATTCTACCATACTATACAGGGTGTTTCTTAAAAACATGCTGATATTTAAAGAGATTATCCTTGGGTCAATTTTGAGAAAAAACATGCTAATATTCGAAGAGGTTATTCTTGGATCAATTTTGAGAAAAAACCATATGAACATATGGTCTCAACTACAGGGTGCTAAAGTTTAGAAAAAAAAATTCTACGATAACTTTGGATAAAAAGTATTTCTTGCTGTACAACATATTTTTTTTCTTGCCTCTGACGTTCGTGCGAGATTTGCACAGGAACATTTTAATGAGAGAAGTGATACGCAACTGCTTTTTCCCAAAGTAAAAAGTATTTTCAAATTTCATATTCCTTCCGAGCAAATCTGGTTACTTGTTTTTTTCGTTTAACGTGCGTTTTTCGGATAACAAATAGAACTCATTTATTTGCATCTCGCTTGCACTTACGAGAAAAAACAATTTATGTAACTTCAAACAAGAATGTGTTCAAGTGAATATTTTTTTAAGGATAAAATTATGAAGATAAAGTATCTAAATACATTTTGGAATGCTAACACAAAATTACCTGAACGCACTAAAATATTCAAAATGTAAACCTCCTGCAAATATGCATGCTTCTACTCTTTTTCTCGTGGAAAATGCCGAGAGAGTTCCTAAAAGTTTCACAAGAAACTATGAGACAATTTCTCAACTGCTCTTCAGTATGAATTGGTGTGCTGTAAATCAATGTTTTAAGATGACCCCACAGTGGATAATCTAAACTCCGGAGATCAAGGTGGCCATATACAGTGCATTCCATTTAAAACTAGCCACCCTGAATAACTTTTGGTACAATGATTTTCAGGAAAAATA
Source organism: Gonioctena quinquepunctata (assembly GCA_018342105.1). Classification (NCBI taxonomy): domain Eukaryota; kingdom Metazoa; phylum Arthropoda; class Insecta; order Coleoptera; family Chrysomelidae; genus Gonioctena; species Gonioctena quinquepunctata. Next base: position 15,429 of record JAFIRS010000214.1, read on the forward strand.
AAAAAACACGTCAACAATAGTATAGAAGGGGACACATTTTGACATACTCACATTTGATGTTACTTCCACTATCGCACCCCCAGAGCGTGTCACCATTTTTTTTAAATGGATCACCCTATATTGTTTCGCATTATCAGATGCTCCATGATGAGCAGATTTCAACAAAGTATAAAATATATGGTCTGACGCATATTGTTCGGGAGCTACAAATTATTTGAGTTGGAAACGAGCCACCCTGAAGGAACTTCTGTACAATCTGTTACCTAGGTTTCATAGGTGTTTTTTTTAAGTATACTTCAAAAAAGTCTTATTTTGCCTAGTTAAGTTTGAATTCGATATTCTCTTCATTTTGTGTCTCATTCTGCAATAACGATTACCTACCAGGTGAAGTTACAATTGGTGTTTCTGTTTTTGTGAATTCTTGAGAAGCAATGGTTTATACGCTTCGAGAACGGATTGAAATAGTGAGTTTGTACTACCAGAATGGAAATAGTGCTAGAGCTGCTGCCCGTATGTTCAATCATAATCATCCAGGAAGAAATGTACGACACAAATACGTTTCGGAATTATTGAACAAATTTATGGAAACTGGATCTGTTAGCAATAAAAAGCATAACCGATCAGGAGTTGTCAACGATGAAGCTATTTCAATTGCAGTTTTAGGGCACGTTGGACTAATGGAAAATACGCAATCTCTTCACTAAGTTATCTCGAGAATCAGGAATCAGTCGTACAAATGTTTTCAGGGTCCTTCATGAGTACAAATTTCATCCATATGAGATTAGACTGGTTCATGAATTGAACGAAGATGATTTCGATGGACGTATCGAGTTTTGTGAAAGTCTCACTGGAGTGCGCTGGCGCCCCGTCGTGTATAAACTACAGTCGATATCCCACTGAAAACATCTTCCATCAAACCTGGCAATTCTACTTCGAAAAATTGCCGGTAATTATGCCCATTCAATCTCGAACGAAGGAAATAGGGTCCAATTGAGTAATTGCCGCAAATTCCAGCCCCCACGTTAACAAAAAACTGCTCCTGGTGACAGGATTCCAAGATTGCATGTGGGTTACCATCAGCAAGCCCATATGATACATATCTGCAAACTCAGAATTCGTAAAATGGACCATGTTTTTTCAATTATATTGTTGTTTTTGATGACTCAGATACGTGACAACTAGACTAGATAGACAACTGTCAGAACTGTGTATAGAAAAAATCGAATAAAATGGTTTTTCTTCACATAAAGGATTCAATATAAAATTGAACCAGAAAATGGTAGATCTCAGGTGAAAAACAACTACTTTCCTGGCAAATACCACGCAGAACGTTGAATGATATTCACCTGAAAATCCATGCATACTTCCATATAATATCAATGGACATTGAATGCAAATGTTTCTTTCTGATAAGCTCGATTATGTTTAATTTATGTCGTGTTCACCTAACAATCCGCATACCGGTTTCAGGCTTCTTGGCCCTCATCAGTACGGAGTAGTCAACCAGCCAAAGGTCCAAAGAACTCTGGCTGAAGTGAGACACAACGTAAACTAACCATCATCGAGTTTGTAACACCTATAGGTACGCCAGAAAAGATAAACTTTAACTGGCGGTACCTAGTGACAGAAAGAAACACTCCGAAAAAATCTCCCACCTCGATAGGTTTCTAAATAAAAGATTCCTTCTCAGTAGGAGTGGCAAGCCCGTCTAGCATATAGTGAAAGATAAGTGCCATGTGAAGTGGAATGAATAGAAAAAATCGAATAAAACGGTTTTCTTCACATAAAGGATTCAATATAAAATGTGAAGAAAACCGTTTTATTCGATTTTTTCTATTCATTCCACTTCACATGGCACTTATCTTTCACTAGAACTGTGTATGTTTACAAAACAAAAGCTGCTTCTTACCTACTAGATACGTTTTTGAAGTCCTTCATAATACCCAATTTCATAACAATGCGCAAATGGATGGATTTTCAGAGAAAGGAATGAGAATTTCAAAAATAATTTTTATTTCAAGAATAAGCAGTGGCGTATCACTTTTCATCTCGAAATGATTCAGTGCCAATTTCGCACGAATGCCAGGGGCAAGAACAAAAATTATGTTGTACCGAGTGGGCCAAATTGGACAATTTTAGAGGGAAAGTCCTGTTTTCAAACTAGATCGCTGAAAACTGATGGCTGTGTCTAGGGGTCAATTTTTATGAAAAACTCAATGGTGAAAACCGCATATCAATATCTATCATCGTTTCTGAGTTACAGCATGTTTCTTAAAAAAAAAACTGTCAAAAATTCTTTGTTTTTATGAAAACATTTCTGGAGCAATTTTTTACGTAGAACTCGATGGTGTAAGTAATTTATTTTTTCAAATCATATATCAATAGTTATTATTGGAAAAATAATGTTTCTGTATATTCTTGCATATTTCAATAGAACCTCATATTACCACTCCAAAAATGTTGCACACTTATTGTTTTGCTAGAGTCACCTTTGAAATGCAGAGCTTTTAGGTTTTCTCATGAAGACTTTGAAACGCATACTTTGAACAAATAGGCTTTGGACGACGCGGCGATAAAACAGAATGCAAATTCAATTCAAATCAATTTTTATTTAATCCATAGAGCTGTGAGGCTATCGGACAAGTCAGATACAAACAAGGTTTACATAAAGTGTATAAGATAATATATAAAATATAGGCAAACAAAACATTTTATCTAAAACTATCAGAAAATTCATTCATGTTATAGGGGCAGAGGGCGAGGAGAAGTCTTTTCATCCCTTTTTTGAATGTGTGCACTCTTTTTATCAATTTTAGTTCTTCAGGAAAAATGTTATATAATCTTAGTCCCAGTATATCTGCAGATTTCTGAGATACTGGTCAACGAACATTGGGCAGATGGAAATTAATTTTTTGATCTTGTATAATGATCATGTAGTGAGTTATTCTTTACCAAAGTTTTGCGTTGCTTGTGTATATACAGGGTGTCTCAAAACTCAACGTCATCCTTTGAAGGGCTGGTAGTCCAGCTCATGACTGACCCGAATATCACAATATGACCTCAGTAAAATATTTATAGTTTTGGAGATATTGGCACTTTTATGAATTTCGTGAAAATCGAAACCTTTGATCAGTATTTCGAGTGCCGCATGTACAAAACTTCATAGTGTAAGATTCTAATTTTTGTTATGCAACCTGTAATAACCCTTCTATTGATTTCAATCCAAAATAAAATTATTGGTGCAATACCTTTGGAGAAAAAAAACGTGTTTTCCCGATTCACGAGTTAATTTATTTGATTAGCTTACTTAGACTCTTCATACTGTGAACAAAATCACCACGCGAGCCTGGCAAGTTATTTTGAAAAATTGTCCATTCGGTGAAGTTTTTGACATGATACAACATTCACTATCTTCCACTTGAGAAAAAAAGATATTCCTAGTTTACTGCAATACGAGCTCATTGTGAAATTATTTCAATAATTAGGAATTTGAATGAAAACACTTGGTAAATTGAAGTGACAGGTATTTATTGGCAACTGAACAAAAGACAAAAAATAATTGAAGAATGTGTTCAAATTGCCTGCCACCAAGTTGAATGCAAACGTGGCATCTTTTTAAAAACGATCTTTTTATTCGTTTTGTACTTCCTTCGGCACTTATTTGGGAAGCTGCTTTATCAATACGACGTCTCAAGTCATGTTCATCATTTACTGGGTTTGCATGGACTTTCTTCTTCATGCAACTACAGTAGAAAAAATCTAGCGGGTTTGAATCAGGAGACCGAAAAGGCCACAAAATGGGACCAAGACGGCCGATCCATCTCTGTGGATAAGTTTGATCCAAATAATTTCTCACTGGTCGCGCGTAATGAGCTGGACAGCCGTCATTTTGTAACCACATTGCCCTGCGTATTGCCAAAGGTACATCTTCTAAAAGAGTAGGCAGTTCGTTTTCTGAAAAATCGCGATAAATTTCCCCGTTTAGAATGTCAGGTAATTCAAAAGGGCCAATTATTGTACCCTTCCAGATGCCGGTCCATAGATATACTTTGAAGCGATATTGTGACTTTTGTTCTCGCATTGCATGTGGGTTTTCAAGAGCATACGTATGAAGATTGTGCATGTTCATGAAGCCATCTTTTGAGAATGGGCTTCCATCTGTCCATAGAATGTTATCTATGAACTCTGGGTCTTCTCTATGTTTCTGAAGCATTCTTTGGCAAAACTGGACACGTTTTGCAAAGTCACGAGGAAGCAACTCTTGCACACGTTGCACGTGATATGGGTGGTACTGATACCTTCGTGTAATTCTGTTTACAGCGTTTTAGGTATCCCTGTATGGCTTTCAATTGCTCGCGCCGAAGTAGTCGGATCATTTTCAATCTCTTGTAAGACTGCGTCATCGTAATCCGTACGTGGTCTTCCAGTCCCAGCGCGAATGTGAGGCATTCTCCCTTTCGCATACGCTTGATGGATATTCATGAATACGCGATGATCAGGGTGTCTCAAAGCATACGGGTATCTTTCGCGATAGATATCAGCTGCAGCCGCACCATTACCTCTGCATTCCCCATAAATGTAATGCATGTTAGCGTATTCCTAAGACATGAACTGGTACGGCATAATAAGTAGTAATTCACCTTCAACGCGTAACACAAACAAGAGTCCAGAAGAAGGCCAGGCCAGTCCAATACAATCAATACAAATCACTACACAAACACGAGTCCAACAAATAAAAACCGTTATAATGTGTACTGGAACAATATGAACTACGATACACAGCAAACAAGGTAGCATGATATACTACCAAATAAATGTCATGACATTACCATTTGTCGTCGTGCAACGGTAGGTTTATACTACGCAAAACATCAATGCACATCGAAAAAATTTCGTTTTTCGTTAATAATTTCTAAAATAATGATATTTAAGAAAATGTGAAAAAAGATCCTGAAAGAGGAAGAAATTTTCAATAAAAAAATCCAACCTCCCGGAACTCTATCTCTATTATTTATAATTTTTTTCAACGCTGAAAATAAGGCTCCGCGCGGTCGTTACGGCATAGGCGCACCGTCTAAAAAGCCGTTATATCACCTAAAATAATTTTTTATAGTATTAAATAACAATTTAAAAATTTGAATGAATTATGGTATGATCTAGACACTTGAACAAAAAAATCCTTGGTAAAAAAAAATTCATGTCGATTTTCCAAAAAGTTACACCATTGTTATTAACTAAGTTTTTTCCAATCTCTGTTTTTATAAATTACGACATAAAAGTTTAAATAATTGATCTATGAAATTTTCGCTTCGTGGAGCTCTTTTCATTTAGGTACTCAATAAAGCAATGCAAAAAAAAATTATTAAAGTTTATTATTTTGTTAATTATAATTTTTTTAAATTAACCAAAAATGGAATTTTAAAAAAAAATTATAATTTTTTACCATCTTATAGCATAGGTAAAATTATGATTCAGAAAAAAAAAATTTTAAATAAATTTCTTTATTGTTTATAATCGTATTTTTTTATATTTCAATCGTTCAAATAATTAGTTGAGAAATTATTTTATTCTTAAAAATCATCATTGACCTTTTTAAGAATTAACAGAGAAATAATCCTTTTTATAAATAATTTCATTGTTTATTAACTTAATAATTTGTTATAAACGAATAATATCAACCGTTATATTTTTTTTCTAAAGATAACAAAAACAACTATGTATAACGAAGTATGGAAACTTTTTTTTTTGTATTTTTCATTATTATTATTATTATTATTTAATTTTTTCTATACTTTGTTATACATAGTTGTTTTTGTTATTTTTTGAAGTTTCCGAAGAAGAATATAACGGTTGATATTATTTGTTTATAACAAATTGTTGAGTTAATAAACAATGAAATTATTTATAAAAAAGAATATTTCTCTGTTAATTCATTGGAAAAGGTCAATGATGATTTTTAAGAATGAAATGATTTCTTTATCAATTATTTAAACAATTGAAATATAAGAAAACGATTATAAAAATAAAAAAAAATTTTTAGGAATTTTTTTTTTCATATAATTTTACCTATGCAATGAGATGGTGAAAACATTTTTTTTTAATCCAAAAATAGTTTTATAAACAATTTCTCAACAAATGACGTAAAAATTTTTTTCCCAATGTTAATTATAACCGATATTAATAAAAAAAAATTGAAAAAAAATTTTTGATAACATTTTTCAGAAATTTCATTTTTTGTTAATTTAAAAAAATTATAATTAACAAAATAATAAACTTTAATATTTTTTTTTTCATTGCTTCATTGAGTACATGGATGAAAAGAGCTCCACGAAGCGAAAATTTTATAGACCAATTATTTAAACTTTTATGTCGTAATTTATAAAAACAGAGATTGGAAAAAAAATTGTTAATTAACAATGGTAAAACTTTTTGAAATGAAATGAAAATTTTTTTTAACCGAGGTTTTTTTTGTTAAAGTGTCTAGATTACACCATAATCTATTCACGTTTTTTTATTGTTATTTAATATTATAAAAAAATTATTTTAGGTGATATAACGGCTTTTTAGATGGTGCGCCTATGCCGTAACGACCTCGCAGAGCCATATTTTCAGCGTTAAAAAAATATAAATAATAGAGATAGAGTTCCGATAGGTCGTTTTTATTGGAAATTCCTTCTCTTTCAGGATCTTTTTTCATAATTCCTTAAATATCATTATTTTAGAAATTATTAACGAAAAACAAAATACCTTCTTTTTTTAATCTTATTTTGTTAATAACAATCGCAAATTTTTACGTGCTAATAAACCCTCAAAAAACATTTTTCTAAACGTCATTTCGAATCGAATGAGCTATCGTTCATATTTTTAGGAGCTTTATATCTATTTAACACATTTTTGAACTTGTTGATTAGACTATAGTGAATATAGTTTAAATTGTTATCAGTTTCATTGATACTATGAGGTTGAATTACTGCTGTGAACAGCTTTCTCAACATTTGATAGCTACTAGTGTACACTTGCTTTCTGTTTTATCGCCGCGTGAAAGCTCTGCATCTCAAAGGTGACTCTAGCAAAACATCAAGTGTGCTACATTTTTGGAATGGTGATTTCAAGCTCTATTGAAATATGCAAAAATATACAGGTTGTCTCATAAAAATTTTTTTTTCCACCAATAACTGTGGATATATGATTTGAAAAAATTAATCACTCACACCATTGAATTCTACGTGAAAAAGTTCTCTAGAAGTGTTGGCATAGAAACAAAGATTATGGACAGGAAAAAAATTACAGCAATTTTTTAAAATGCACATTTTCGAAAAACATGCTGTAACTTAGAAACGATGATAGATATCGATATGCGGTGTTCACCACTGAGTTTGTCATAAAAATTGACCACCAGACACAGCCATCAGTTTTCATCTATCCAGTTTGAAAACAGGACGTTCCCTTTAAAAGTGTTCAATTTGGTCCACTCGGTACAGCAGAAAATGCCTTTGAATCCTCAGAAGATGCGTACTACGTTTCAAAGAAATATCAACGGTCAAACCAAAGTTATGATAATTTTTTTTTTTTAAACTTCTACACCCTGCAGTTCAAAAATTAAGACCTTCAGGACATATGTTCATAAGTTCTCTTCTCAAAATTGACCCAAGAATAACCGCCTTCAATATTGGCATCCTGTTAAGAAACACCCTGTATAAGTTGTGATATAAAACAAACAAAAGTTTGTGGAATGTCATCCAACACGTCATCGGACTTATCATTATCATAATCTTACATTTCTCAATGCACAAATGATGATTCAGAAGTATTAACTAAAATAATCTTCCAACTATTCCCATTTCCACATTTTCTCAAATTTTCAATGATTTCCACTTGTATGTTTGAATATCGTTTCAGCTTTCTCTACTTCACACAAACCCGAAAATTAACATGAGTGTATAATTACATTTCTAGAAACTGTTGGAAACTTTAAATTCAAATCATTCATGTACGTTTTGACCAATCATAACATTATTATAGTGGGAATATTCTACCTAGAAAATTGCCGTGGGAATAATTTGAGGTATTTTGTTTTTTTTTATTTGACAACATATATTTTTAATTTGAGGTCTGTCATCAGTTTGCAGGAAATGTGAGAAAAGAATCAAAACCGCTTTAGTAAATTATATCATTTTGCGAGGAAATGTGCTTATGATCCTAACATCAAAAAATAATCTACAGAATACCACACGAGAGTTCGATAGAGTACAAAATAATTCTCCAGATTCCTTTCTCAAACTTGTTGCCACTTGGCAATAGCCACTCGGGTCCATCGGGCTCTCGTGTCAATTGCCTGGCATCAAGTTTTCGAAAATCTGACGAATTATTTTCACTTTATTCTCACTCTCTTGTGATATTACAACTGATAGTACGATGTAATACTGTTTTGCATAATATAAATTATAAAAGTTGGCTGTGGGATTTCTAAAGAATTTCATTATGTAATCATTCGAGAATTCAAATGAAACTTATAGCTTTCTAGTTCATTACAAATTTCACCTACTTCGAGATCTACTCTTTTGGAATTTTAAATTGATATTGAACCTAATAAAAGTATTTTCTGCCCTAACTACCCTTCATTGAATAATCTTCGGTAACCAGTACGTTATTTACGGAAGCTTTTTGTATCTGAACTATGAAACAAATAAAACCAAAAGGAAATAGAACTGTCACCTGATAACGGAGCTTGAAATTTATAGCCGTAGTGATAACGGACCTTTTTGCAGCGGTACAAAAAGACCTTAAAATGTGTTGGGCAAACAATTTGGGCTTTGCTATCGCAAAAACAGACTCGTCGTCGCGAAGACATATTGAACTTTCAGGTGATGGAGTGACCGTCTTTGGCATCCAGAGAGATTTCTGTACATACAGGGTCTGGCGAAGGTGAACAGACATGTTATCGTGGTGTTGACGGTGGGACTAGCTGGGAGATAATTTTCGGTCACTATGAAATGGAAGAAAGCGAATAGTTTATCGTTTTCACATCGTATAAAAACTTTTTAACAAAAAATTAAACCGACGAAATACGGAACTGAAAAGTAAAAATAAAATAAACCTTCTTAGTCTCAATAACTGAGCTCCTAAACTAATGTAAGTAACTAATTTTGAGTCGGCGCCAAACAAACAAGCAGATGAATTAGGTAAGGCGTGAAATGATGGCATCGAGTTGGGCGGCGACATTCTGATCATTTTTTTGAAGTAATTTAATGATCTTCGTTGATTGTATGTTTGGCGCCGACTCAAAATCAGTTACTTACATTAGTTCAGGAGCTCAGTTATTGAGACTAAGAAGGTTTATTTTATTTTTTACTTTTCAGTTCCGTATTTCGTCGGTTTGATTTTTTGGTAAAAAAAATTATTTTTAAATTTTTTGTGGCTGAAATCTACCAATCACTAACTCCTTGTTTTTTGATTACTTCCAAAATACTTACTTACCCACCTTACTTCAACTATTACCAATTAATTAATATGATTATCTAGAAAAGGGAAACATTCTCAATTGAATATTGATAGAAAGAATTTTCTGTGAATTGAAAAATCCACGATTAAAATGAAGTTATTTTTTGTGAATGTCTAACAGAAAACAACTACATACCCGGCTAAAGCCACGCTGGACATTGAACTACATCTGATAGATATTCTGAAAAGGCCCTAACTCAAAAGAAAAAATCTGAAATTGAAAATTTGCATTTTCATTCAGATAGTTATTTGATTTTCTATTCCAGTCTTAATTAAGAACTCATAGAGATGAATGAGGCAAAGAAGAATGTTTTCCAAAAGAGAGTACTCACCAGAAATCATTCGTAACATTGACGCAGGAGGGACATCGCATTCACTAGGTCTTCAATACATTTTTGTCGACGAAAATCTATTTCACGCTTCCACGATCATCAGGAAGACCGGAAGAAATGGGAAACACATTTTCAAGAAGCAATCTCACTTTCCAAAGATGAAAAAGTTAGAATCATTTCTTTTGGAGAGACACTTGTATTGAAGACCTAGTGAATGCGATGTCCCTCCTGCGTCAATGTTACGAATGATTTCTGGTGAGTACTCTCTTTTGGAAAACATTCTTCTTTGCCTCATTCATCTCTATGACTTCTCAATTAAGACTGGAATAGAAAATCAAATAACTATCTGAATGAAAATGCAAAGTTTCAATTTTAGATTTTTCTTTTGAGTTAGGCTTTCAGAATATCTATCAGATGTTTCCCTTCTCAACATGAATACCCCACAAGAAGTTATCTTGACGATGGAAGATAGTGACTGAAGTTCAAAAAATAACTTCATTTAAATCGTGGATTTTTCAATTCACAGAAAATTATTTCTATCAATATTCAATTGAGAATGTTTCCCTTCTCAACATGAATACCCCACAAGAAGTTATCTTGACGATGGAAGATAGTGACTGAAGTTCATCTTTCAGTCGCAGATGATTCCACATCTGATTTTATGAACATCCTGTTTATATTTTCAACAAATCAATGATTATCTACTTTTACTATTTGTTGTAATATAAATTATTTTTATTGTTCGGGTTAGTTTATTCCATTACTTTGTATATAATTCCATCCTCTCATAGAATATAATGATATTGTGATAATGACATTAGCGATCTGTCATTGTCAACTACATATGTGTGCCAATTTTCACAAGTGAAAAATCAATTATCCCCTATTTCTCTACCCGTAAGGGTGGATAATTCCATTCGGAATCCAAATTTGATCAACTATGAGGTATATCCTATCTGATGAAGAAATAATCATCCAAATCGAAGATCCCAGTATAAAGTTATGCCTGATAGAATCGGTTAACAGACCAGAATTCAGAGGGAGAGTGATCAATATCCTTCATTTTGCTACTCTTAGGGGTGGATTTCATCTTTTGAATTCAAATGGGACCAATTTCGAAGTACACCCCATCCACTGAAGAAAGAATTATCGAAATCGGACGCCTCAGTGAAAAGTTATGCGTGATCATACATATAAAAAAATGATTAAAAAAATTAAATATACGCGTCGGATAGAGAACCTCTTCCTTTTTGGTTTCGTCGGTTGAAAAATGGATCTGATTGGTCCCCATGAATATCTTTCAAATATGTCGGCAATAGATATATTCCTGGGATTTTTCTTTATCTCGGTTGAAACGAAAAACCAGCACAGCCATTGGAATTGTTTTTTCTCATTCATGGAAGCGTGAAACTTGTCAATGAAACGCCTGAGAGCTTTTGTTCAAATAAAAGACCCCCTTCAATTTCCGACAGGGAATCAGCCTCTAAAAATTTCCGCACTTATTTGGTAACACCCTGTATACATAAAGAGTGTGCACTGCACAAGTTGAAACACCATGCTCTATAAATGAATCAAATGAACCCGAAACAGATCGGTTGTGAAACTTTGCTCTTTATAAAGGCCATGTTGGTAAAAATCAGTTGAAATTGGCTCAAAAAACTGCACGCAGCAGACTCAGTCAAAAGATGAATATTTCAGATTTTTGGCACTTTTGGAAATTGTCACTTTGTATAGCTCGGAGAAGAAACCTTAACATAACGATTCCTCAAATTACAAACATAGTGGTTCAACTGAAGACTTGCGTCAATATTTAATAAATATTGCTGGTGATCCTCATTGACATTGAGGGTGTTCAGAACATCGATCACCTGACTAAATGAAAATAAATTCCTGTCGAAACAATTCATCTATGGTTTAGCATCAAACAAGTACTCAGATGATTACTTGTAAATACATTGCTGAAATATTGAGAAAAACCATTACCATTAGTTCATTCGAACGATAATCCTATGGAAATTTATTCTCTTCATTTACCTACGTGGTGTTTTCACAACCTTCATTTAGTTTCATCTGTCCCGACGTCTGTCTGAGGGTTTGTAATCAAATCTTACAGGTTAAATTTGACCCACTTTCCGTTGTTCGATAAGGCTGGAATTTGGCTGGTGTTCTTAATTCCAGCGACAATGCATTATTGAATTCCTGCTAGATAAAAACAAAATGGCGGCTCCAATATGGCGGACGAGTTTTATGATTCTGGTTCGATTATATTCAAAATCTGGTATCTGGGGGTTTTTGGGCACAGAAAACACGATTTTTTTGTCAAAATACATAAATTCAATATTTCGACGAGTTTTGAGTCATCGAAATTAACAATAATATTAAAAAAACTTGGTCCATTTTACGAATTCTGAGTTTGCAGATATGCATTACATACATGGGTTCGCTGATGGTAACGCAATGGAAGCCAGGCGGATGTTTGGAGACCGCTGTCCAAATAGAAATATTTCGGCTGCACAACCATTTTCAAACATTCATAGAAGGTTGTGCAAAAAGGAAAGTTTTGAACCAGACAATCATCTGGAAAGGAGTACAATTTGCTGTAAAAATACCAGAAATTGAGGTAGCGGTTTTGAATTCAATTGAGGAAGATACCGGATGAAGTACACGAAAAATTGGGAACAATTCGAATATCTCACATATTATGTTTCGAAAATTCTCCATTATTTTTCATTATATCCCTTTCATATCCAACGGGTTCAGGCGCTACTTCCTTGCGTTTTTTTCATAACGTATGAACTTTTGCCAATGGTTTCTTCAAAAAGTGTATGAAAATCCATTATTCGATACTGAAACTTCATTAACCGATGAAGCCAATTTTTCCAGAAACGCCATCCAAAACTTTCATAATAATCATTTTTGGGTTAAAGAAAACCCACATACAATCTTGGAATTTTCGTCACCGGTAGTGGATTCCAGTTACCTGAAGGCTGGAAGAGTCAATTTGAGACATTGAATTCGTTTACGAATAGACAATTAGGAAAACCGAATAGGAAATAAGACGCATAAACTTCTGAGGGTGTTAAGATGACAGAATTTTTTTTTTCAAATTACTACTGACCGATGCATAAAATATATAAATATCAGAGATCTAAAATAAAATTATGAATAATATTTTATTTGCCGACTATTAGTATATTCATAGAAATTCATCGTACATATGTGGTCTACTCATCGGAACGCAAACGATTGGATTATATTGAATACAGATAAAAAATTAATTGAATAAAATAAATTATGTTACTATAATTCTTATATGGAAAATTAGCTAATTTCGAAGGAAATATGAACATAATGTTTAATTTTCGAAGATGTACCTCACGAGGTGAAGTATCGAAGCTGATGTGATATAGAATACATGATTATACATTTCCTTATACAGTGCTCGTCTAAAGTCCGTTCCTCCCCTACTAATTTTTGAACCACCTGCTATATCGCAACGAAATTTGGAGGGCTCAAATAGGAGATAAAAACCTACTTTTTCATGAAAAAATCACAGCTACATATTTCCAAATGGCGGCTGAGCGCCATCTTCAATAAATTTTTCAAATAGAACACCCCGTATATTATTCCATTTTCGAAATCTGCTCATAATTCTCAACAGTTTTCTTCAAAACACTTTACTCCTGAATTCAATTGTTTTCAAAATATTAACGTTTGAAAAGTGACATTCCGGTTTAAAATAAAGTATGGATTTTGGTCACTTCCGGTAAAACATTTTGCTAACTAAACGTTATTTTAATTTGTAGTTGAATCTCCAATGAATTCGACTAATGAGAGGCGTAAAGAGATTCATTAAGGATAAACAGTACCGCTTACTGGAAAATCTCGAAGCCTACGAATGTGTTCTGTAAATTCACAATCAAAACAAATTACCTAGCTTAAAAATTAAAATTAATTTTTGAATGACACTTTCATTTAACCCCAACAATCACTTCATCGAGTGTTCAATGTGGCCCCCTCCTAAATCTTGACAATAAAGTGCCCTATTATAAATAGCTTCTCCCACGTTGATGAAAGTATGTTCATCTATTTCTTCGCATGTAAATATCTATTATTCTGCGTTCCAACTCTTCTATTGTTTGGCATCCAGTGGCGTAGATTTCTGACTTCAGGGACCCCCCAAGGGAGGAATCTAGAGGTGTGAGATCCGGAGATCTCGGTGGCCATTCTGTACATCCCCTGCGACCTATCCATCGCTCAGGAAACTATCTTGCCATGCGATTGAATGGGGAGGTGCCCCATTCTGCTGAAAAATAATTTCACGATTTTCAAACTCCCCTGATTGTTTAATACAATTTGTGTGGTTCAATTTCAGTTTCTGAAAGATTTTTGTAAAGAACTCCTGTAAGATTGCCTCCGATGAAAATCGGTCCAACAACGCGATTGCCCATTATCCCCGCCCAAAACATTCACCTTTTTAGGAAACTGGGTATGTCCCTTCCTGAAAATATGCGAATTAGTATCGCTCCAGTATCGTTCATTCTGTTGGTTGACTTTTCCATTAAGGAAAAACGTGCATTTGTCTGCGAAACATACATTAGGAAGCCCCGTTCTCCTTCAATTGTTCTTGTTAACCACTCACAAAATTCAACCCTCCGGTCTGGATCATCCTCCGTGAGAGCATGCAGGATTTTCATTTTATAGGGATGGAACTTCTCTTTTTTTAGGACTCTTTGGACACTTTTTGAACTTACTCCACAGGATTCAGCAACTGCAGATGTCGACTGAGTCGGATTGATAACCATTTCAGCAACAATTTCTACCTTTTTTTCTTCTGAAAGAGTCGGTCTTCCTGATCTTGGAGCATCTTTCAGCGTACCAGTTGCTTGGAGCTTATTTAGGAGTTTGTTCAAATATGACTTTGAAATAGGATTCTCGGGAAATCTATCATTAAACATTCGGACTGCTAGATGATAATTTCTGCCCGCTTCTTCAAATATCAAAACTGCTTCACATTCATCGTCTCAACTACGAGCCATGATCACACTTTTCATATAAGGATTTAGGCGCTCAACGGACTATTTGACAGTTAGGAGTTCAGTTTACCCAATTAAAACGATTTTTTCCAATGGAAACTTGATTGAAAGCAACATTAGTGTTTTTGGTTGGGTTTGAAATGACCAAACTGTCACTTTTCAAACGTTAATATTTCGAAAACAATTGAATTTAGGAGTAAAGTGTATTATCCAGAAAACTGTGATTTTTTCATGAAAAAAAAAGGTTTTTATCTCCTATTCAAGCTCTTCAAATTTCGTTGCGATATAACAGGTGGTTCAAAAATAAGTAGGGAGGAAACGGACTTTATACGAGCACTGTATAGTTTAGCACTCAGAAGAAATACACCACCATCGTCGAACTAGTCCTGGAAGAGCTAGAAGAATAAAACAAACTTGATGAAATTATCACAGCGTTCAATTCATTCCACCATAGGCATGTTCACCAATTTCTAATTATTAATAATTTTGACAGCTTCACCAGTCTCAAAACACATAACCATCAAAAAAATCTTTAAAACTAAAATGTGATTGAATAAACGCAGAATAAAATTGACGAAATCAGCGAGGCTAGGAAATGTACCCAACACGAGGTTACCAGCGGTTGGCGTCACTGCTTTAATAGCGTCAAGTCAGCGGTCAGCGGTGTGCATTGTGCCTTATAATGCCGCGTACTTTGTGTTCATCATTTACGGTCTCTTTGACAAAATGACTTTAAATAAATGGTGTTATGTTCCTGGATGTGTAAACACATCCAAAAATTATCCGCAGAAAATATTTATAACAGTATCACGGAATCTTTCGAAGAAAAAGAAATGGTTTACTACTATAAGAAGAAAACCAAAAGATGTATCACTAAAAACAGTTTTTTACACGCTTTATATTAGCTTCACTTGTATGTTTGTTTGTTTGTTTGTTTGTTTGTAACCGACTCCTTTGGGCGCGATTTTGACCACTTCCAGACGACCGAATGATTTGAAATTTCGCAGGTGTACATAATTCCGGTGACAATGCATTGAAAAAATTTTGTGTGAGGAAAAACCAAAATGGCGGCTTCAATATGGCGTACGAGTTTTGTGATTATGGTCCGATTCGCTTCAAAATTGGTATCTGAGAGTTGTAGTGGTCGGAGATCATGATTCCTCTGTCAAAATTGAAAAATTCAAGATGGCGGCTCCAAAATGGTGGACGAGTTTTGTGATTATGGTCTGATTCAATTCAAAATTGGTATGTGGGGATTTTTGGGGTCGAATATCATGATTCTTTTGTGAAAATTGGGAAATTCAAGATGGCGGCTTTGAAATGGCGGCCGAGTTTTGTGATTATGGTCCGATTCGCTTCAAATTTGGTATCTGAGGGTTTTCGTAGTCGGAGAATTGGAAAATTCGAGATGGCGGTTCCAAAATGGTGGACAAGTTTTCCAAAATGGTGAACAAGTTTTGTGATTATGGTCTGATTCTATTCAAAATTGGTATGTGGGGGTTTTTGGGGTCGAATATTATGATTCTTTTGTAAAAATTGGAATTCAAGATGGGGCTTAAAATGGCGGCCGAGTTTTGTGATTATGGTCTGATTCTATTCAAAATTGGTTGTGGGGGTTTTTGGGGTCGAATATTATGATTCTTTTGTGAAAATTGGAAAATTCAAGATGCGGCTTTAAAATGGCGGCCGAGTTTTGTGATTATGGTCTGATTTTATTCAAAATTGGTAGGTGGGGGTTTTGGGGTCGAATATTATGATTCTTTTGTGAAAATTGGGGAATTCAAGATGGCGGCTTCAAAATGGCGGCCGAGTTCTGTGATTATGGTCTGATTCTATTCAAAATTGTTAGGTGGGGGTTTATGGGGCCGAATATTATGATTCTTTTGTGAAAATTGGAAATTCAAGATGCGATTTTGTGATTATGGTCCGATTCTATTCAAGGTATGTGGATGTTTTTGGGGTCGGAGATTATGATTACCCAATTCGATGAGATTATTCCATTTTTCAATTTGCAAAAAATAATAAAATAATGGTTTAAAAAAATCTAAAAAAACACGCTTTTATAAATAAACCACACTAAAAAGTAGGAAATGAATAATAGTTTGAAAAAACTAAAAAACACGCTTCTATAGAAAACCAGACTTAAAAAATTTAAAATAAGAAACAAAATTATTTTATTTAAAAAAAAGCGTGAGGTGCATGGTATCAATAATTATATAGTACATTACACACCGAGGCGATACCATGCTCCCCACGCTTTTTTTTTAATAAAATAAATTTTTTTCTTTTTTTAAATTTTTTCAGTCTGGTTTTCTATAGAAGCGTGTTTTTTAGTTTTTTTAAACTATTATTTATTTTGTTGTGAGATCATTTCAACGTGAGTAAGGCTACGTCTTTGTGAGTAGTACTAACATAATGTTTTATAATATTTTCACAGCTTACAGAAGATATGGAAAATTATTATCTATACAATTAAGTAAAGTTCAAGCTCGAATGAAGTCGGATGCAGTACCACATATATTTAGTTGTCAGTCGGATGAAAAAGCAAATAATTCCCGTTTAAAGTAACAAAATGGGATCCCGAGAACATCTTTAAATTCACCCGAAGGCACCGAGAACCTTTTTGTTGCCAGGCTAATCCGATTCATTATCGTAGCAAAGCCATCCAGGTAATATTACAAACAAATGTAGCTGTAGCTGTAGAAACATACAAAAACGTGTGTGTTTTAGAGAAGAATAGAATTCATCAAACCACGTTACATAAAATGATAAGTGTGTAGCATGTCAAGTTACAATGGAGTGCATGTCCATCTATGTCCCCGGACCTCAATTGTTCAGATTATCCCTTGTGGGGTCATCTTAAGACATTGGTGTACAGCTCACCAATTCATACTAAAGAGCAATCGAGAAATCCCATCATTGTTTTCTACGGAACTATTAGAAATAGTTCAGAAATTTCCCAAAGAGGACGTGAGTCCATGAGAAAAAGAGCAGAGTCAGGCACATTCGCAGGAGCTTCACATTTTGAACATCTAATTTAGTTGATTTCTTTGTGCATTCAGAGTACTTTTGTGTTAGCATTCTGAAATGTATTTAGATTTCTTCAATTCTATGATTCCATCGTTTAAAAATTATTCTCTCGAATAAATTTTTGTTTTGAATAACATAAACTGTTTTTTCTTGTAAGTGGTCTAACGAGATCACAAGGAATTATTTTTTTTATAAGAAAACCGTACGTTGAAACTAAAAAAAAATCTGGAGACCAGATTCGCTCAGAAAGGAATAAGGATTTCAAAAATAGTTTTTACTTTAAGAAAAAAGCAGTGGCGTATCACTCTTCTCTATAAAATGATTCAGTACAAATCCCGCACAAATGCCCCTGCCAAAAATTAAAAATTATGTTGTACAGCAGAAAATATTATGTGGGTTATTCAAATTCATTTGCAATGTATTGATATTTCTAACAATGTATATGAATCATTTGGGCAATTAAATGTTTACTATTATTTCAGGTGTTTGTTGACAACAGGCAATCTGGTTAACCAATAGTTACGGAAGACTTATTTGTCCCTTATACTGAAACGTGTTTGTTAATTTTTAGCATTGAGTTGACCTCGCAATCAATTGGTATCGAACTTCATGAAGGATTTTAATCTCATTGGATGAACTGACTTTATGCAATTGCCCACGTCTAGTGAAAGAGAGAGCAAATGTTATCACGACATAATAATAATTGGAGGAGATCATAATCGATTTAGCAGCAACCCCACCGGAAATACAATAAATTAGCTAAGTTTCCAAATTAGGAAAGTTAGCGCCCTTACACAACAACAATAACAGTGATTTATCGCCTACACATCTACTGCTTGAATAATTCTTTAATGTGTTCATAGTTCCTAAGGATCACACCTCGGTTATGAATCTTCATTTCGAATTCCGAGCAAGATTTCGTAATGTACGAGTATGATTCAGAGATTTCTGCTGGTTAATGGAGGAGGCTTCTTTTTTTCGTATATTGAAATAAATTGCATTTTCTCTATAAATAATTTTAAATTCGCTTTTTATGTTTCGAAAAAAAAATACCTGAATGATAATATTTTAATCCTGTCTGTCTGTCCTAGTCTTTCAAAACCTGAACATGGTAGTAAACATGAGAACAATTGTTTGGTTGGAATTATCATAGTGAGTTTCAAATTGAGAGAAATTAAAATACTTGTTATTGTTCTGTACAGAAAAAAATTATATACAGGGTGTTCCCACACTCGATGGCTTATTAGACGTTTCTGGGGAACGGGACACAGGATAATTTTGAAAATCCAGTTTTTCGGGTAGTTAGTTCTGCTCTATCGATCTAAAATTTTCAGCGCTAGGGCGTTGCTGCTTATTTTGAAAAGTAGCATCAACTTCGATTTTTTTAAATGAAACAACCTGTATATTATTGCATTTTTTGCTTTGCTATTGTTTTACGATCATTTTTTTACTTCCCCATACCTATCCCAAGCGGTTTTAAATCATTGATTCCCTTATTTTTGTGCAAAACATACCTTGAATTATAGCAACAAAACTGAAATTTTTTGTGTAGTTCACCAATGTTTTGCGCATTAGTTATTTTTAGGGGAATTCTTTCTCCATTATACAGGGTCGTTCAAAAAAATTTATTTTTCCGATAGATACAAAAATGGTGAAAAGTACATTTTTCTAACTGGAACACCCCGTATATCAACGAAAATCCTGAAAGGCAATTGAAGTTCCTTCCAAATGATGTATCATGTTCCCATACCTAAATAGTGTGGTTTCCGAAATAAAAGCAAGTTTCTATAAAAATGTTGAATGTTGAATACATATGAATATGTATTATCATCCATTTTGACAGAAACACCATGAAAATCACTGCTTGTCAAACTAAAAGATTTCTTGCTCTTTCTCTGGTCACGGCACACTACTACCATTTTTATTTTTCAGTATAACAAATCGAAATAGGTGATGTAACCCTATTGAAATGATCTGATTAAGAAATCAAATCAATCTTCAATGAGTCGCTTGAAAATGTTCATACTTTTCGAGATACAGCGGAAACTTGTGTTTTTCTAACTCTCAGATGATGTAATTCACTTTTAGCAAAGAAAATTAAACAAATATGTTAAGAAAATTTGGAAATACTCGAAAAAACGTCCATTGGTGATTGTTTTCCAGATCACCCTGTATATATCATTTCAGTTTCTAATCGGACTCTAATCTGACTTTTTTTTTCGAGTATGACTCATATATTTCCAAAATTTCTCAGTTTTTTTTATTAATCTATGTCCAAAACTGAATTGCATCTGACAGTTGGAGAAAAATGCAAGTTCCAGCTTTATCTTTAAAAGTGCGAAAAGGTCTCAAGGTTTTTTTTCTGAAAAAGAAAACTGCTGGCGAACTGCTGCACATTGGGACTTTATAAAAGATATACGACATGTTCAGTAAAAGTTATTTGTATTTGTCAGTAAATACAAAACAGAATAAAATACTGGGTGTTCCATTTGGAATTCGAAAGTTGATATAAGTTAAAGTTCATGTGGCAACACTACAGTATTTTTATCTCAGATCTCCAGAAACGTCCAATAGGTCATCGAGTTTGGAATACCTGTATATTAATCATTCTTTATACAATCAGTTCGTCATATTATCATTCATACACTTCAATACACCACAGAACCTTCTGCATGTTCGCTATAATTTGATCACATCGACCATGAAGATGAACAATTTCATCAATACTTCGTTTGAATAGTTATTGCCTTCCATTTTAATTCTTTTCTGATAAAATGTTTGGTTATGAACGCGCAAACGTTTCATTATTGATGCACTGATTGCCAATTTTCATAAAGACATATTCCATGACATTTAATAAAAAATATGGCAGAATAATCCGATTTTCATAGAAATTTGCATTCATTTCGGAAACCAGACTATTTAGGTAAAGGATCATGACACATCATTTGAAAAGAACTTCAATTGGTTTTCAGGATATTCAAATAATTTTATTTTTATTTCCCAATAAGACAAATAAAATGTATAGGAATAGTCAGTATACAATGTATATAAATAGTGAAATTATAATATACAGTTAAAAGTAGAGTATTGTCAGAGGTAAGTAACACACACACATAAACACCTATGCTCAATGTACACATTTTGATAAGATCTAGCTAACTATTGAAATATTCTTTCAGCAAATAGAAGCATTTTTCAGTCAAGAATTTTCTCAAGGAGCTACTGAATTTTTTAATATATTTAAGTTCTCTTATACTTTCAGGTACATGGTTGAAAACATACAAACCCATAATTGTGGGTGAATTACTAGAGACCTTGTATTTTGTAAAGGGAAAATAGTATTTTTTCTTCTGGCGTGTGTTCACGGAGTGGAAGTCTCCCTTTAGAATAAACTTTTGTCTATTTTTTAAAATAAATACGGCAGTTCATAAATATAGTCTGACATGAGGGTCAAGGTATTCAAATGTTTGAAGAGGTCCCTTGATAATATACAGGGAGTTCCATTCGAAAAAATTTACTTTTCACCATTTTTGTAGGTATCTATCGGAAAAATCACAAATTTTTAATGACACTGTATAATGGAGAACGAATTCTCATGAACAAAGCTAATGCGCAGAACATTGGTGAACTACACCCAGAATTTCAGTCCAAATACCGCAGTAATAAACATTTAATTGGAGCTATGTTTCACACAAAAAATAAGGAAATCAATGATTTCTCGAAAACCGTTCGGGAGTTACATAGAAAATGATCGTAAAACAATTGCAAAGCAAAACATGCAATAATATGCAGGGTATCTCATTGAGAATATCAAAGTTGTTGCTACCTTCCAATATAAGCGGCAACACCGCAGCATTGAAAATATTTCATATCGATAGAGCAGAACCGAATTTTCTCCAGAAACGACTGATAGGCCATCGAATGTGGGACACCCTGTATACTGACTGACGATGAGATGTAGATTGTAGGGGGGTTATGGCTATTCAGCCTATCCGTACTTCGACTCATAAGGTCTTTTGTACATTACCCTTCATTTATTCAAGACCCAGAACTCCAAGTTTCCTGATGTACGAGGGCGTTAGAGGAACCGTTTCGAAGAACTTAAGCCATTTGCAAAACAACCACTTTCGCTTTTCCCATCACACACAAGTACAGTGGCGAAGAGTTCAGCATTACCTTTGGTGTATCAGTGGAGCACGTCAATATGCCTCTGTGATTCCCAGAAAGGCTAACCGCTGCACTTTCTGCAGCTTGTTTTGTGCCGAGTAGTGTTGTATTTCTGGCCATCATACTAATAATCCATAGGTGACCATTAGTTCGATGATTGTTTGTATGACCAAAATAAAATTTTGACTTCAGACCCCCATGTCTTTCTAAATACTCTGCGGCATGTCCAGGAAGCCTTGGAGAGAATTAAATTGATGTGACTGTTCCATGTTAGAATTTGATTATAACGTCCAAATATTTGACTTCCTTGGAAAAAGTACTTCCGCCACCTTGTGAATGAAACTAGCACTGTTTTGTTATGATTAACACTCAGTCACTCCTTTGCGCACCAGCTCTTGATTTTATTCAGGGCTGTCTGCATGCGATTGGATATTAGCCCGTCATGTTTGCCCCTAAAAGGGACGACCAGGTCATCGGCGTAACCTTGAGGCGACATACGATCAACACCTTAACCAAACCGCTGGAAGTAAAGAGCTGAAATTTTGACATAGATGACCACAAATAGAGGTTTTTTGATATTCGATTCCTAAAAGGGTGAGTAGGGGGTGAGAAAGGGGGGTGAAAGTGGAAGTACGGTTGATTTTGGAGTTAGACTCATATAAATTGGTATTCGAATAAAGAATATCTATTGGTCCAAATATTATCAATACTAGCTTAGTGACTGGTGATTTGATCAGCCCCTAAGAATGGACAACGCTTAAGTATGCTCTGTGATTTTCTGTTCCAGGTGCAATAAAATAATAAATTCCCAAACATCAACCTGATTATTTTTTCCTTACTTCAAAAGTTATTTTCAACAAATATATTTATGTAGATATAACTTCGTCCCCGCGATGAAATATAACAATATGGACGGATTTATTTCACAAATGGGGGGTTTTTCTTGGAAAACGGTTATAAGCTTGAGTAACTTGTGTCTCGTTCTCTCGTTCTTGTGAATGGCTAGATTTTCTGAATTTGTTGCTGAAAACCGGATAAGTAATAGTGCACTTTCCAAAAATGATAAAATTATTATTTTCAATGTGTTCTTCGCTGTTCGCCACCAAAACTCGATATTCCGAGTTAAAAAAAAAGTTGAAATGTATTCGAATATGACTGGAGTCGTCCAGTCAACAATATACCGACTTATGCACGAGGATAAACGTGGCCCCATCAGGAGAAGTACAGGAAGAAAAGAAACTGTAATAATTGAGGATGAAAAGACTGCCATCAGAATCATACACCCGTTTTACTCAAAGAAAGAAACACCTACCTTGAACAAAATAATGTCTGAAATGAAAAAGAATGATTTCGTTCGACACATGGGTAGGAAGAAAATGTGGAAATTCAGAAGGAAATTAATTTTCGTTATGAAAAAAATTCAAAACAGAAAATCACTGATAGAGAAAGAAGAAATCATCCGCTGGTGACGACGATATTTGAGGGCAGTTAGACAGTTTCAAAGGGAAAACAGGAATATCTAATATATGGACGAAACTTAGTTACATGAAGGATATACCGTTAGTAAAACATGGCAGGATAAAAATATAAAAAGCGCGAGGCAAACTTTCATGATAGGATGGTCCACTAGAATGAAAGCACCCTCGAGAAAAGGTAAAAGATTAATAATTACCCATATTGGTAGCAAAAATGGGTTTGTCGATGGTGGTTCACTAGCATTTGAATCAATGCAGACTGGAGACCATCATGAAGACATGAACGCTGATCTTTTCGAAGGATACATCCAGCAAATGCAGGATTTTATTCGTCCTGGGTCTGTCATAGTCATGGATATTGCCAGCTACCGACAGGAAAAGAAGAAATTCCGAAAAAATACCAACGCCTTCTGGCAAAAAAAAATATTTTTTTGAATGTCTAACAGAAAACAACAACTGCCCCGGCTAAATCCACGCTGGACATTGAACAACATCAGATTTTTTCTTTCAGAATATCTATCAGATATAGTTCAATGTCCAGCGTGGCTTTAGTCGGGAAAGTAGTTGTTTTCTGTTAGACATTCATAAAAAATAACTTCATTTTCATTGTGGATTTTTCAATTCACAGAAAAATATTTCTTTTCAAATTCATCTGAGGATATTTTCCTTTTCAATATAAATACCCCACAAGAACGATGGAAGATAGTGACTAGAGTTTATCTTTCAGTCGCAGATGATTAATAATAATAATAAATATACTTTAATGTCAGTAAGAGTAAATCTTGTGGACAAAGCTTGAATATAGAAGTATTACTGATGATTACAAGAATTATAAAAAATATCTAAAAATAAGAGTTGTCAGTATTGTTAAAAAATATAAAAAATATATATACGTGCACACACGCCCATATATATACACAAAACATACATATATAGACATGTATATACATATAAACACGTAGATGTATACACACATAAACAATTTACATATAGACACAAACACATCTACAACTTAGTGACGTCAACTTAAAAACTTATATGGATTCAAATATGCACCCTGTCAATCAAATTTATCATTGTAAAACTCCTGCAAGTTGTAATAGGGTCTATCTGCCAGAAACTTTTTAATAATTTTTCTAAAGTTTGTAATGTTCATATTCATATTCGCCTTTCTCATGTGTGGGGGGAGGTGATTGTACATCTTAACCCCGTTGTAGTAAATCGAATCTCTGATCATGTTTGATGAGGGAATTGGCAATTTCAACATGTGAGAGCGGGTGTTGTAATGACTACCTGAAGCCTCGAACATAGACACATTCTTGTATATGAGACAAACTGATTCTAGAATGAATAACGCAAATACTGTTAGTATTTTTTCTTCAACAAATATGTTTCTGCAAGAATCACGGGGTTTCAGTTTACGCAAGTACCTTAAAGCACGTTTCTGCATAGCATCCAGCAGAAATCTTGCTTTTGAGATGCTTGATATGTCCGTTTTTTGAGATGTTGATATGTCCGTCGAATTTGAGCTTATTATCAATATGGATACCTAGGAATTTAGTTAGAGGCTTGTTCTCGATCAATATGTTATTACTAAATGTAAGGTCGTCAAGAGAGCATCTGAATGAAATGATGTTTGTTTTTGTTGTATTGAAGGATAACAAATTTGCATCGCACCATTCCTTAATTTTTTTCATATCAGTAGATATTAAGTCGGGTAAGGTGTTAGAATTCTTGCTGTTCCATAATATCGTGGTATCATTCGCAAATAGGGTGAATTTTCCAGATATGTTCAAGTTGGTTAGGTCGTTTATGTACAACAAGAACAGAATGGGACCGAGAACTGATCCTTGAGGCACTCCGGACTCAATTTCCTTTCTTTCAGAAAGTTCTGTTGTTCTCACCATTTGATTCCTACCCGAAAGGTAAGATTCAAACCATTTGTACGTGGTTCCTCTGCAACCATACTGGTGGAGTTTTCTCAGTAAGATTTTATGGTCGACATAGTCAAACGCCTTTGACAGATCGCAAAAGACTGCAGCAGCTACATTACCGGCATTCAGCTTTGAGTAAGTGTCATATAGAAATGAAAAAATAGCATCATTCGTGTTTTTATTATTTTGAATACCAAACTGATTTTCACTTAAAATGAAGTGGCGTTTCAAGAAAGCGGTTAAACGTATTTTCACCAGTTTTTCGATGAGTTTGGCCAAAGTTGGTATGAGGGCGATCGGGCGAAGATTTGAGGGATCATATGAGTCTCCACCTTTGTATAGTGGGATGACAACTGAAGTTTTCAGGAAGTCAGGAAAAAGTCCTTCATGAAATGAGTTATTGATTATAGACACAAGTGTATTGAGAGCGTTGAGAGGAAGATTTTGGATGATTTTAATCGAAATTCCATCATAACCACTGGCGTTTTTGTTTTTTATAAACCTCAAAATTTCGACTAATTCGTCGATGTTTGTATCATATAGAATTAGGTTCTCGTCAATATTGATACTTTCTAGATTCATCATGGGATCGTATGGAATAGTTATTTTCTCATTCAGTTTTTGTGCAATAGAGCAATAATAGTCATTGATTTTATCAGGACTGAGAGTTGTCACAACATTTTTCTTCTTGGTTTTTCCCGTAATATCAGTAATAATAGACCAAGTTTCTTCCATTTTATTGCTTGATTTATCAATTTTTTTGGAATAGTGGATTTCCTTTGCTTTTTTGATGGTGGATCTATATATTCTGCGGTAGGTGTTAAAGTAGACATGGAAGCTTTGATTATCGGTGAACTTCCGTATGGTATGCAATGAACGTATGTTTTTTGAAGAAATTTTCAATCCTAATGTAACCCAGGGTTTTTTTGTTTTATTTTAATTTTTTGTATTGGAAATGATTTGTCGAATATATTTAGTAGCGCAGTGTGAAAAGTGAGAAAGGGGTCATTTTGCAACAAAACACCCTCCCACTCAAACTTGAGGCAGTTGTGATAAAATCTATTAAAGTTTGCTCTACTGTAAAGTCTACCGCGTTTACATTTCCGTTTTGTGTTCAAAGAGTCAAGGAGTACAGAACAGGTTACTGCCTCATGATCAGATAATCCTGACGGTTTCACTGAACATGATACGTTCTGCACATCATAATTGCTACAGACATAATCAATACAAGTATTGGAGAATTGAGAAAGACGGGTATCTGAATCAACGTGCATACTCAAGTCAAAGGTTAAAAGTAAGTTCTTAAGTGAGTCAGTATCTGTTGATTCATCATTGTTGAAATTTATGTTGAAATCGCCAGTCAATATTAAAGATGAGTTAACAGATAATTCAGATAACAGAGAGTTGAGATTATTGAAAAAAATATTCACATCAGCAGAAGGTGAACGGTAGACACATAAAATATATAAATTAAGTTTTTTGCAGTGGCATACAGAAAACTCAAATGTTTTGTCTTCGGACAGACCTTGGAACTTGTCAACTTGGATAAAGGTCAAATCAGTGAGAGCTGAGTTTCTAATCAGTATTACAGTTCCGCCATGATTGGAACAGTTTCTGGAGTATATTGAGATTTCAGTGTAGCCAGGAATGCTAATTGGTTCCATCTTATTACACCAATGTTCAGTAAGCAAGACTATTGTGGGGAATTTGATGTCATTCAGAAATAAATAAAGTTCGTCAATTTTATTACGTAGAGACTGAATATTCAATAAAACTAAGGTAAGGGATTTACAGTCTGAGTGTTGAATACCATTATTAAGGTTTTCGAATGAACTAATAGGACTGGATTTTTCCTTTAATTTAACAGTACTAGATTTTCGTTCTTCTATTAGACTTTCACTAGTCTCTTTAAAGAAGGGTCTAAAAAAGGATCGGTGATAACGTTCTCGACTGAGACAAATTTCAAATTTTTTACTTGTTTCTTTCTTAGTATAATATTCAAAATTTTTTTGACAATTTCTTTTCTGCTTATCATCGAGCCTTCAACATTATTCAAGTCAAAAAAAGAGATATCACCTTCGGCATAATGATTTAATTTATGTGAATAATCATTTAATTTGAGGTTGAATTTGTAAATAAAATCATTCAGTTCTACATGATTACCATAAGGTACAGAAGAGAATATGATATTCGTATGACTACTACATTTAGCCTTACTGTTGATTTCTCTGAATAACGGAAATGTTTTAGCATGAAAATCATTTGAGCCGGCAAGAACAATTATGTAGTCATTGAGACCAAAATTTGTCGACAGATTAATAATGTCTTCGATAACATTAACGAAATAGGCCCCTGGTTTAATGAGTGTTTCTATGGAGAACTCATTACCAATGAACTTGGAAATGGATTTTCCTAAGCCATAACCTAACTCATCACATAAAATAAGAATTTTTGGGGTCGGGTTAAACTCACTGATCTTTACATCGGGAGAAGCTTTTGATATAGCTCCAACAATCTTCGTCGCTTCTTTCTTCTTAGTTTCAGCTGGATAATAAGTAACATTTGAGATGTCAATTGTTTGCACTGTTGCTTCACGGGTGAATATAGTTGACTGGGTCGAGGCGATTTTGGAATTTTTTACTGTTTGAGTGGACTTTGTTTCAGTGGTATTACAAGGTCTCTCTAGTAGTTTCTTCAGCAAATAAATCTCACTATTAGCCCTTGTGATCAGTTCTTCTTGTTGCCTAATAGTTTCAATCAATTATTCTTCCCGTTGGGTAACTTCCTTCAAAAATAGTTCATTTTTACGTAACAACTTTTCTATGTGAGTATCTTTCATTATACTGCTTTCTGATTCCACATCTCATTTCATGAAAATCCTGTTAATATTTTCAAACCAATCAAGTTGATTGTAAATAGGGGTTTTTTTTTATGAACAATATTAATATTCATCTAGTTTCATATATTATACTTTATATAATCTACTTAATAATAAAATAATTATATCTCAATATCTGCCATATCTTGATAAATCAGTATAATTTTTATTATAATTATTATTCTAATAACTACTTGTAGTTACGCCGCTCCACATGAATTTCATTCACAAAACTCCTCTTTCTATTGTTATGCAAATTATGGTGACATGTCAAATAAGTAAAATACGGAATTTTCAAAAACTAACGTTGCAAGTTTACAATACCACCTTTGAATTGTCCACCCTGTTTATTGGGTTCTATATCTATATCTATATCTATATCTATATCTATATCTATATCTATATCTATATCTATATCTATATCTATATCTATATCTATATCTATATCTATATCTATATCTATATCTATATCTATATCTATATCTATATCTAATTCTATATCTATATCATATCTATATTCTAATACAATTTATACTAACAATGTTTGAAGTTATGATCAAATAAGTTCAAAATATCCAATATCACATCTACACAGAAATATAGAATCAGAAATTAATTCACATTTCTGCGATTTATGCCAACTTGGAGTATCTTTGCCACAGTGTGCGCCGCCCACCATACTACTATCTTTCTTGATCAACTATATGCATATAATAAGCAGATTCACAACAAATCGTAAAAAATTTTCATTATACCCATCTGAAAAAACTATATTTGCATGCTTATTTAGCGCACCGAAAATGGGCTTTTTCCGTGCACCCCCACGAAAATTTTACGGTGCGCTAGTGTCATTAGCTGCCTATTTACATGTCAAAATGAAATAATATGTTATTGACAGTTCTCTAGAAATCGCAAATTGTTTGTATATTTCCTCAGCAACGGGGTAAATAACGCTTGTTTTGTGGCAATATTTGGATATTTCCAGTGGAAATATTTCACCAGAGGAAGAAATATCACGTGAATCGGCAAAAGTAAGTGCAAATTACTGCCCATGAAGTCACGTGAGAGTATGAAAACCAGTATCGTCCATTTTGCAACTGGCGCCAACACAAGAAAGTTATAATTGTAAGTGATGATATTCTTCTCGTTTATTTGTCAGAAAAAAGCAAATCCATGAAAGCTTCAACTTTATGGAGTCAATTTTCGATGTTGAAAAGTTGTCTGGCAGTGAAAGAAAATGTAAATGTTGATAATTTACCACAAACTACTGCATTTCTCGAACGAGAAAGTGTCGGTTACACACCGAAAAAGTTCAAAGTATTAACTGCTGACCAAATCGTCAAATTCATACTTGAAGCACCAGACAAGAAGTGGTTATCAAGTCAAGTAATTCCAATATTTGGCATATTCGGTGCCTGCCGAAGAGATGACTCAATTCGTCTGACTTTGGGAGACGTGGAAGATAATAGCCGTTTTTCGAGTATTCCTTCGAGATGGCAAAAATCACAAATCAATAAGTTTCACCATTACAAAGGAAGGATGTCCCTTCGATCCATGCACTTTTTATCGTAAATAGGTATATTAATCTAAGACCTAGACACATAAATAGTGAAGGATTATTTAAAGCATATCGTAATGGTAGATGTGTTGCTCAACATGCAGGGTGTCATGCAATCAGTGGTACAACAAAGCAGATTGCTGAATATCTGAACCTAGAAAATCCGGAAGATTATACTGGACACTGCTTAACCCTTTGTGGCCCAAGTGAATTTTTTGTCGAAGAACATGCTTTTGCTGTCATAATTAGACTTGATATATTATATATTAATGACTTCTTCATTGAAAATATTTTTTTTTCTCTCAGATTCAACGGAAACAGATGGTTCCACCAGGATACCACTAGGGAAAATAATAAGAATTCAATGTGTTGATTTCATTTAATTTTTATTTGGAAAATACGTAATGCAGTACAAAACTATAACAAGTTATTTTTTATGAAATAATTAAAAACAGTTTTTTTTATCTGTGAGGCATAGGCCGACATTGCAAGAAGAGCAGTGCCATCTAGTTCTGTGAGGTTGACTCTTTGAACTACAGTTTGCACATCTGGTCTTATTACCATGTATTGGCATGTGCGCGGCCTTACTAATGTGCCGTTCTAAGGCAACATATGGCTTATATTTATTGACCATGGGATCTAAACTCCTCCTGCCTCTCTGAGGGGTTGTGGGATCGGCTCCAATCAGCCCATTCGCAACAGCAAGCCTGAATTCTTTTAGTGATATTGTTTTTCCGTGTGTGATGCTTTTTTCTTGGAACATCAAGAAAGCATTGACAACAGTGAGGTCTATGAAGTGCCAAAAAAATTTTCTAGTTCAGAAAGATCAAGTCTACCTGAAAAAATAAAATAAACAATAAAATTAGCAGCGTACCAGT
The DNA here is from genome assembly GCA_018342105.1 of Gonioctena quinquepunctata. NCBI lineage: Eukaryota > Metazoa > Arthropoda > Insecta > Coleoptera > Chrysomelidae > Gonioctena > Gonioctena quinquepunctata. Next base: position 46,221 of record JAFIRS010000214.1, read on the forward strand.
GGTCCCATATGGAACCACCTAATAAAACCATGTAAAATCGCATGTGAAGAATCGAAATATTCAGCAAACAGATCTCGGTATACGTTTAGGTATACAGTAACAAACAATTAAAATCATATACATACCTGCCATATCACCAAATTGAATCAAGGTACACAAATCAAATGACTCCGTGAACACTGAACACATGTGCATTCAGTCCGTTGAACATTCGGCTTGAACCGGTAACTCACGACCGACACCGCACTCAGCGTAAATTCGGATCCCCACTACACAACATGCCAATAGGTGATCCCAGTTGAAGCTTACTTGTCCGCGAGAAATTAAACATTTGATAGGTGGTCCCATCGTGTATCCACTGGTACACAAAGGGTTAAGACGATCTTCAGCATCTATGTGAGTCGAGAATGGAGGAGATTTGCTAACTTTAAAAAGGCATGGCGGTTTGCGTTCCTCCACTGTGGCTGAGGGCTACATTAGAGAATCGGTTAGCAGAAAGATTGAAGTTTCAAGTAAATTGTTCAACCATTCAAGAACAGTAAAAACAACGCTAACATCAGAATACAATGCCGTGGGAAGAAATAAAAAACTCAATACTTCTACTAATATAGTAGCACCTGCGCCTCCCACGGGAACTTGTCGCGCACGCACGGAAAAAGCCTATTTTCTCGACTCCTAATGAAATATACTATTTATTCTATGTTTTTTTCGCTTCGTGGAAAATAACACGTTCTTGATGTAGCATAATTCATGTACAGTAGGGAACAAAATTCTTATTATACCATTTCACGATGCCCGGAAATAAGTGATACTAGATCCAGTTTATCCTGCTGAAAAATTTCTGATCCCATTTCATCGTAATACATTCAATACACTGGTGTTACATGAAATGCCTCGGAGATAGAATCATTCCAAATTCGATATTCATAATGAAACCGAAATTGAGTTCTCATCATGCTGCCTGGATGAATCGAGTTACCATGAAATTGACGAAGGAAAGGAGGATATGAATAACGATAATCCCATTGGCAGAGTTTGGGCCCTCTTAATTCTATTTTTTTCATCCATCGGAGCATGGAACAGTTCTCAGTTATTTTCAAGCTGATCAAGCATGAGCACACTTAGCACTTTTAATTTTCCAGTATTATGATTGAAAGGAAAAATAACCCGCTTTAGAACTTTCCGTTCAAAGTGACCACATTTTTTTCACTAGATGAAACAAAATTCACTCCTGGAAAACCGACACATGTGTTTCTCTATACAGAAGTTTCATTTGAAGTCAGAAACAGAAAAGTGGTTCCTTTTCAAATGAAAAATCCACTTTATTAGAAGAAAATCACCGGCGTTTGAAAAATATTTGAATATGCTTTTCTCAATAGGATATTACCATATGAAACACTCAGAGAGAAAAAACATGGTTTCTCCTCGGGAATGTCAACTACTACCGAGATGTCTTCATTCTATCACAAATTTATTTCATATATATATATATATATATATATATATATATATATATATATATATATATATATATATTTATATATATATATATATATATATATATATATATATATATATATATATATATATATATATATATATATATATATATATATATATATATATATATATTTATATATATATATATATATTTATATATATATATATATATATTTTACCTGATCTCTTCATTCTTTCATAAATTTATTTCATATATATTCATATATATATATATATATATATATATATATATCTATACATAATATATAAAAAAACAGAAAATACATGGAAAAAACAATCAAATCAATCATTAAATGTTATAAAACGCATCCAGAGAGGAATGGGAATATAAATCATCAAGAAAAAACTACTAACCTGATAAATACAACAAAAATCCTGTCCGTGACGTTGCCAGCAACAAAGGGGACCTTCCACAGTGAAGCTGTACTTTCTCATATATGGAAAACACTTCCAAGAGTCAGGAAAACACTCATGAGAAAGAATAGCAGGTATTTCAGACCAGAACTATATGAAGTGAACAGATCAGTGCCAGACATTTCTTTTGGTAATTTGGATCAGTTGTGTCCATTGATTTTTTTCCATGCTCATAGACTGAGCATATCATTGAAACGTATATTCACCACTTATTTCATCTCACATAAGCAAGTTCTTCACTACTTTATTACACTGGTTTGATTAAAATAAGTAGGATATCGCAGGTTAGGTTGTTTTATGGAATTATTTCAATGAAAGAATAACTTCTGACGATTTTCTGAATTCATGGTTTATCTATTGATCACCTAATCACAAATCTTCCCACAAAACAGTATTTTTGACTTCAAGCAGAGTAACGAGTTGAGACTTCTGAATCCCACCGTGAATGGAGATACGTCATACTCCATAGGCGTACCGACTGAACTGAGATAAGGTAGGGGAGTTCAGATAAAAGAGTGTGAAAAAGGCTAAGAACAACACAGCCGGATATTCATTATTGTTATGATAGGTTTTCACTTTTCAAAATTAACAAGTAAACAAATCTATCATAACAAATATTTTATTATGATGACTAGTTATTGAATAATTAAATAGCAATAACAATCATTATAACAATTAGTACAATCATAATTATATATATATATATATATATATATATACAGAATCCAACTACTCTACAACATTTTCAACAAGGTATAGCTTCATGAAATTGGAGCATCTTTGAAAACTCGGATGATGTTCAGCACTTGACTGAAACTCTCAATCAATACAATATTATATGGAACCACACTTTCTCCTGAATAAAGTGTCAGTGCCATCCACGTCCTTGCCAGTCAATTTTTTCAATAACCACCCGAGAAATATGCGCGAGAACCTATCAACTCTCAAAGTAATAAGTGAAGTATCTAAAATTCCTTTACATACAGGCATATTTAATTGCAACAAACGAGAATTTGTATCCGAATTGAATGATGCCAAAAGTAAAGCCTACGATTATTTCATAAAAAACTCAGATAACAAAAACAGAGACACCTGAAAATTGACCTTTGACCTTTCTGCTCGATAGATCTCCGTTCGATCTGACACATTGAGAGCGTTCACTGAGCGTACCTGTGAAGTTTTACCAATAGAATGTCGTGCGAGACACAATCGAAGGCCATAGAAAGATCACACATCTCGAATTGTGAGTACTTGCCTTCCTTCTTGAGGCCCTCGACTATGTCCGACATTATTTGCAGAAGAGCTTTCGTTGTGGACATCTTTTTCCTAAATCAAATTGACCTGGGAGAACAGATAGTTTATTTCCATGCAGTTGTAAAATTGTATTTTGACGATGATTCCAATGATCTTACCTTCTATTGGAATAATAGATATTGGAAATTTTTGACATCGTCAAAGCTTCCTTTTGAAAAACTGGGGAAAAACTGACTGTACATTTCTATGAATGGATACAGATAAGTGACTACATGGAGTGGATAAACTGATTCAAGGATAAATGCAAGAGCACTTGTTTTCCATAAAAATTGATAGATATATCTTACCTTATAAAAATCTGAAAAGTTTAAGAATGTATAAATGTAAAACTATAAAAATATTATGTATAAAGTCAGTCAAATTGCCATAAAGAATACACAATTCAAATTCGAAGATACAACAAGAATAATATGATAATAATAATATAATAATAAAATAATTGTTATATTCCATTAGGGTTCAAGGAGTTGGGAGAACAATTTTCTTTCATTTTCGTTTATAAACTTCTTCATCTTTCTTTTGAAGTTTTGTTTATTTTAACATTTTTTCATTTCTTCAGGCAGCGTATTATAAATTCTTATTGCATATTAGAGAGGGCTATTTGGATTTTGGATTTTGTAACATGTGGGAGTATGTGTGTGTTGTATTCATCATTGGGGATATCAGATTTTTGTTTTTGGAAGTGGTTCCTCATATTCACACAAAGGTGGAATATTTGCCTGATATCCATGATTCTTAGTTCTTTATAGAGGCTATTGGAACTGTATCTGGAGTTTTTCTGTAAGATTAATTCCGGAAACCGTCTTTGAACAACCCCCAAACGATTCAGGTGTATTTTGAGCGCACCACCCCAAACTATAATACCGTAGCGGATATGACTTTCTTCGAGGGAGAAGTGGATTACTTTCATTTCTTCGATGGGTAAAAAATTGTTAAGATATTTGAATATATAATATGGTTTGGAGTTTTTCAGTTATATATTTTATTTGATAATCCCACTCAAGATGTGTGTTTAGGTATATTCCTAGGTATTTTATAACAGTTATAGAGTTTAATTTCAATTTATTTCCATCCACATTTATTTCTAGTTGCTGAGGAAGAGGGGCGCCTGATTTGTTGCAACTGAAAGGAGGAATGTGTGTTTTTTTTCAATAGTTTGTTATCAAACCAATCTTTAATATTTGAAATTAATTTCTGCAGTGTTTTTCAATTCCTGCCATGTTGGATCCTGATAAAAAATTACAGTGTCATCAGCATATCCTATGATGTAACCTTTACTGGCAATTGAGAACAGTTCGTTTACATATGAGTTGATTACCAGTGGACCCAGAACTGTGCCTTGGGGTAATCCATACTCTTTTATTTCGGAGTTACTTGAGTCATCACTAATTTTCCCTTTTTGGGTCCTTCTATCCAAATAGCTCTCCATGAGTTTATAGCAGTTTTCTCTTATTCCCATTTTTTCGAGCGTTTCTAAGAGTGGCTTATGGCTGGCAGTATCAGAAGCCTTTTTCAGATCAATGAATAAACCTAAACATGGGGTTCCTATTTCAAGGGGTTGGTGTATTTTCTCTGTGATATATAGGATAACATCTCCTGTGGACATTTGTTCTTTAAAGCCAAATTGTTTGGGTGAAAGGAGTTTACATTTATTTAGAAAGGATACGAGTCTTTTTTTTAATAATTTATCGAATACTTTTGATGGGTTTATTATTAAAGAAATGGGTCCATAATTGGTAAAGATGTTTATGTCTCCATTTTTGTGTACTGAAATGACAACTGAGTTTTTCAAAGTGGTTGACCATGTTCCCATATCTAGACATCGATTTAATATATTAGTCAGAGGAATAACGAGATTGCAGATATTTTCAGCTCAAATTTGATCTTCATTCACTGATTTTTAATTTTTTAGGTGATTTATAAGGTCCTCTACTTTATTCGCGTCGGTAGGACGGATAACTATGGAATTTGTTAGTCTTGTTGTATTTGATTTGAGATTCGGGTTCTTCATGATTTGTTCAGCAAGTTTTTCACCAGTTTCAACGAATTAATCGTTCAAATCGTTTGCAATTTCTCTGTTTTCGTTTATTAATTTACGTTTGTCATTTTTCATACTCTGTATTTTTTTCAATTGTTTTTTTCCACCTATATTTTGCACTGTTTCCTTTTTAGTTTATTTTTATATTTTTTCAAATAATGTTTTGATTATTCGATGTGTGGGTTCATGTACGTATCACGTACTATTTCCCTATCACCATAGACCTTCAGATAGCTACCTGTTAGTGAAGTGAATTTCTCATTATTCGAGATAGCGTGGCTCTATCTACTTTCATTTCCATCAATAAATATTAATTATTCAGGAACCAGAAGTTTTTACAGCTATGGGATAGAACAAGAAAACAAATTCACATTTGGAGAGATGTAAACGTTATAGCGAATATTTATTTTGGAAAATTCACCGTGGTTCTGTATAGGTATATCAAAATAGTTTGACTGAAAATTTGTTTCTTTTTTTTTCATCAGCATTATCTTCTTCTATTTCCAATGGAGGACAGGTTCAACGACAAAGTTCAGAAAATACATTTCAATCGCTTCACATCTGATTGCAAATGTTCGGAAATTATTCGCAATCCAATATCTTCACAATTCCCATCACTCCGACAAGGTATTCCTGCAGCGATTTCGAGTGTTCAAAGCTTCCATACACAAAAGCCGTTTTTTGTTTGGGAAAGTTTCTCATTGGAATGAGGTGACTGGGATTATTGGATGCTGAGTTTCTCCAAATTCATTTGAGGTGCTGACACGAAATTACTTTGTATCTGGAAGTAACGAAGTTTCCCCAGCGTGCTGTACAACACATATTTCAAGGAGGTGAGGCGGGGTCTAATTAGGCAAAGTGCTTCTCGTTGTGGAATGGATTGCTTGGAGTACAATTCTAATTTTCGTCTAACACAAACTTAGATTCGGGAAAGAATTTGAACTGTGAGTATAACATGATATTTGGGGTGACGAAAAATGTATTCAAAGATGTTGAAATATACATAATACCCAAAATACACCGGCATACTGAAAGGAACAAATCCTGAATTATTTCCTACACCCACTTGATTCGAGAAGCGACTCGCAAGGCGAGCGTTGTGCGGACGACTTGATAATGACCTGAACGAATAATCAATGCTTAATAACAATAATAATAATGATAATGTTATTGCCATGGGTTTCATGTGAAACATCCGCAACGTCAGACACAGGAAGTTGGGAGTATATGTATATATATATAATATGTATATATATATAAATATATACAATTTACAAACAATATATATATTGTTTGGTGATTTTTGGGGTTTTAGTTCGTAATAAATATCGCTTTGTATTCAAAACATTCTTATTTTTCTTTTTTTCTTTTATTTTCATAGTGAAATACTGGCTAACGTTTCGACGGGGGTTTCCTCGTCTTCTTCAGAGCATGTTTTGGATTTTGGAATAGAGTTGGTGCTGTTTTTTTATTTATTTGGGACAACAATGGAAATTTCTTACCTTTAAGCATGATTTCGGAACGAAGCAACTTTGCTTAGTTTGCACTTTCTTCGTTTCATTTTTTCCGAGGGTCTAGAGGATGATTCAAACACCTTGAAACTATTTTTTAGGACGTTAACATAGTGGAAATCTATATATTTTTCGTGATACACTGCAAAAATGTGAACCGAAACCCCAAGAATTCCCAAGAATCCCAAAACCCCAACAATCACCAAACAAAACATACTCAGAAGGTTCGAGAATCCAGATATATATATATATATATATATATATATATATATATATATATATATATATATATATATATATATATTTTATGTTAGGAAGGACCAGTTATATATTTTGAAGATGAAAAAGAAATAATTTCTTAAAAAACAGAAACCACAAAAATAATAAATACTTAATAGTAAGTAGTTCATGAGATATTGTTTTTAAATTTTTTTGAGATTGTATTTCCTTTATGAATCCTCTGTATGATATTGATAGGTAAAAATAAGCGAATACTATAATGCAATCATTTTCATACATTGTCAAAATGATTACAACATATAATTGTTTAAAATACAACGAAAAAGTCTAGATTTACAAAATCATTCTGAATCAAATGTGATCAACAAAATTATAAGCTTGAAACATACAGTATATGAAATTGTAACTAACTAAAAATAGCCAATGGGAGAACAAGAAACTTCTTGATGACAATAGCCAATCAGGAAACAGAGATGGTGACATAAAAGATTTGAAATTGTGGAAAAGTAAGAACAGAGAAATGTCAAAAATAATTATCATCAAATATTGTATTTAGTTTATAAGAAATGTATAATATATTAGTTCATAAGTTTTCTCAAATAACACCAAATTAATGAAAGTGCGACAAGGAAGTGCGCGAGTTTGAAAATTCAAATAAAATGGACAAAACAGAAATGGTATCCAGGGAATAGAAAAACAAAGCGAGAGGAGATTGAAAAAAATTTTGAAGAGAAGCCAGGTACAAAAATTGGAAAGAAAGAAATTTAGGATTTCATTAATGAGAAGGTAGTTTTTCAACAATAAAAAAAACCAATACGACCACTGAATAATCTCGACACAAAATGAACAAGGATAAAAGAAGATTACCTTTTTGGTTCTCCACATGAAAAATTGTCCAAGCCGATTTCGTGGATTTTGGATGGTTCCTTTTGAAATGGTGAGTTCCTGAGAGGAGTGGATGAAACAGGAATTCAGATTGAGCCAGGTATTGCATCAGCGACATTCCAGTTCCAGGTATAAACTTTTTCAGTGCACATCACAAACAGAATCACTTCACAAAATAACTCGTTTCTCGGAAGAACTCTATGATTTGGTATTGAACTATAAAAGAATTCTTCCAACTCAAAAGAAAAAAGTGAGGTTATATTTACATATCCATCACTGTTTTTCATTATTTTATGAAAATTTGGTGCCCAACGAGATGCGAAAATATTTATAAGGATAATAATAATAAAATAATTAACAAAATTCATTTATAAATATTAACATAACATAACAATATATATATATATATATATATATATATATATGTTATAGTGATATTCACTTAAATGGTTTTTTAAAAATAAACTTTATTTTATACTTGTTTTACAAAAATGATATGAAATTATATGTGACAACTAACGGAATAGAAGTGCCGAATAGAAGTGACGCTCTTCGGTTCTTGGGGTCCTCTTATAGATGCGGTGGTGCTGACTCAGAACTGCGCTTTGTTTACGGCTTCTGGAGCCCAGGTGGATGAATGCTGACTTGGCTTTGTCCTATTTGCTCTTGCAACAATGTTGCAACTGCGTTGTGGAATTACTGCGTAGAATGCCTGGATTTTTGGATATAACAGCTCCCATCTTTTTGAAAAAGTTGATGCTATTGGATGCAGCAACTTTTAGACTGAAGTTTTGCTTGGGCCGGAATTCAAGATTATTCTTTCTTCTTCCTCGACGTCTTCGCCGATGTGGATACTAGGTCTTCTTATTGAAGGTAAGAACCTAGAAAGGGTTCTGAAGGGTTGACGTTGGCCTGGAGGTCTTGGGGGTTGATCATCTCCTCTTGGTGACAAAATTCCAATTTTCATGGGATAACGTTTTTTGCATTTACAAAAAATATATAAAATTATCAAACATATTATCAATAAATTATAAAATACGTAAACCAGGATATATGTTTCGTGATAAAAGGTTCATTAATAATTTTGTCAATATCTTCAGAATATTGATTTAATTTATGTTGAGCTATATTCAAATCATCAACATTTAATTTACTCAATTTTAATGGTTTCAAAATTGGCATATTGTGTTTTCCAGGCAAATGTTCACAGCATTCGAATGGAATTAAAATAGCATGACTATTATAAGTTACATTCTTTTCAATATTATTCATATGTTTTGAATGTACTCTGGTATTCCCAATAAAAGCATTACATTCTGGTTGAAGTTTCAAAATTGAATTCAATTGAATAATTTTAGTAAAAGGTTCAATGTTTGAACAGGTAATTGTTAAAGGTAAAGGATCTGATAAAGTTATTAACCAAATATTTGTGTCTAAATTGAACACATTATAATCTTTAGCAAAAAGTAAAGACATTTGACAGGTTCTTGGTAATTCAATAGAATGTCTGAAGAGTTGAGCCTCACATATAGCATCTTTGTCTATAGGGTAAGGTAAAATATCAGAACAAATTCTCATATTGATTCCTAAAGGTTTACAATCATCTAAATTTTGCAATATAAAATATAACATAGAATCATCATCTCTCGCAATATATTTTGAATTGGTTGGTAAAATATGTGAAAGTCCGGTCCTGTTATCAAGGATGGGGATTGGATATAATTGAAAGGATGTGTAAAATTCAGGTTCCACTAGAGGAATTTTCAGAACAAAAATAACTCTGTTTTCTGTTTGAAAAGCTTCAAGTTCAATTAAATCTAGATATTGAGCAATAGACGAGGTTTTTGCAGGAAGTGGTAAATTATTCTTTTTTAATGATTGGGTAATGTCTTGAAGAGCATATTCCAAATCTCTAGGGGTAATAATTGATGTATGAAGTATTTTAAGTCTTGAATTTAAAATTCAAATAGGATTCAATGTATAAATAACTTTCCATGAGAGTTTCACAAATCTCTAAAGCTCTAAGTTTCGCTTCAATGATTGCCATATCATCTGAAATCTGAAAAATTGATTTTTCAATCTCTTTAATATCCTTGTTAAATGTCTCTTCATCTATTTGTAATTTTTGTATAGTAGAATTAAAACTTCTAATTACTGAAGTGGTAACTGAAATTTGGTTTTTCAAAAGATTTTCCAATTGATATTCGTCTCTGGTTATTTTATTAATGCATTCATTAAAATATTCTCCGTCACTACTATCCAAATTACCAGTAATGGCTTTCCAAAAGGTACCAATACCGTTGATTAATCCTCTTTTAATCCTTTTATTTATTGATTTCGTATCAACGTATATTTCTTCTAATTTTAGATTTAAAGAATCAGCAATTTGCGTTAGCAGGCTGATATGTGTTTTAACTTCTGTATAAAAATAGTTCATTCTTGGATTATCTGTTTCTAAAAATATCATTAGATTATTAAGTATCTTATGATTACGTTCTAATGCACTACTGATTAGGGACGTATCTTTAAAGGCTAACAACGTCCACTTATCGTTTGATAGCTTCAAATAGGATCGTTCATGATAGTACACTCCAATAGTGTTGTTGATCGGGATAACTGCAAACTGGCTTAACGCTGCTGTCGCAAGTGATATCAAAGCCGCGATGAATAGCATTTCGATCTGAAATGAATTATTCGAAATAAGGTTTCATTCTATCAAAATTAATTTTAGAGTGTTGATTTGTTTCAAGATTTTCAAGAAGGGCAGAATTTTGGAAGAGTTCCAAAATTTTATAAGGACCATTAAATTTATTTTGTAATTTGTTTCCTATTTGAGACTCTTTAACGTATACTTTGTCTCCAACTTTATAGTCTGGGGGTTCATGTTTTATGTCTTTGTCATATCTTATTTTGGCTTTTTCTTTACTTCGGTTGGTTTTCGCTCGCGCAATTTCATAATAATACGAGATTCTGTTATTTAAATCTCGAACGTATTTAGTGATTAAATCTTTTGATTATATAAGATTTCTGGGGTCGTGTAGAGGTGTGTCCGAAGATCAACTCATAAGGGGTAAATCCGTGTGTCTTATTTTTCGTGATGTTATAACATATAACAGCATAGGGGAGTACATTTAAAGGATGTTCATCGGGATTTTCTATTTGTTGAGATCTAATCATTTCCATTAGTGTAGCATGGAATCTTTCTAAGCTTCCATTACTCTGGGGATGATTTATGCTTGAAAAAGTTAATTTGATGTCATATAAAGTACATAGGTCTTTCATGGTATGGTTGTTAAATTCTTTTCCACTGTCACAATGTATTCGTAACGGGGTTCCATAATGTTGGAAATATAATAAAAGAGTATTTACTACTGATTTAGCGGTTTTATCTTCCATTGGATAAGCTTGTGTAAACTTAGTAAGTTCGTCTCTAATTGTCAAGGCATAATTTTTGTTGGGATTTCTAAAAGATCGATGTTAATTTTTCGAAAGGGGTTTTCGGAGTTTCAGTAATGACTAAAGGGTTACTCAAATTTTGTCTACAGATTTTAGTTTTATGACATGTTTCACATTCTTTTATGTATTTTTCTACGTCTTTAGTAATACCAGTCCAGTTATATTTTTCTCTAATTCTTCGTAAAGTTTCATTAATACCACGGTGTAAATTTGCTTTACCATTGTGATATTGATCTAATATCAAAGGAATTTGATCTTGGTCTGGGATTTGAACTACGTTCTGACAAATTTGAAATTTAATTTCATCCTTGTCTGCAAGAATGTATGAGAGCATTTCTTGAATGGGAAGATCTGAATTATTTTCGACATAATAATTTTGTGTTGGTTCGAAAACATGTTGATCTCTATATAGAGAGCTGAACATATATTCTATGGCATTATTAGGGTCGTATGGTATAGGGATTATAAAGTATTTCCTATTTTTGATCGTTTTGCTAGTTAAAACATTTATTTTATTATAACGAAAATCTGGTTCGTCTTCAAAAATATCTTCAAAAATGGTTTCATGTATGTCTGTCGTTTTGTTTCTCTGTGGAAATATTATTATATTTTTATGGCTTTTGTCCAAAAGTTGTTCATTTATAAATGAAAATTTGGAATACTCAATTAATGATTTTTCTTTAAAAAGTCTTGAAAAATTTGTTAATTCTTCTAAGATGGTTTCAGGGCTATTTCTGTTTCAGTATCGGATAATTCTTCATTTTCTTCATTTGTCATTAAAATTTTAGAATGGAACTTAGCGCATTCTTTGAAGTGATTAATTTTGATGCGAGATAAGGCGTCTGCATTTTTATTGATTTTGCCAGGTTTATAAATTATTTCATAGGAATATTCTTCGAGTTTTAGCCGCCATCGAGCTAATCGGCTACCAGGATCTTTTATGGAAAATAACCAAGTTAAAGGTCTGTGGTCAGTGATCAAGATGAATTTTCTACCAAATAAATAAGGTCTGAAGTGCTTTACTGCCCATACTATAGCTAGTAATTCACGTTCAATTGTTGAATATTTAGTTTCTGCGGGACATAGGGTTCTGGATGCATAAGCAATAGGAAGATCTTTGCCAATAGGTCCTTGAGAAAGAATGGATCCAATAGCAAAATTACTTGCGTCACACGTAAGAATAAATGGGTCATTAAAATTGGGATAAATCAGAATAGGACTTTGAACTAAAAAGTTTTTCAATGTTTCGAAAGCATCGACACATGTTGTGGTGAATTGGAAAGGTACATCTTTTTGTAATAATCGTGTTAAGGGTTTGGAAATTTTTGCGAAATTAGGTATAAATCTTCTATAGTATCCTGTCAATCCTAGAAATGATTTTATTTCTTTGGGACTAGTTGGTTGTGGAAAATTTTGAATACATTCAATTTTTTCTGGGTTTGGTTTTACTCCGTCTTTTGTTATTAAGTGTCCAAGATAAGCGACTTCTTTTCGTAAAAATTCGCATTTATCAGGTTGAATTTTTAAGTTAGCATTTTGTAGTCTTTTGAAAATATATATTTTTTCTTATATTTGCTGGTTATGAATAACTATTAATTCAGGGGGTCTGCCTGAAATGTGACCAATGATTTTCTTTCAGGAGGTCTACCTGATGTATGTCCGAAAGTTTTTATATCGGGTGGTCTACCTGATTTGTGATAAAAAATATGTATTTCAGGTGGTCTACCTGATTGATTCAAAAACATTGTTTTGGATTTATCAAAATTCTGTTTTATGGTTTCTTTTCTGGAATCTGGGTGTGGAAAGCAATTTTTAGTTTCGTGATTCTGATATTCATTTTTATTATTTGTTTGAATATTTTCAAGAGTTTGAATTGATTTTATTATTTTTTTCGGTTTGTCAACTATTTTTGGAATATATTTTTTATTAGATCTTATTTCTAAAATTTTTATTTTTAGAAATTCACATTCTTCAGGTGCAAAAGAATTTGGAATTTTTATTTTTTTCTTTGAGTTTACCTCTTTGACAATTTTTGATTTTGGTTTGAAGTAGACTCGTGTTTTTTGTTCAGGAAAAATGTTTTCAATAATTTCAGGTATTTTAGAATTTTCGTTCGAATCGATTTTGATTGGGTTTTCCTTTTCGTGGGCTAACAGTATAGCCTCATTTTTCAAATCACTTTTCAATTGAAATATTTGTTCAGTTCTTGGTCTGATTGAAATAATATTTTAATTTCTTCTGAACCTAGAAGTCCTTTATTTTTGATATCAACTACGCCATCGTAGTGTTCGAGAAAATCTGAACCTAGAAGTCCGTCGAATTCGATATCTAAATCGTGAATGTAAATTTTATGTAGGTCTGTATCATTAAAAGGAATCATGACAGATTCTTGTATCATGATTTTTTCATTAGAAATTCCTTGAATAGGTAAGTTTTCAGGAGAACGATATAAAGGGTAATGTGCAACTGTTTGGGGTTTAAAAATAGAAATTCCTGCTCCGGTATCTATAAGAATTTTGAATTTTCCTGTACTATCCAATATATAATATAAATTATTAGCGTTTACTGTATTTAAATGAATTTCTGAAGAGAGTTTTGGAATGAATTTTGGGATTGTGGTGTCATTAGATTGGTGCAATTGACTTTTTCCGTGTTTTTGTTTTCTATCTGGAGTAAATTTGTTTGGTCGACAAGGTTGTTTATTTCCTTCTCGTTCAGACAAATAGGAGGACTGTCTATAGCTAGGCGTGAATAAAAATCCGATGTGTCAGGATCTTCATCAAAGTAATCATTATATGTTTCGAAAGAGTCGTCATAATGTTGTGATGAATTGCAATCATAAGATGCATAGTTACTGTTATCAAGTTCTAGAAACTGAGAGTCGTTTTGAAAGTAAAAGTCATTTGACTGATATTGAGGTTCATTGTAATCCTCATTGAAATGATGAGTTCTCTGATTCGAAGAGTATGATGGATAATTCGGATTTCTTTGAATTACAGAGGGTCTTACTTGGGTTTGATTCGAATTTATTAATCTGGGTTGGAATTGATTTTGTTGAAATGAATTCCTTTGTAATTGACTTTGCTGTGAGTTTGAAGTTGATTGCATTCGAGAGTTTGGGAATCGTTGTTGGAAATTTTGGAATCTCGGAAAATTTGAATTTGGATTCCTGTTGAAGTTTGGGTTTTGATTTGGATAAAATTGGGAATTTTGTGGATTTTGACTAGAATATGATGAAACGTTTGTATTTTGGTTTCTAAATTGATCATGTCTCGTCATGTTTGGTTGATTCATATTACTCATTTTTCTTGGTTGAAATGATGTTGAAGGACGATTTGATTGATTGAGTTTTTGATTTTCAAAATATGATAATTGAAGTTCTCGTTTGATTCTAATTGATGCTTCTAGCATGTTAACTGGGTCGCTTGCACGAATTATCTGACCTAATTTGGATTCAAGACCAGTTAATAAAGTGTTAAGAACAAAACTTGGATTAATGAGGTGAGATCTCTTGAATCTCGTTTGAAGTCTCGAAAAGAAAGCAAGGGCATTCTCTCCGGTATTTTGTCTAATTCTCTGTAAATCTTGGATTAATGAGGTGAGATCTCTTGAATCTCCAAAATGAGCATTAAGTAGAGTTTTTATTTCGCCATATGTTTCAGGATTTCGAGAGTTTATCAATTGGGCTGCTTTTTGTTTCAATTTATTTCTAATGTGAATCGTTAACAAAAGTTTTTGTTGACCGACTGCCATTTGTTGGGCATGGTCGCAGGCATTTAAGAAAGTATTTAAAGAGATTGGATCTCCATCGTACTGAGGGACGATAGAAAAAATTTCAGATAATTTGTATGGTTCGAGTTCGGGATCATTTCCTACATCAGCATTATGATGTTCGCCATCGTCGGAAACAGACATTTTAATGGGGTCTTTTCAAAATGGGTGAAATTGTCAAAATAGGGTATAACAGGTCAAAATTGGGACAATTTGCTATTAACAAAACAGGACTTTTTCTGAGATTGAAATTGAAAAAGAATTGTAAATAGTTTCAATGAGTGAATTGAATAATTTAAAACTAGATGATTCGATGTCACTTACAGTTATTTACAGGTGAGATTTCTGAAGTTCTCTGCCAGGGGCTTCACTAGGTGTTCCTATCCACAAAGCTTCAGGGGTGTTGGGGATGAGTGCTGAGTTTCTCTGTCAGGGGCTTCACTAGGTGTTCCTAATCCACAGGGAAGTCTCAGGAGTGCTGGGATGATTTTCTTACTTGCTATTTTCTTGTTCTTCTTACTTGCTAATTTCTTGTTCTTTCGCTGGGTGACGGAAGATGAAATCCGGCTGGATGAGCGTTGCTACCTTGGGATGAGCCTCGTTCTGCGTGTTTCCTCAAAGCTCCAGAGACCGTCTTCTCGTCTTGCGTTGGGTTCTTCTCACAAGGGTTTGGAAACCTCCACTCTGGTATTTCAAGGTGTTGAAATCAGGGTGTTGAAAAATCCGCACGACTGCGCCAATTTGTTATAGTGATATTCACTTAAATGGTTTTTTAAAAATAAACTTTATTTTATACTTGTTTTACAAAAATGATATGAAATTATATGTGACAACTAACGGAATAGAAGTGCCGAATAGAAGTGACGCTCTTCGGTTCTTGGGGTCCTCTTATAGATGCGGTGGTGCTGACTCAGAACTGCGCTTTGTTTACGGCTTCTGGAGCCCAGGTGGATGAATGCTGACTTGGCTTTGTCCTATTTGCTCTTGCAACAATGTTGCAACTGCGTTATGGAATTACTGCGTAGAATGCCTGGATTTTTGGATATAACATATATATATATATATATATATATATATATATATATATATATATATATATATATATATATATATATATATATATATTAATATGATATACTAATATCAACGCGGGCGGCTATAACAATAGTATACTATTGTTATAGCCCGCATTGGCGACAATTGATATGATGATTAATATAGCTAGTATTTTGATTTTTATTTGTTGTCATTTAATTTTTTCAATAACTAGTCATCCTAATAAAAGATTTGTCACCCTGTACAGGGTGATTCAAAAGGAGTTGATTCCTCACAATATTCTAATATGAATTGTCCGAATAAATATATGTCCGGAAACGCTTCGTTTCCAAGATACAGGGTGTTGAAGTTTTATTTTTATTTTCGTTTTTTTAATGTCTTCCGGATTACTGACCCCACTTGAATGATAATTGGTATTGAGAGGTTTTTTGAAGTGTCGAATTCGAACCTGATGTTATTATTACGCTCACTCGTAGGTGGCGCCACCTACGCGTCTTTTCTATTTTTGAAGATTTATAACTTCCTTGAGCGTACTTCTAGCAAATTTTTCAGTAAAAAAATCAAATTCTCCATCATATCAACGTAAAAAAGCTTTTCTTGTTATAAGTCGCTATAAGCAACCGTTTTCTAGATATTTGGACTGAAAATTTCGAGTCGATTATTTGGTAATCGATGCGTGTTGAAGTTATTACCATTATTTTGCATTTTTCACAAGAATGCTTAGGAAATGATTCTGACTTTTGAGTAAGTTATTTTGGTTTTATATAGGGGGCGCCACCTATTCTATTTATTTTGAAATAGTTATTTTCGTATCAAGGGTGCATAGTCTGTATTTGATTTAATAAAATTTGCAAGAAATATCAACATTTTATTTCAAGAAATTTTGAATATGTAGAATAGAATTAAAAAAAAGGAAACTAAATTGTATTCAAATAAATTGTATCATTCCCGTTCGCTACTGGAGTTTTATATACAATGTGTGTCCCCAAAAATAAAAATATAGCGGGTTAAGATCTGGGGACCACGGTGCCCACGCCTGGTTAGGTTCTTCTACACCCCCACCGATCCATCGATTTGGATAGTCAGTGTTAAGTGATTTCCTGGCTACAACACTGAAATGGGCCGGAACCCCATCATGCATACACCACATGCGGAAACGAATTCCTAATGGTACATTCTGAAGGAGTCTTGGCATTTCAATTTCAAAAAGGTCTCTGTAAGTTGCGCCATTCAGTCGGAACGGAAGAAAGAAATGACCTACCAAGTAATTATCAATTATTGCCTTCCATACATTTAGAGAAAATTGATACCGATAATCTATCTCACTAAATGCGTGCAGATTTTCCAGAGCCCAAACATGATTGTTATGAAAGTTTGTGATAGCATTTCGGAAATAGTTTGCCTCGTCCGTGAAGAGCACATATCTTTAAAATTGAGGATTACCAGCCAATTTTCTCAAAAACCATTGTCACATAGTAATGCGTTGGGGAAAGTCTCGTGGCAAAGTAGCTTGTACCCTTCAAATATGGTATGTATAAAATTGTTGATCGTGGATAATTCTCCAAACTGTGTACTGGGTAGAATTGAGAGCTTCAGTAATCATTTTTGTACTTGTTTCTGGATTCTCCTCGAGAGCGTTCAAAACAGCTTTTTCCAATTCTGGGGTTCGTACTGCTCGTGGTCTTCCAATACTGTCAGCTGCCCTCTCAGAGCTACCCGTTTCTGCCAAACGATGGTGGAGACTGGTATATATTGGAGCTGAATGCAGTACTCGATTAGGAAATCGCTCGTGGTAAATACGTCTTGTTTCGCGCGCAATGTCATCCGCAAGGCCAGAAACTAAATGCATATCGGCTAAATGAGCATTATTGTTTGAATAATCCATTTTTTCTAAATTAGTATTTTAAAACTTACAGAAACTTCAACAAAACAATAAAACGTTTAACTGTCACATAATATGTAATTACTAAAACTACTTACTCAAACGTCAAATTCATTTCCCAAGCATTCTTGTGAAAAATTCAAAATAATGTTAATAACTTCCACACGCATCGATTATCAAATAATCGACTTGAAATTTTCAAGTCCAAATATCTAGAAATCGGTTGCTTATAGCGACTTGTAACAAGGGTAGTTTTTTTACATAGATATGATGGAGGAATTTATTTTTTACTGAAAAATGTGCTAGAAGTACGCTCAGAAAAGTTATGAATCTTCAGAAAAGAAAAAGACATGTGGGTGGCGCTCCCTACGAGTGAGAGCAATAATAACATCAGGTTCAAATTTGACACCTCAAAAGACTTCCAAATACCAATTCTCGTTCAATTAAGGTAAGTTACTCGAAACAACGAAAATAAAAATAAAACTTCAACACCCTGTATCTTGGAAACGAAGCGTTTCCAGACATATATTTATTTGGACAATTCATATTAGGATATTTTGAGGAATCACCTCCTGAAGTTTGTCAGAGTACTTTTGAATCACCCTGTATTAGTTGAGTAAATTATTTTTTTCTGAGGTTTTTGGTGCGAATACCAGGTCATAGCAACGAACTCATTGTATTGTTATAGATTCTTAATACGTGTGCGGAATTGCAAATGATTCCGTCTTCCGGAAGTGGAGGAAAATTAATTTCTAAGATTCCGTTACATATACTTATATATACATAATAAAGCGTGTATAAAATAACTTTATCAGTATTTCAGAAGTGGTTCTGTATTGATTCTGTTCGTTTCGTCCATAACTGGAAAAGAGAAAAAATGTTTTTTTTTCGTGAATTTTCATTGCAAAAAATGCCTAAGTATATCCATGGAAGTCAACTTTGGAAATGGCAGGTATACGATGATATTCCATTCGTTCAACTATCATCATGAATGATGCCCTGCTCTTTTCTTTCTCAAAATGGAAACCATTTTACCACCCAACTCATAAACAGAGTCCAAAATTATAATTCCAATAGAAGTCAACTTTTAAAATGACAGGCATAGGATGATATTCCATTTTGGAATAAATTATTCGTCAGATTTGTTCAACTTTGATGATATAGGATACCCTGCCCTTTTTTTCTCCAAAATGAAAACCATTTTCCTACCCAACACTTATACAAAGTCCAAAATTATAAATTCCCAGTAATCATCTTTGAGAATCACTTGTTACTCTTCCCTACCTACGACAATTCAATTTTCAAACCACCTAATCGAATTCAAAACCCAGCAAAGGTAGGGATATAGAAGCGGGAAAGTTGGAATGGACTATTTGTATTCCCTTAATGAGGTAAAATCCTGTTTTCCATCCGCTAACTTTTCTTTTGATGTCCTTTCGGAATTTATATTTGTTCCACCTCATTTCTTTTGTCATATACCCTGTGCAGAAACAAATTCGTGACGAATTACGAACAATAGAAAAAGTTTTAATATGGAATACGATAGTGACTGTAGTAATTTAGGGAATAATTTGATTGGATGTGTATGGACCCGACTTGGTATTTTTCACGAAGAATGCGAACATTGAGGGAAGCGAGAGCTAGTTTTCTTTTCATTTGATCTCATATTCCGTATAAGATTGGAAGTGTTGAAACTAACTATGAAAATGTCAAATCATTTATATGTTTATTCTTACTCAAACATTTATCAGAGCTCTAATTACCGAAATGTATTTTTTTCAAATACCTTACTGAAAAACTTCCATCAAAACTTAGTAAGAGTATTATAGATTTTGTATTGTTTGAACGTTGTAGGTGATGTGGTAACTTGATAACTCTCGTTTCGGAAGTCCATCGTCTTAATGGAGTTGAAAGTTCCTCCTTGAACTTTCGTTTGAATCAATGCTCCTCTCTATGTAGAACACTTGCGTTGTTCCATAGAATTCGATGTGGCTCAGTCCAGGCGTGGTCAGCAATTTCCGATTTTGACAATGGTTTCTTTGTCTCTCCGATGTAGGAATCTCCGCATCCCCATGGAACTTCATATGTGCTGTTCTTGCTAATTTCAGTTCTGTTGTCAGGTTTGATCTTGGTGGAAAAACTCCTTAAACTAACGTCGGATTGGCAGCTCCCGAAATTGAACTTGTTTTCGATCCTTTCGAAGACACCTCTGATGTACGGTAGGTAGATCACAGTGCTTTGTTATGGCTCTTCGAATGTCTTTGTTTTCTCGAGTTGTTTCAATACTTATCTCAGGGTATCAATTTCGGTGAAGATCCTATCTGATATGGTTTGGCATCTAGTGACTCCTTGTTGTTGCAGATGTGTTTCGCCCTCTCCACCAATATTTTCACGATCCAACTCTTTGTCGAACTCGGATGGTTGGAGCTGTAGTTGGGATACCACCGTTTGTGTCTTCTTTCTATAGACGGAGGTACCAATGCCGTTGCCTGTTCCTCAACATTTACATCAAGGAAAGAACCACCTACACCACCACTTGTGAATGGTATCAAGATTACAAAGAAATGTCGGTTCTTATAGTGAATGTATAGCTGCCTCTACAATCGTTCCTTCGATCTGTTCCGTGCAACTGGCATGACATTCATCACATCGTCGATTTTTCTGTTTGCCACATATTTTGATCAAAACCATTCGAAAGAAGAATATCCATTATATTTTCATCTCAGCCCAACCAAAATAAGAGCTCAGTATCTTCGTATTTGAGAGTACCAAATTAATGAAGCATTCAAATTCGAAGAAATGAAAACCTTAATCACCCAAATTTTCTAACATCGAATTATATGATCAGACCAACCAACATATACTTGTTCAAAAGTGTATTCCTGACATATATTACTTTTAAAATTTCTACAAATTTTCCATGGGAAGTTCTCTCCAGCCCCTCTGGAAAATAATGAATTTCATATAAAATTAACGAAGAAGGCGCAATGTGGTCGTCAAAAATATTATTTTTGCAAAAACGTGCACTTTCTCACATGGTTTGGATCCAAAGACTCATCTAACGAGGAACATGTGTTCTCTATCAGTCCACGTGGGTGATACATAAATAATCATCATCATTATTCTCTCATTAGTACACTTGGGCCTCCCGTAATCTCATTCCCGTTAGAACAGCAATTAGGTAATGGCGGACTCCGTTAGGGATTTTCTTCAAGGACAGACCTGCCAGAAAACAGGATCAGGAAATAGTTGCGTGCGTGGTGTCATTTCATGGGGAGAGGTAGAAACGTTGGAGATTATATCACCAAGCAAATAAATAGTGCAACGATATTAAAAGCGGAAAAAATATTCATACAGGGTGTTTTTTAATAACATGCTGATATTCAACGAGGTTATCCTTGGGTCCATTTTGAGAATGAAACTTAATGTGAACATATGTCCTGAAAGTCTCAACTTTTGAACTATAGTGTGCTGAAGTTTTGAAAAAAAACAATTTTTTAATGGTAACTTTGGTATGACTCTAGATATTGTTGTTGAACGAAGTACGCATGTTCTAGGCATCGAAAGGCATTTTCTGCTGTACAACATATTTTTTTCTTGTCGGTGACGTTCATGCGGCATTTGCACTGATTTATTTGAAAAAGGGATCAATTTTGAAATCCTCATTTCTTTCTGAGCAAATTTGTTTTCCCTATTTTTTTCCGTTTGACGAACGGTTTGCGTATAAAAAAATTAAATTCATTCATTTGCATTTCTCTAGACCACTTCTGAGAACAACCAAATTTTTATAATAATAATAAACGTATTTAATTATTTCAGCTGTTTATAGTACATTTTTTCTTATCTCATCAAGAAAGGATAGGGCGAGGTTCAATTTATTTGGAGATCAATATCTCCACTGAATTGTTCTCCCACTAATGTATTCAAGAGAATGATTTTCAAACGGTAAAATAATAAAATTGGAGTAATCTAAATACATTTTGGAATGCTAACACAAAATTACCCTGAACGCACAAATAAATAAATTGAATCAGATGTTCAAAATGTGAATCTCCTGCAAATATAAATGTCTCTGATTTTTTTCTCGTGGACTCACGTACTGTTTGGAAAATGCCCGGACTGTTTCTAATAGTTTACTAACTGTTTCTAATAGTTTAAAACTGTTTCTAATAGTTTACTACTACTAACTACAAAAGATTTCTCAACTGCTCTCCAGTATGAGTTAGTGTGCTGTATGTAAACCAATGTTTAAAGATGACTCCACAGTAAATAATCTGAACTATTGAGCTCCGGGGACCTAGTTGGCCATGTCTGTGGTCCTCCGCGACCTATCCAGCGATTATTGTAATTTTGGTTTGAATATTCGCGCGCCAGAGCACTGAACTTGAATCCAATATCGTCACCTCAATTTCTGGTAATCTTACAATACGTTGTACCTCTTTCAGATGATTATCTGGTTCCAAACGTCCCTTTTCGCACAACCTTCTATGAATGTTTGGAAATGTTCGTGCATCCGGAATATTTCTATTTGGAAAGCGATCTTCATACAACTGCCTGGATTTCAGTCCAAACGTTAATTCGTAAAATGGACCATGTTTTTTCAATAATATTCTTAATTTCAATGACTTAGATACGTGACAACTAGACTGGATAGCAACTGTCAAAACTGTTTATGTTTACAAAACAAAATCTGCTAGATACGTTTACTTGATAATACCCAATTTCATAACAACGTGCAGGTGATTGATTTGTTTTCGAAAAACGTACGTCAAACGAAAAAAAAAATCGAGAGCGAAGATTGTCTCAGAAAAGGATGAGGATTTCGAAAGTAATTTTTACTCTGAGAAAAACCAGTGGCATATCACTTTTTTTTAAATGATTCAGTACAGAGCGTATTTTGATTTTTTCATTTGTGTGTCCATCTTAGAGAAAAAATAATTATGAAAGTTGTAGCGCTCAGAAAGCTCTATCAGCAAAACCTATAGTTTGCCAATATTGGTATGAAAATGAGAGATTGAATTTTTTTCTCTGTTCAACAGCCGCCATTTTCAACCGACGAAACCAAAAAGGAGGAGGTTCTCTATTCGACCCGTATATTTTATGTTTTTCCATCATATTTTTTTATGTATGATCACGCATAACTTTCTACTAGGCGTCCGATTCCGATAATTCTTTTTTCAGTGGATAGGGTGTACTTCGACTTTGGTCCCATTCGAATTTAAAAGATGAAATCAGGCATAACTTTGTACTGGGTTCTTCGATTGGGATGATTCTTTTTTGATAGATAGGGTTTACCTTATATTTGGATTTCGAAAGGAATTAGCCACCCTTACGGGTGGAAAAATAGGGGATAATTGATTTTTCACTAGTGAACATTAGCACACACATACGTAGTTGACAATGACAGATCGCTACTGACATTATTCTTGTTCTGTCAAAATCAGTATATTTTATGAGAGGATGGAATGATATACAAAGTAATGGAATGAACTAACCAGAACAATGAAAATAATTTATATTACAACAAATAGTGACAGTAGATAATCATATTATTTAACTGGTAATAGTTGAAGTGAGGTGGGTAAGTAAGTATTTTGGAAGTTATCAAAAAACAACTAGGTAGTAATTGGTAGATTTTAGCCACAAAAAATTGAAAAATAAAAGTTTTTAACAAAAAATTAAACCGACGAAATAAGGAACTGAAAAGTAAAAAATTAAAACTCCTTAACAAAAAATTAAACCGACGAAAAAATCAACTGAAAAGCAAAAAATTAAATAAACCTTCTTAGTCTAAATGATAATTGAGCTCCTGAACTAATGTAACTGATTTTGAGTCGGCGCCAAACAAACTAGCAATTGAATTAGGTGAAGCATGAAATGATGGCAGAGAGATGCACGGCTGCGTTTTGATGACTTCTTTCATAGATAATGATCTTCGATAATTGTATGTTTGGCGCCGACTCAAAATCAGTTACTTACATTAGTTTAGGAGCTCAATTATCATTTAGACTGAAAAGATTTATTTTTTGCTTTTCAGTTGATTTTTTCGTCGGTTTAATTTTTTGTTAAAAAGTTTTTATCAAACTACTGGTCCGATTTGGCCCATCTCCGAACTTATCCCTGGCATTGATGGAAAATATTTTGTACCTAATTTCGTTATATCTTAATTAAATATATGTATATATATATATATATAGTGCTTCTAAAAAGTCCCCTCCCCCCCTCTTATTTTTGGAACGATTGTACATAAACAAGTGAAATTAGGAAACTGAATATTGAAGGTTGTAAACTTCCCTACTAGTGATGATAGATGACGAAATCGTCAACAATGACGTCACAAGGCCATTGTAACCAACAATTCCAAATGGAACCCTACGGCAAACGACACCTCTTTTGAAAGGTATCGAAAAAACCTATTATTGATACTTATTTTGTTTGTGTTTATGGCAGTTTTAATGGCTCATTATTGAACATTAAAATTTAAATTCCATTCAGTATGATATCAATTACAGATTCAAGAATCAGTATCTACTCGAAGAAATTGCTCGAAGTGACCTCCATTCACTTCGTGACAGTGAAATATCCTATTTTTAAACTCTCGTCGTACTTTTGCAAATGTGTCTGCGGAAACAGCCTCATATTCTGCAACAATACGTTGTTTCAAAACGTCAATATTGTCAGGTTCAGTGGCGTAAACCTTCGATTTGAGGTACCCCCGTTGAACCTCGTCGTCCAATCCATCTACCACGATACTCCTCATCCAAATACCGTCTTACTGCACCGTAATAGTGTGGAGGAGCACCATCCTGTTGGAATGTTATTTCCAAATTGCCGAATTCATCCGGAATATCTTCCAAAATTTCAAGGATTAACGGTTCTATTGCGTTTTGAAACAGCTCCAGATAAACCTCCCCAGTTAAATTAGTATTTAAAAAAAAGAGGCCCAACGATGTGGTTTTCCAGGATACCAGCCCAAACATTCACCTTCTGGGGAAATTGGGTATGTGTTTCACGAAACAGGTGAGGATTTGCGTCACTCCAATACCTCACATTCTGTGTATTTACATTTCCATTCAGATAGAAAGTACTTTCGTCACTAAAACAGATCGTTTTGACATAGTCTGGCTGTTGGTTAATTTTAGTTTCCATATTTTCACCAAATTCTAGTCTTCGGTCTGGGTCGTCGTCTGAGACTTGATGAACCATTTTCAATTTGTATGGATGAAATTTTTTTTTTCAACACCCTGTGTACTGCACTTCGACTGACTTCACAGGTAGATGCAACGTGAGTTGTTGAAGAAGCAGGATTAACTATTACTTCTGCCAGTATATCAATTTTTTTCTCATCAGAAATTTGTGGTCTGCCAGATCGTTTCGCATCATTAATGCTACCCGTTGTTCCAAACTTACGAAGAAGCTGCCTTAAATAAGTCCTCGAAACGGGGCGATCGGGAAACCTCTCATTTAAAATGCGTTCTGCTGCATGAATATTTTGTCCAGTTTCACCACTTAATCACTTAATCACCTAAAGCACGTACCATTTCGCTTCTTGAAGCCCTCAAACGTTCGGCTCACAACAGTTTAACAAATTATTAAAATGTATAAAAATATTGAAAGTACCAAAAGCTGCTAAAACAGTTAAACGTTCGATCAACAATACACAAATTATTAAATGTACAAAAACTTGGACAATTACAAAAACGTCGAATTAGGGAGACTAACAAAAACGTAAACTTATTCGACAACTATCCAGAGGCGGAGCTTGAATTTGGAATTCAAGTATTAACTGATTCAATTCATAACAGCTTTGCGTTTTTTGGAAGCGAGTTGCCAAAACTGCCATAAACAAAAACAAAATTGGTATCATTCAATAGGTTCTTTCGATACCTTTTAAAAGGGGTGTCGTTCGCCGCAGGGTCCCATTTAAAATTATTGGTCACAATGGCCTTGTGACGTCATCTTTGACGATTTCGTCATCTATCATCACTAGTAGGGAAGTTCACAACCTTTAATATTCAGTTTCCAAATTTCACTTGTTTATGTATAATCGTTCCAAAAATAAGAGGGGGGGAGGGGACATTTGAGATGTAGATTCAATAAGAGTAATGAGAGTTTTTAGATAGACGTTTAGATAGACGATATATATATATATATATATACTTATAATGAATTTAAAAAAAAGCCAATACTGATGAAGCCTCTGGCCAGAGGCGAAACGTCTATCTGAAAACTCTCATTTCTCTTATTGAACATGAACCTCAAATAAATCAACAGATCAAGAACCTCCCAAATATAATATATATATATATATATATATATATATATATATATATTCACACAAACGTATCTAAACCTATTACTTATTGAATCTACATCTCAAATTCCCTCTTATTTGAACGATTAATAAATATATATATATATATATATATATATATATATATATATATATATATATATATATAGTTCAGCTTATCACCTCCCCTTTTTAGATATTGTAAGTATCAGCTGAAGATGGAGCTTTAGAGCTCTGAAACATGCCCTTTTGAATAAATTTCGTGGAGACGATTTCGAGTACTTCATTTCTTCAATAACAATTTGTCTGACCATCATCATTCTAACATAGTGCAGTTGTGAAGAGTATCCCGAAGAAGAATTTTCAATTAGTCACAAACTTTCCTGAAGAAAATTGTCATCACTTCCATCGCACAGTTTCTCGGAAATAATTGAGCGAACCTGGTATAATGATCAGGAACGCTGTGAATGGAACGATTTTTCATAACTGACAATAGCCGAAGGATCTCTCATTAGCATCAATTCTCCAGCACGGAAGTTCACAATTGTGGCATGAATATGGTGATCAAGGAGCTTGTTGAAAAGCTCCTGATGAACCAAGAATGGAAATCAGTGGTTTCGGTTTCCAACGTCATTCAATGCGACTCGTTCGCTGGAATCTGATACGTTGGAGATGTTCAAGAACTTTCGGAATTATTTTATTTGATCCTTTATATTTTATACGGATGAAAAAGCACGCCTGAGGAGGATTTCGGCATAAAGAAGAATCTTGGAAGAGCATTTCCACTGGAAAGTTGCACGAGTTGCTGGATATGAACCGGATTAAAAGTGCGAGTTGAGCTTCGCACAATGAGTGTTCCGTATAAGTGTGTTGGTAGGTAACTGTTGATTTTGGTCGACTTATGAAATGGAGTTCGTCATGAAATATATTTTTTGAAGAACTATTCAATCTTTTTTTTTTCTAGTCATCTCTCAGATCCTAGGAAGGCAGCTTCCTTCTGTATTATTGTATGAGAGTGAGTGAGAAAAGTAGCTGCGATTTTCCAATGAACTGATATGAATTTAACTTTTGAAGATCCCATTGACTCAGGGTGGGCTAGAAGTATGTCCGTTCGTGCTTTCCACGATTTGTATATTGATTCGGTGAAGTTATTCTGTGAACTCAGGCCGGATTCTCAGGAAATTCCAGCAATATATTTGCTGCATATGGGGTCCATTTCACATTACACATTCCACAAAAAAAAATATTTGATGATACATTCACAAACTTATCCAATTTGAATTATTTGCTATGATATGGGGATTTTCTGCGACTCTCCAAAGCATTCGATTGCGTCGAACACAAAATTCTTATGAATAAAATGGAATATTATGAAATACGAGGGGTGGCCAATAATTAGTTCAGGTCATATTTGGCACAACGTCAAATGTGTGTCCGAGTTACACAAAGATGTAACGAACAAATTCAGGAATTCAACTTGAATCTTCCTGAAATAACATCAGGTGTTCCTCAAGGCTCTGTCCTGGGTCCTACATTTTTCTTAATATATGTCAATGACATTGTTGCCAATTTTTCAACAGTCAGCTTTTCACTGTTCGCTGACGACACGAGTATCGTCATACATGAAAAAAATACAGGAATGCTGGAAACCTCTTCACACAAATCATGGATGGTATATCCGACTGGTTTATAGCTAACAAACTGTCACTCAACTTCGACGAAACCCATATATAGTTCAATTATACCAAAATAAACTCGAAATGAACTCCTGGATGATGAGATACCGATCTGATCACAAGATTCTACAAAATTTATGGGGCTCCTTATAGATGAGAAGCTAGAGTCCAGTCATATAATACAACTGAATTGTCTTAACGATTGGTTTCTCTCCCACCTAGAAATCACAAAAATTGCGGTGAAAATTAACGAGGTCATCTCCAAAGAGTATAATATTGATATTGGTACCCCACAAGACAAGCTGAAGTATTTATGTATGCTGACGATACCTGCATGGTTATAACTGATCATTCGGAACATATCCTACTGAAAAAACTTCACAAAACTTTTGTTGAATTTGAAAATTGGTGTTCTAGAAATAAGATTATTATAAACTCGAAGAAAATCGTATGTATCGAATATTTCAGTTTAAACAAAACCCCTTTGAAATGCCAAATTTCATTCAATTGAAACAAAATCGCAAAAGTTAACCTTTTTATTAACTGATTCTTACTGACATCGACCTCCAACTCCCCACTTGTATCGCTAGATAGCGCCTGCTATCAGTATTTTCAACACCGCAAGAACTTTTGAGATGTTCAAAACTTCGCCTAGTTCAAAACGTTTCTATAACACCAGGTGCTTCATCGATTCAGCAACAAGTACCTATGTATTACATCGAAACCCAGGATACAAATATAAAATCCCCTGATGATTTATGTATATACTGTAAGCAAGTGGATGATGTAGAACACACCATTCGATTTTGCCCCAGATGGCACCGTGAAAGAACCAGCTTTGAAACCGATTCGGGCACCGATTTGGACCCAGATAACATCATCCCATATATGATAACATCGCGGAGTAATTGGAATAAGGCCACAACATACATTCGTAAAATCATGGAATCGAAAGCGAAAGAAGAACTGGAATACCAATCGAGACAGAGACAAAGAGCAGCAAACCACGTGCCATGCGGTTTCTCCCCACCAAAAAAAAAGAATACACACATAAGCTGTGTTGCCAAACTTTCAAGTTTATCATTTCATGCATTCAAAAACTCTGCTGTGAAAGAACTTATTTGAAAATATTGCGGCGTGGTTTGGAAGTTGAAATTTCGGGAAAATTATTTTTTTATAGATCTATAAGTGTGCAAAATCTTATGAACGGAAGTATGGGACCCATGAAAGCATACCCTCCTTTGTTAGTTCCGTATCATTCAAAAATGATTTGCATGAAATATCTCACAACAAAACTCATATTGGAAATTATAAATGAAAAAAACTCCTTTCTGAGTTCCTTGTTTTTGAGAAATCATTGCAATTTTCAAATCTCACTTGATGTTTTCGAAGTGACAATTTTTGAGATCATGTTCGTTATCAATCGGACTCATCATTCTTCCACTTCCAACATCTAGCTCAACTCTTGTCTGTAATCTCTGACTGATTCTGGAAAGTTTTAGGTTCTTGTCAGTTTCTCCCGGGTAATTCACCCTTGTGAAATTGCCTCTTCCCTCCGAACAAGTTACTCTCGTACGATTATCCCTCACACAGAAATCGTTGGATTCAATTAACGTTTTTTTTTCTCTAGAAAATTTGACATGAAACAAAACTAGGCGCGTATTCATTTCATTCAATATGGAACACAAACTGACCTGACTGTCTAATGTGATGAAAAAAAAAAAAGAAATTGTTTTGAAAATATGAACAGGGTGTTCATAAAATAAGCCGGGATAGTAGTGTTTTAAACAAGCTTTTGATTAACTTGCTTCATTCGTATGTCATTCTGCCATTCTTTGCGGTTGGAAATTTGTAATCCATTTTTGGAGCACTTGCCGCCATCCGATTGAGCTGAAATTTGGAAGGTGTTCATTATTCCGGTGACAAAGCATTATGGAATTCTTTTAGAAAAAAAAACAGAATGGCGGCTCCAAGATGGTGGACGAGTTTTTTGATTATGGTACGATTCCATTCAAAATTGGAATGTGGGGATTTTCGGGGACGGAGATTGGAATTGTTCATCAGAATTCACAAATTTAAGATGGAGGACGAATTTTATAATTATGGCCCGATTCGATTCAAAATTGGTATGTCGTGGTTTTTGGCGTCAGGGATAATGAATTTCGTCATAATCCCTGACCCCAAAAACCACGACATAGTTGAAATTCATAAATTTAAGATTGCAACTCCAGGATGGTGGATGAGTTGATCTCAGGATGGTCTTCTCATTGAAGGACTAGATAGCTCAGAACTTACAGAAAAATGGGCCTCATAATAATGATTCTTTAACAAAAATGCGTAGATTAAGGCAAACTTAAGTGGGGTAAACTGTCCCACAGTGAACCAATTTCCATATATAGGGTCACTACTTTTTTATTTTGATGAAAATACCTCAGCAAACATATCAAATGAACACCCCTTTTTGATACGTTATCTGTGTAATCATATGGGTACTCATTTGATTTTTCGATATTGTTTTGAATTTTTTTCAAAACTGTGACATATGGTTCACTGTGTACGATGATGTGTATATAGTGAACCACCAGCCAGTACACAGTGAATCATAGTTCATAATCCAAATAAAACGAAGAAATTATTTCAAAAACGCAATTGATAACTCATGACTTAACATAAAAAATAAAATACAACATTTTTGATATACGTACTAGATGCAAATACAAAAATTGGTTGATTTCTGATGAAGAAAAATCCTGAAAAAATGTGGAAACAGAACTAAATATTTTGTTTTTAACCAAAACTAACAACAAACTCCTTAAAATATTTTTTGGGAAACAATGAGACTAGTAAACCTATAGTCATTTTCATCTCTGAAAAATACAAAAAAAACATAAACACAGGAGACTAATAAAATTTGGGAACATTTCAAGAGCTAGCGAATATCAAGACCGCAAATGTCCATGTTGAAAGAGTAGAAGGAATTTTTGCACCTGGAGGTGGAGCCATGATCTAATGGTTTTTGTAAAATAATTTTGACATCCGATTTTGAAACTGTAGATAAATCGGGTATGTCAGGAATGGAGAACACATATTGTGTTGGAGATTTTTTCCGCAAGAAACTCACATCATATTCACTTTTTTGGACAGCTAAAACATTAGTAGTAAATTTTTTTTTCCTTGGAACTCAACCAGAACAAATTCCCTTTCGACATGATCCCTGGTAAGATTTCCTTACTGGTTTTTTGCAACAGAGATCGTATCTCCATCTGAATTTTCATCAAATTCATCTGTCATAGCTCCATCACTTTCCAAAATCATGGAAGTATCAGATTCAGATGTCGAACTATCCTGTTACACTTCCCTTACACCTTTTCCTTTTTTATTGGCGCATAGGATTTTTGTTTTCATTTGCGCTTCTTTGCTTGTTTTTCTTTTTCAATTTGCTCCTTTTCTGGCGTGTCCGTTGCTATCATACTCCTACCTCTTTTCCTATTCTACCTTATATTTTTCCTTGGTTTTGCTTTGAAAGGTGGACGGAATTCTGTCGTATCTATGAATTTTTTGTGACCTGTTTGTGACGATTCATTAACTGATGAATCTTCTTGGGGGGCAATGTTTCCTTTTTCTGAACAATCAGGTTCCAGATCTATTGATATATTGTTGTCCGCTGCCACAGCAGTAGGATCAATTTCTTCAAGTTGTGGGCGATCAGTGACTGCGTTTGGTAAGAAGTCGATATCTGCAAAAATTGTTCTATCAAAAGGAACGATTCCGGTTGCTTTAAAGCTATTTACTATCGTGGTAGGTGTCATTGTTTTTAGATATGCTTCACCAATGAAACCACCCACATCATAAATTGATACTGGTTGGCCGGGACTTCTCATAATCCAGGAATCTAAGCTAGCATTATAAAAGGTTTTGAAGGGCTTGAATGATCCAACATCGAGAAGTTGTGTTTTATGAGGTGAATGGAGTGGCAAAGTGAGTATCGTAACCCCGTGTGATTTAGCCAGTTTCAAAGACTCTACTGACAGGTGCGATTCATGATTGTCGAATATTAAAAGCGATGGATTATGCATTGAAGAGGAACTACATTTCATAAAATGTTTCATAACTTCAGGAAATACTTCTGAATTCATCCACCCGCTTGGTGCGGCCAAACCCAGAGTACCAGGGGGAGCGCCTTTGATCATGAAGTTCTTGAAGTTTTTTCGAGGAAAAATTATGACGGTGGAAGTGAATATCCACCAGCACAAACAATAGCACATGTTGTGCATAACGTTCCTTTCTCGCCACTTGTAACTTTCGAGAGACATCTTATTCCTTTGGGTGCCAGCACTTTTGGAGGCTCTTGAACAGTGGTTGTCACCGTTTCGTTTGAATTATAGACGCGTGTTTCATTAGCAAAATTGGGATGGCGTTCTAGATTTTGGAAATATTTGTCAATGTTATGACGATTGAAACCTGTAGCTCAAGCCAAGCTACAACTTTCCGGTGCTCGGAGAGTCATATCTGGATGACGAACCCGAAAAGATCGGAGCCATTCCAAGCCTGCCATTTGATTTTTTTTCCAGGATTCTGGAATGCGTATTTTATTGATGATTGCTGTCTCGTACGCTAAATGCGTAATCTTCATTTGTTGAACCATAGAAGAGATATGCACAATTTTTGAGATATTTTTTCAATGCCTCTTCCTGCTTTGAATTGAAAATCTGATTGACGTTATAGTTAGGAACTACTCTGACATTCGGACCTTCTCTTGCATTTTTAGTTTTCAAATAATATCTTCTCAAGGTTGCGTAGGAAAGTTCTTCAAGTTTAGCTGCTTTTCTTATTTTTTCCCCGCTGGTAATAAGTTCAAAGCTGCCCTCATGTTTTCTTCTGTGTGAGCCCCTATTTTACGAAGCAGTTTTCTGCGAGCAATGCTGTAAAAAAATAAAAACATATTAACAATTTATGGGGTAAAGTAGTAACAGTGAACCAATGATTCACTGTGTAAACTTCAACTTGGTTCACTATTGGACATGAGGTACAAAATGAGGTAAGAAATGAGAACTTATCATTTGTTTAATCAGGCATTTGCTATCGATTGATATCCTACATAGATCATTCATCAGAATGAAATCTTAATTTCACGATTACAAAGTGTAGTTATCATACTGGAACAAAAATATGGAGGGAATTTTCTATTTTACGTACCTGGCTAATTCACTAAATCTGCTATAGAACCTACTCAGTTGAATGGTCTTCTAATATAGGCAACCGCGCATTGTACTTGACAGGTCCACTGTGGGACATGGCTCACTGTTGGACAGTCCACCCTACTAAAAATTACAGAATAAAATAATTAACAAAAACACTTTTTAAAGACAATCTTTCATTCAAAGGCATCAAAAAGTAAAAAATAATTGTTTTGTATATGTGACGTAGGTTATTCCGTGAATTACAGATTCAAAAGCTTGTTGCTTTTGTATTCGAACTGAACTTTGCGCGACAAGCTTTTGAATCTATAACTCAGGGAATAAGCTACGTCATCCATACAAAAATTATTCTTCACTTTTTAGTGCACTTGAATAAAAGCTTGTCTCCAAAAAGGTTTTTTAATAATCATTTTATCTGTAAGATATCACAAAGAATAACTCATTTTATTCATTGATTTTTTTTTCTACTGATTGTTTTTCAATTGAGAATGTTTCCATTCTCATAAAAATAAATATTCTTATTTAAATTATTCGAAAGTATAAGATTGGAAAGTAAATGAACTGCTTTGAAAAGTTTTGGATCCAGGAAATGCCTCGATTGCAAGATATCATGATGATGGTTGTTGCCTATTCTCACTACGCACAAATGATTCGGAATACGAAATCGAACAAAGAGATAGGTGTCATTTCAGGAACGGTCAATTAATTATTTTCATCGCAATACGTTCAATTTCAAAATACCTATTTTCATCCATACTGATCACAATAACGAAGCAGAACTCGTTATACACTTTTTCCATTCGCATCCAATAAACAGACATCCTCTACAGGGTGTTACATGTGAAGTTTCGCGGTCGAATGGAAATAAAATATATATTTCGTAGAAGAAATAAATTTTATTTTCGATGGACCTCTTGATATTGACATAATCTTATTTGGCAGAGGTTTTGGAAAAAATATGTTTCGTTAGCCATCATGGTAGAATTGCAAATTACACATTAAGCTCAATTGTGAAATTGATTCCGTAGATTTTGATTCTATGTTTCCAATGTGAAGGTGTACCATGAAAAAAAACATGGAGAGGGTTGATATCATGAAATAAATAGATGATCCAACTGTATCAAGTAGGCGTTAGATACGATTCAGCAATATATATCTGCAAAAAATAATCAGAATGGTATGACTATAGTATCTGTACAGATCATTTTTTTTGAGAAATTTCAACTCTTTCAGGGGTAGACAATTATGCTAAAGGATAATCCTAGCGGGGCAAAGGAAAATATTCTATTATTTAAGCAAATTTTTGTATAAACTCATTTTTGGAACTTTCATTCAACTTGCTTCGTTCTCTCATTATTCGCGGTTCAACATTTGTATCCATTTTTGGAGCAATTGCCGACATCCGATAGAGCTGAAATTTGGCAGCTGTTCATTATTCCTATGACAATGCATCATGAAATATTCGTTAGAGAAAAAAACGAGATGGTGGCTCTAAGATGGCGGACGAGTTTTTTGGTTATGGTACGATTCGATTCAAAATTGGTATGTTGGTGTTTTCGGGGACGGAGACTGTGAATTCCTCCATGGTTAATTTGTCGGTGTGCAGAAATACACGAATTTCCATAATGCTTACGTCACCAGATACCTATTGCAAGCAATATCATAATTACCATTGAGCCTGTATCAAACATTTATTTCTGAAAAGTAGGAATGAAGTTGTCTCATACGGACCTCTATATGAAAGTAGTCCGGAAGAAAACCTCACAAAACGCTGGCTACTAAGCGAGAGATATATTTGTGTGCTGATTATTGTTTTTTTTGCAATAAAAATCTAATTATAAGTATGGTTATTATTGAATGTGAATGCAATTGAAAGACAAGAAGCAAAACTACTGGCGGATTCGAGAACTCATACAGGGAATATAAGGAGTGTAAACCAAAAGGGAGGGTATCATTGCATTTTTGAAAGGAAAATAATAATAATGAATAATATTTCTAGTCATTGACGATATAAATAACAATATGAAATATCGATTATCTTTATGAATCTGATGACTTCTCACATATATCTATCACAAATTTTTTTTTTTAAATATCACCCATTTTATTAGAATCAGATTAAATCGATCGGTTCCAAGAAGAACTCCATTCTATGAAAACTTGCGAACAAAAATTCCTTGCGAAAGGCTCGAGCAGGGCAAAAGTTCATATCCTATCAGACGTCCAAGCAGCAAATTTTGCCTGAGATAACTGGCTGTAAATAATCAAGTCACTCTGATGTGGTGCCAGATCACAAAGAAAGGCAATGGAGCAAACACCCAATGGTCTGTCCCAGCACCCTCCTGTGGTCACTCCAAAGGAGACATTCGAGAAGATTCTTGAAACTGGGGAGTTAATCAGATAAAAACCCACTGGAATAAAATTCCAGGACCAGTGAAATTGCTCTCGATTCGATCGCTATAGAAAGCTTAACAGCTCCTTGAGTTTGACAAGAAAGTCTGGAACTGTAAACGGAACTGTCTGCTCAGCGTACATTGTCTCCTGTGGTATTTGCCCAAAAAAACTGATAGATCACATAGTGAACTATGTTGTTACTGTGAGAACTCCGCCAAAAATGCAGATCACTTGCTTTGCGAACGCAAAGAATTGTTTTACGAAAGGCTCAAGTTCCTCGAAGGGATTGTACTAATGCCCTCAGACATTAGGAACTCGGTTCCCAGGAAACTGATGATGCACAAATGATCTCATAGGTCAAGGTACAGAAAGAAAGATACAGATATTTTTTGCTAAGAAGCAGACAATGTTAAAACAAAATTTCGCCACCAAAAAATCGATGCAAAAAAACTAGAATATAGCAACATTTCTGATAAATGAACAAAGCATAATTTTGCGAAATGAATTATGTTCAATGCATATCTATAAGAGCAGTGGCGGATGTTGGAATCATAAGTTTATCGAAAAAACTGAATAATAAAGAATCTCCCGGAATAGACAACATAAATGCAGAAGATTTGAAAAATGTTGCTCACGATATTGCTGAACTTCATACTCAAAATATAACAGTCTTTTTATATGAGTAGGTGGAACTTCTATGAGCATACATTTACTGCTAATTCGATTTCAAAAATGTAATACCTCGCGCATACTTGCCCTTGAGTGAGTTCTTTTTTCCATATTTGTTCATTTGCAACCTATTTTCCATATATAATTGTGAATCTTATTGATTCATGAATTTCTGAATTATAATTGTTTCTCATCTCAATCGCAGCACAAACCTTCATGTTAGGTCACCGAATATCTCCAAAGGAATATCTTCAATTCAAGAAAAATTTGCTGCCATTGTCAATCACACATAGCAGTTTTGGGCGCTGATATTCTCCAATGAGTAAGTTGTGGTGAGTATTCAATAACAAGGCATGAAAGTGAACTTTAATGTTTGCAATTGCTGATTTCTTGCACTTCATTTCGATTTATCATTAATAAATTTTCTCCTAGTTGAATAATACTTAACACCATATATTTTTCTTGAAGAATCTTAGTCACCCAGAAATATAATCAAAATCATCCTCAGAAATTCATATGATATTCCATATTCAACATTTTCCAAGTGACACCATGTATTCAAAACTGTTAGTCGAATGGATATGATACGCATCCCATGAAGTAGCTGAAACAGACATTCAATATATTCGAAGCCTTTTTGCTTTATATACTGCAAATGAAAGGAAACAAAGCATTGTTCGAAATGGTTGTGTGAACAGACGAACCCTTTGTACTTGTATTGAATACGAATTCCATTGTTGATACTACATTCGAAGGAAGACGAACTAGTTCTATGCCCCGAGTATTTCAGGGTCTAGACTGAAAAGGGCTCATCAATAAGTAATCCCGAATGTATTACGTCCGTTATGTTATTAGTTTTTACGATACCATGTCAAGAAGAGGAGCCATAAGTGAAAGTTCAATTCGAATTTTCCAGAGATACATAGTTTAGAAATTGCCATTCCATTTCACATTGATGAAAACTGGCTAGACGCTGTAGTGTCACACAATCACAAAATTGCACAAGTAACCACCCCTGCACCACACTTGTTCACCTCACACCTATATGCGCATTTCGATAAATAAGTTAATGTAGTTAACCTACTGATGGTGATAACTAAGCTATCGAAATGTGCATATAGGTGTGAAGTGAACAAGTGTAGTGAAGGGGTTTCTTCTGCAATTTTGTGATTCCACATTGAATCAAAGATTGCCGACGATTAACGATAAAATAAAAATGTATTTTACTTAAGGTGCATTCACACAAACTGGTACACCAAACCACACGCATCACATCGCTGCACAAATTTTTTATCGAATGCACCATTCATTCACAAAAAAAATGTCATCCAAAATTCAACAGACCATTAAGCTAGCACACCCGAAATTCAGAGGAAAAACATAGATAACATTTAAAAAAATTAATAGAAAATAACCATCCATGCCACCTAATTGAAAAAGTCATAAAAAAAACAAATGCACGCAATGTATGATGATAACAGAAAAAAGAAGACAACAACATACATATCTCTACCATATACAAAAAAAAATCATCAAAAAAATCAACCAATCTATGGAAAAATACAACATAACCATATCACATCGATTAAAAAACACAAGTAACCTTATATATTCAAAATTGAATCAGAAAATTCCTAAAAACAAACAAACCCACACATATGACGAATCAACGATATTCATTTATTTGCGAATGGATTAAAAATAAGAACAGAAATTATATATTGCTAAGGAAAATACTGGATAAAAATGTATTTACTTTTGTCAAGTGTGTCATGGATAATAATAATAATGGATTAACTTTAACTTTTTCTGTTAGAATGTCTAACAGAAAACAACTTCTTTCCCGGCTAAAGCCACGATGTACATTGAACCACATCTGATAGATATTCTGATAGGACCATAACTCAAAAGAAATATCTGAAATTGAAAATTTGCATTTTCATTCAGATAGTTATTTGATTCCACATCTGATTTCTCTTTTGAACACTTTTTCAGATTTTGTGATGTTTTCGGAAATAAAGTTCAATATACCCCTCAGAAAATCCATATTTTTGTACTCTCCTCCCTCCTCAGCTAAAATATGGATTGGTACTAAAGTTGATGACCTGATCACGAATCCGTGAAAATTTTGAGCCTATCTTGCCCCCTTATACTATTATTCGCAAAAAAAAATATTTTAGGACCCTGAAGAAGTTTCAAAAT
This sequence comes from Gonioctena quinquepunctata, assembly GCA_018342105.1. Lineage (NCBI taxonomy): Eukaryota > Metazoa > Arthropoda > Insecta > Coleoptera > Chrysomelidae > Gonioctena > Gonioctena quinquepunctata. The sequence goes on from JAFIRS010000214.1 coordinate 84,741, forward strand.
TGAAATGAAAGACCGGTCCAAAGTATTAAAGAGTTTTTTATATTTCAACACTTGTGCTGACTGAAGATCCCCGTTATATATATATATATATATATATATATATATATATATAAATTTATATTCATATATATATATATAAATATATATATATATATATATATATATATATATATATATATATATATTTATATGTTATGTTATGCCAGTTAAAGGTTTAAAAGGGAATAAACCCACAAAAAAATAATAATTACTAAATATTATTTTCCAAGAGATTTTTTTTAATAACTTTTAAATATATTTTGTGAGCCTAGGTATAATGTGGATAGATAAAAATGTCAAAGTACGATAAAACAATCAATTGTATACACTGTCAAAATTATCATAACCCATAATTGCCCAAAAGACAACTAAAAGTCTAGATTTACAAAATTTTCATGTATAAAAAGTAATCAACACATTTATAAACTTGAAACACAATGTACATGGAATTGTAGCTAACTAAAAGTAGCCAATGAGAGAAAGCAAACGTCTTATGAAAGATAGCCAATCAGAGAATAGATGGTCAGGTGTAAAGTGAGAAATTGTGAGAGAATAGCAACGAGAGGGTATCATAAGCAATTATTATTAGAATTTGTAAATAGTAACAAGTATGGAAAAATAGTTCGATATATAAATTGAGTAAGATAAATATAAACAGTGAAAAGTGACAATTTAGTGCGCGAATTCAAAAATTCAAATAGGAAAACAACAGGAAAAAGATGTATCTAAGCGACAGAAAACAAAGCCTCGAGAGAAGATGAAAAAATATTTCCAAGCAGATACCACGCAAAATTTTATTAATAAGAAATTGGAATAATTCCATCATTTGGGAAACAAAAACAAATATTACCTTAATGATATAATATGACCACGAATCCTGATGCTGATTTCCACATCTATATCGTTCCTGATACTGGTTTTGCAGTCCTGACAGCGAATGAAGAGAGGAGACTTCCTGTTTTTATATTATAGTTTGAACACCAACAGTTCCAACCAGGTATAAAAACTTTCATAGTGTATTTCCGGTCCAGAACTATTTCACAAATAACCAATTGCACATTCGAAGAACGCTAGTTCACTTTATTTTGAACAATAACAGAAAATTTTACATTCACGAAAAGTGAGGTTCTTTTCATCTATCCATGATTTGATTTATTATTTATCCGTGAATATTTGTTTGATTCACTCTAGTATGAGTTATTTCTCGTAGGCCAGGTAATTTTAAGTCTTCCTGAGTAAAGGAGATAATTGTTTTTGATATTTGGTTGTTTATTTTTTCACAATGATCAACTAACATAACAAAGATCATTCAATAAACTGAAGTTAGTCACCAGTGGCAGTGTATCTATTGCTTTAAACCGGCCACCTTTTGAGAAAAGAGCGCACCAGCTGTTGTCTAGCCGTGGCAAGGAAAATAATAATTGTTGGTAGCGTGACGGGAGAACAGTGACGTTCGCTGGCAATTATTATTACAGGGGCAGAAATATCTATTAGTATCATATCAATTTGGCACAAAGAATAGCAAAAAACTAATAGCTTCATTCATTATATAAAAACAATTTATATTTTTCAATTCATCAAAACATAAGAAGTGGCACCCAACGCAAATGCAAAAATATATTAATTATAATAATAATAAAAAAATATATATTTCCAAATTCTTAAATAACATATATATATATATATATATATATATATATATATATATATATATATATATATATATACATATATATCTATATACAGAGTGGGCCATTGAAAACGAAACAGCGTCTCTGTAGGCCGGCAGAACCGAAATTATATAAAAACGCTCGGACACTTCAACTATATTTTCGGGGGGGACATCGATCGCGATGAAATTCACCCGAAATACATTCAATCCTCGGAGCTGTGACCGCCACCCTCAAATTTTTAAATGGCAATATATGGCAAGTGATACCTCATTTGAAAGGTATTTTCCTTTTCAATATCAAACAACAAAAATAAATTAATTCTATCAATTCGTTTTCGAGATGTATTAACTTGAAGTTTGAAAATCACTTTTTATTCACTCAATCAATGAAAATTACATCTAACAATGCAACTTTTTGAAGATAATTATCATTGTCAAGGAATTAAATGACCTAACTGTTTACCAACAAATAACATGCAATTCCGTTCCAAATTTTTATTTCATCCTCATTTACTTGATCGAAAAAAATTTAAGGTTCTTTAGAATCGATAAAAAGACGTTTTCTCGATTTCGACTCAGATGCGAGTACAACAAAAACATATATGATATAATTTTTTTCGCCAAATCGCAATTGTGGTCGTCTATTAGTGTCAAACTGATCTTTGATTGAACGACATAAGAGTGAATTACTTGACTGAAGCTGCTGAATATCTTTCCGCAATAATGGTGTATACGAGCGGAAAGAGTTGAAATAATCACAAATTTTTCAAGAATGATGAGTCCGGTAACCGTACAGCTAATTTGTTTCAGAAACGCATCCAGATAAACGTGTTGCTGGATAATACGTTCTAGAATTAGTGCAATAATTTCGTCAAACTGGATTTAGTAGCCAACAAGAAACAAGACCCAGAACGTGAATTTCCGTTGAGAAATGGAGCTGTTGAAGTTGCACTTTTAGGACAAGTTCATGCATACCCAACATTGAGCACAAGGAAATTGGCTAGTGTTACCAATATCAGTAGAACCAGTATCCGCCGAATCCTGAAACATCATAAATTCCACCCCTACAAAATACATTTGGTACACCAATCGAATGAAGATGATTTTGATAGGCGACAGGAATTTTGTCAAATTATGACCACGAGAATAGATGCTGATGAGAATTTCCTTTTCAACATCTGCTTTTCTGATAAGTCTACATTATTTTTGAATTCGACTGTGAATCGTCATAATTGTCGTTATTGGTCAGATGCCAATCCACATGTTTTCTACGAGGTCCATACTCAAACTCCCCAAAAACTCAATGTCTGGGCCGGTTTTTTTGGAGACCGTTTGATTGGACCAGTATTTCTCGACGGTAACCTGACAGGAGAAACTTATTCGGAATTATTGAATAAATTTTTTTATCCACAATTAGTAGACATCATTGAAAATGACGATCGTTACGATGAAGACCACTTGATATTTGAACAAGACGGGGCACCTCCACATTATGCACAGCCTGTTAGGGCGTTTTCAGATAGAATGTTTCATGGAAGATGGATTGGAAGAAGAGGCTCTATAGAGTGGCCAGCCAGATCTCCAGATTCAACCTCACTCGACTTTTTCCTGTCGGGTCACTTGAAAAACAAAATCTTTGCAACCGAACCAGAATCTCTGAAAGATTTACGAAGGAGAATTATTGAAGAATGCCGTCGAATAACGCCGGAAATGCTACGAAATGTGAGGTCTAGTTTTGAACAGAATGGAAATGGGTGATAGACAGTTTGAACATTTAGTTCATTGACAATAATAATAATTGCGACAGTTGCTTTATCAGTTATTGTTTTCATTGATTGAGTGAATAAGAAGTGATTTCCGAATTTCAAGTTCCTATATCTCGAAAACGAATCGATATAATTAATTTATTTTTGTTGTTTGATATTCAGAAGAAACATACTTTTCAAATAAGGTATCTTCTGACATATGCTGCCATTTAAAAATTTAGGGGTGGCGGTCACAGCTCCGAGGGTGAATTTCATCGCGAACGATGTCCTTCTCGAAAATGTAGTTGACGTGTCCGAGCGTTTTCATATAATTTGGTTCTGCCAACCTGTTCCGTATTCAATGGCCCACACGGTATATTCATTTCATTTCTCGAGATAAAGGTCTGATTCAGTCAATTCGTATAATTCCTCTCAACGACGTTTCGACATAGTATTTGACATCATCAGGTTAAAAACACAAAAATTAAAAACATGGAGTTTGCGACATATCCTACTTAACACAATATTAAGGTGTATGCACAAACATTTCTGTGATCTATAATCCCAGATCTCAAAATTGGAATGATTTGACCGATATACTTCTGCATTACTGAGTATTGCAAACATATAAATAATTCAGGAAACTGTTCTGTATTATTCTGGGTACAATAATGATAATACGTATAAGGATTGTCTATGGTTACACCAGAGAACTCCCTTATTCCCCAGCTCAGCTCCATGGACAAGAAACCGCAATGTTTCGCGTGACTCCACATCACCATCAATTAATTCAAAACACCACTGTCGCATGCGTTTTGAGCGAGAGTCACACCCTTTCCAAATTAGCGTTTCGAAGTAATTTCGAACTATGTGAACTTTACCTAACACAGTCGCTAGGGACAATGAAGATAATCTGCAAATTGACCCATATTTAATTCATATTCATACTGAAAATAGTAATTTCAATTATATTATAGAAGGGGAGCCCACGATGCTAAATGGGGATTTACTCGAGCTTCGTGGGGACTTATTGGATTTCTAAGATCAGATGGTGGGTAGTAAAAAAGGTTTTACGATGTATACCGCCCTTTCACCGCTGGGCGAATTGTCAAAAAAGTTAAAAAAAATAGTCATATAGAAATACTCGAGCGCGTCAGATATCAATGGTGTATATACCACACGTGTCTCTGATAACAAAGGTATGTTAATATGCTCGTTTGTATGGTGGGGGTGGCCGTAGGGAAGGATAGAAAGTGGAAAAAAATAAATTATTCGAGCGCGTCAGATATTCAGAGAGGATGTTTAGTGAACTCGAAAGAAACTCCCATTGATAAGACTGATGATTCAAACATGACGCAAGCTTGCGGCGGCTTCTTGAAAATGCAAAAATAAAATGCCATCTTGAAATACTCGAGCGCGTCAGATTATCATACAAACGGTTCAGCTCGATGACCCATAATCTGACGATCATTTGGATGGATTTCCTTAATCTCACGATTTTTAATATCATTAAATAAGCCAATTGAAATGCACGAAAATAACATGCCATGGAAAAACGGGAACCTGTGATTCGGAACTCTCCTCATGAACTTCCAGTGCATTATCACATTCCGCTGCACTTTGCTGTTGCTCCGAATGGACTACCTAAGTCTGACGTCAAAAGTGGGCGGAGCTTAGCGAATCTTTCCAAACAATTCGGGCATTTTTACCCTTTTTAATGATTTTATTATCATTATCGGGGACTTTATTTATAGAGTATACTTTGAAACATGTTTTGAAGCCATTATATATCTGAAAGATGATGAGTAACTATATTTAAATTGAAAAAATAACATAACCTCAACAAACAACAATTCCTGAATTTTCATTAAAAACCTTACCTACCTGACTGACACATACTCAAAAATGTACGCAATTATCCTTATTACCAACGGAAGCAGGAACAATTAACATATAAATGATTTCTTATGGCGTTTTAACATGTAAAATCGATTTGTTTGGAAAAGTTCGCTAAGCTCCGCCTACTTGTGACGTCAGGACTTAGGAAGTCCATTTTGGAAATCGGAAGGTATATTAATCGCTGTGAGTAACTCATAACTCTGTGCGTGATATCCTTAATTTAATGTTGTTGCAGCCGAATGTTCAATATTATTGTACGTTGTCCGTGTTTTCTTGAGAACCGGTTTGCTCCGACGATACTTCAAAACCGTCTCGCATTTTACAAATTTTTTCGATGTAAATTTAACAAACAAATTGTTCACAAAATACACACTTCATATTGATATCACTCATAGTATAGCAGATATTAAATTCAAAAGCTAATTTACAATAATTATTTTAAAACACAAACAAGTCAGAGCATCGTACATGTACATATAATGTCAAGGGAAAGAGAGGCGCGGAGTGGGGAATACATGCTTCACTGCAGCTGCACGCACTGAAGTTTATTTACGACTTTTGTTACTTCGGCTTGCGGAAATCGGCAGATTATATTTTTCCTGTTATCCCTCAATTATTTCCTTCTAAATAAAAAATTAATCGACCGCGCTCGAGAATATCAAGGTAACGTTTTTTTCGGCAAGTTTGTATCCCAACCACTTCCTTACATGACGCTCAAATCGTCAGATTATTGAAATGCACACATTTCAGCATGTAAGTATACTCCAGTCATTTAAGCTTAAATTAGGTAAGAATCTCGGAATTCGAGATACCCAGCTGTAAGTCTGTAAATAGTTGTATATTGACACCCTAAAATTTGTCTCAAAACCTACATATGGTAGGGTGTAAGCAACTATTAAATTTCAAGGTCAAAGGTCACAAAAATCGGTTTTTTGCGCATTTTTTGGAAATATCTCATTTCCTATGGGTATCTTGCTATTTGTATTTATTATCAATATTGTAGAATACAAAATTCTCTACAAATTTTGTGAAAAAAATTTTTTTATACGGTGAACCGTTTTCGAGATAGAGGGCGGAGAGCGCGCGGTCACCGCATCACTTCAGGTCAACCGGTGCCTCCGGTCGAAAACGCGCCATATATAGTTGATGAACTATCAATAAATCAATGATTATAAATATTTGTCAATTTTTATTAACTATTATATTATATTTATCATTTTTTTTCCTAACTTATCCACTTTTTATTCAGTATTAATTTATTTAACAACACTTACCTGCCCATGTAATTGCAGAATTGTTAATGAAAATATAAGAATTATATTTGAATTTTAACCTAATTAATATTAATAACTTCTTACATGATGAAAAAAAAAAAAAATAAATTATGAATTAATCTTTTTATTAAAAATATCATTGAATAATATTTTTTATTGAAAGTAAAAAAATGGAATAAAGGGTACAAAACTACAATTTATAATTTTAATCATCTTCTTCCTCTTCATCGTCGTCTTCTGGCTGCTGGTAAATTTCAAACTGGTCTTCATTATCGTCTTCAACGACATTTGTCTCAAGTTCTTCCATGATTTCGGGATCAAAGGTTCCATCTTCGTTAATGTCGCTCTGATATGGTAGAGCATTGAGACAAGCTTGCCCATTACATTGGCCACAAGCTGAAGAGCATTGCAAGCCCGCTTTCCTGCATCCGCATCGCGAACCACAACTACTTTTGCAGTAGCAGAAAATTGTATTTAGCAAATCTTCTGGAGCAGGTGGTAAAATTGTCATGATAGGCTCCAGAAAATCATTTCGCATTGCCCAACCCCATACCTGGGGTTCCAAATCATGTCCTAACCAAGTTTGAACTTGATAATATACACGGTTGAAATGTTGATGAGCAGCTGCACTTGTTGGTGGAATATTTGAAAGCTGCACAGGTTTATTAAGTTCTGTAGACTTGACGTAATGCGTATAACGAAGATGATCGAGACTTTTCACAGATTTCGGAGCATGATAGACTGCCAATAAGGTTTGAGTTCCACCCTCTAATAATCTCTGGGCCGAACAATTTTCTTCCTCAAATGCTGCAGCTAGTTCATCCAAATTTGTCAGTTTCTCAAAACTTTTAAAAATGATTTTTTCCCTTTTGAAAAGCGCAGAAGTTGTGTCACAGCCACTTAATGCGTGCAGAAATAAAATATGTTTTTTGGAATGAGGATAATTATCAAAACTTTTAGTCGAGTATATCTCCGTTTTTACATTTCCTTTCCCAACTTTTTTAAAGAAAATTTCTTGTTCGTAAGACAGTGTACGCCCAATTAAAATGACAAGTAAATCAATATCTTGTCCTATTATAACTGCAGTTTTTTTAGACTTTGATTCTTCAATTGCAGTTTCAACAATAAGAACATCCGCATCATCTCTGGCTTGTTTTTTTCTTAATTATTTTTTAATTTTAGTAAACGGTTATCAGTATTATTGAATAGATATAGATTTAATGCATGAAGAAAATGATAAAATATAATATTATAGTTAATAAAAATTGACAAATATTTATAATCATTGATTTATTGATTGTTCATCAACTATATATGGCGCGTTTTCGACCGGAGGCACCGGTTGACCTGTAGTGATGCGGTGACCGCGCGCTCTCCGCCCTCTATCTCGAAAACGGTTCACCGTATAAAAAATTTTTTGGAACACAATTTGTAGAGAATTTTGTATTCTACAATATTGATGATGAATACAAATAGCAAAAAACCCATAGGAAATGAGATATTTCCAAAAAAAGCGCAAAAAACCGATTTTTGTGACCTTTGACCTTGAAATTTAATAGTTGCTTACACCCTACCATATGTAGCTTTTGAGACAACTTTAAGGGTGTCAATATACAAGTATTTACAGACTTACAGCTGGGTATCTCGAATTCCGAGGTGAACTTACTATAATGACTGGACTAGTAACCCACCTCACCTCGAGTATTTCTAACGTTCGATTTTTTTTACTATTCTGTTCGGCTGCCCAAAACGCGCGGCCCTACTTAGAAGACTATTGTGCCCCCTATTATTAATACTATAGGGGATTTTCAAATGGTTTGTTTGGGATAAGGATCGATGTTATTGTAGAAAATATTCATAAAGACAAAAAAAATTTAATTATTGAGGTCTTCTACAGTTTTCACTCAAAACTAAAATTTACTCTAGAAGAAGAGAACAACGAAACTTTAACCTTCCTAGACACAGAATCTTTAACATCCCAACAACGTCTTGAAAGTAGATTGGTATCATTAACCAACTTTTTCAGAGAGATTTCTCAATAATCACCCACAACACAATTTCCAACATAAAATAAATATCAAAAGAAATCTAAAAACTAGAGCATTCATCATCTCAATCCCGGAATATAACCAAAAAATCTTGAACAAATTTAAAAAAATATATTGAAGGAAAATTATCCTCCATTTTTGACTGATAAAATTCTTCAAGAAAACAAGTCATCTAAAAAAACCAACAATCATATGATAAAATATAACAAAATACCATATGCAGGGAATCTTCCTGAGAAACTTTGAATGAAGAACATTCTAAAATGCATTCTCAAACGAAAACACTGTTGGAATAAGATTTTTTCCACGTCAAAAAGAAAAAACTACCACTGATCTACAATGAAATGTTACATATAATTTTTTTTCTCACAATTGCAAGAAATGCTTTGTGGGTCAAACAGGACTTCATTCGAAGAAACGAATATATAAACATGAATGTAAATAATCCTACAGCCTTAGTTAAACACACTAGAAAAATGGCCTTCTATTATTCCATAAATCCTACCATTCTTGAGAAAAAGCCTCTTTGTATAAAAGTCTTAAGGAAAATGATGAAAATTCTTCACCAAGATAGTGTAAATACCAGAAGAGATATAGAAAGATTGAACACGGCATATTTCAACCTCATAAGTCAGCTACCGAAATGATCCGTTATCAGTATAAGTTTTTTGACCACCTGTGTTTTTTTTCCAACAACATAAAAAGAATCACATAGATTCACAGCCACTCTTGGGATATCAGCTCAGTTTTCATTTGTCTCATGCTAAATGTGGAATCTGTTGTGCCTCAAATGTTTGTTATTCACGTATCTAGAATGTCAGTTTTTTATTTATCATCGTTTCACTGTATCCACTCGGAGAAACTAATTTCTGGTGAGTCTTCTTACATTTTATAATCAAAAACATTTTCATATTTCAAACCCTTGGAAATGTTCCAATATTTTGTGGACATTTTTTTAATTATATTTTTTCTATTATTTCACCATATTGAACTCTTGTCAAAAATAATTGTAAATAAAAACTCATTGTTACAGAACCCTAATGATTAATTTTTTGAAGTTCAAAACATTGGTAAGAAAGCAATAGTTTTTCTTCAATAACATTGTTCCTTATCCCAACCAAACCATTTTAAGGACATATCTGTGGATCACCAAACTTACCATCTAATATATATAATTATCGTGAAACGGTGTTTGTAATTAAACTTCTCCGAAATGGCTCGACCGATTCTCATGAAATTTTGTGTGCATATCGGTTAGGTCTGCGAATCGGACAACATTTATTTTTCATCCCCCTAAATGTTAAGGGTGGTCCACCACTTAATTTATTTTTTTTAGTTTTCAGATAAAAACCTTTTTTTTTGTGATACAGCATTTAAAAATACATACAATCCTAAATTTTCGCCCTTCTACGATCAACCCCTATTTTAACATTTTACATCGCGATTTTCATTATATTTTATTTTATCCACAGATCCGCAATAGGGTTGCAAGATGGCAATCGAATATAATAATTGTAGTACGATAACGGGATAACAGGACAACGGGATAACGGGAATAACGGGATAACGAAAAAACGGTATAACAGGATAAGGGAATAACGGGAAAACGGAATAACAGGAAAACGGCGGGATAACAGGAAAACGGGATAACGGTAATAACGGGATAACGAAAAAACGGGAAAACGGGAGGAAAGGATAATGGGATAATGAAAAAATGGGATAACAGGAAAACGGAATAACGGGAATAATGGGATAACGAAAAAACAGGAAAACGGGATAACGGGATGACAGGATAAGGGCATCACGGGAAAACGGGATAACGGGATAAAGAAAAAACGGAATAACAGAAAAATGGGATAACGGGATAACGGGAATAACGGGATAACAAAAAAACGGGACAATGGGATGACAGGATAAGGGGATAACGGGAAAATGGGATACCGGGATAAAGAAAAAACGGGATAACAGGAAAACGGAAACGGGACAACACGAAGCGGAAGGAGTCAAAAGCATAGTCTAGATGGAACAATATGAAGGAAAACATAGAAAAAAAGAAATTCTACGCGGACGAGAGTTTTCGGGAAAAACATTTTAGGGAACATAGAAATTTGGACAGGACAACGTCTGTCGGGTCAGCTAGTAAACTATAATATTCACCGCAAAGTGACCGAGCATCTTCAGAAAGGGAACTATCGAAAAATAATTGAATTCCCGATGTGCTATGGAATCAGGCGATAACAGAATGTATATTTATGATCGTCCCAACATTGTGAATTTTTATCAGTCATTTTCCTCATCAAATTTCGTCTGTTGAGTACATCCTTCAGCTGAGAATTTCCAACATAAAATAAATATCATAAGAAATCTAAAAACTAGAGCTCTCAAAATCTCAAACTCGTAATATCACCAAACGAATTTGAACAAATAAAAAAATTCTATTGAAGATAACAAGTCATCTAACAAAACTACAATCAAAAGATAAAATACTTATAACAAATATCATATGCAAGAATCTATGTGAAAGACTTTTGAATGAAAAACAATCTAAAATTCCAATTTAAAACGAAAATACCTTTAGAAAAAGATTCTTTTCACTTCAAAAAAAAATTCACTGATCTACAATCAATTGTTGTATGAAAAATTTGAAAAAACGAATTTCGGAACATGAGAGGTACATGAGAAAAAATGGAAATAAGACTAAGCTGAACCCACTAGAAAAATTGCATTTCTTTTGATTTTATAAATTCTACCATTCTTGATAAAAAATCGTCTTTGTCTAAAAGAGTTATCAGCGAAATCATACAAATTATTCACCAAGATAGTGTAAATAACAGAAGAGATATAGAAGGGTTAAGCTCGGTATATTTCAACCTCAGAAGTCAACTACCGAAATGATTCTTTATCAGAAGAAGTTTTTTGGTCACCACTGTTTTTTCTTTTTTCAACAACATAAAAAGAATCATTTAGATTCACAGCCACTCTCGAGATTTTAACTCAGTTTTAATTTGTCTGAAGCTAAATATGAAATCTGTTGTGCAGTGAATTTTTTTATTTATTATTGTTTTACTGTCTCCACCCGGAAAAACTAATTTCTGGTGGGTCTTCTTATATTTTATAATCAAAAACATTCTTATATTTTAGACCCTCGGAAATTTTGTGGACATTTTTCTATTCTTTCTGATATTTTACCATATTCAACTTTTCTCAAGAATAATTGTGAAGCAAAACTCATTGTTACAAAGAACTGATGATGAATTTTTAAAGTTCGAAACGTTGGCGGGAAACAATAGTTTTCCTCAATTACATTGATCCTATCCCAACCAAACCATTGAAGAACATATATGTGGATCACCAAACTTACCATAAACTATAGGTATTTACCACAAAGTGACCGAGCATCTTCAAAGAGGAATTATTGAAATATCATTGAATTCCCGATGTGCTATAAAATCAGGCGATAACAGAATGTATGTTTATGATCGTCTCGGCATTGTTAATATTTATGAGACATTTTATAGCCGATCGACCAATAGAGCAGCATTTTTTGCAAATCAAGTACGCAGCACCCAACGATCATTGTTTATTCCTAGTGAATATCTGATTCGAATGCAGTTTATTATTCTTGAATTACCTTGCAAAAAGAATAATCGCACACCTTGTTAATCACTCAGCATTGATAAGGAAGGATGTGCTTCGCACCTACTTCGTTGTGCCGTTGTTTGCTACTCCATTAACAGGACGAATAGATCCCATTAGGCAACTTAATATACAGTTGGCACCCTTTTCGGTGCTATCACGTGCATAGGAATAGATCTACGAGTTTATCCGGTAGGAATTTGCAGTCTGTAATGGAAATGCGCGGTATCTGGGAAAGTGTTTGCCCGGCGGAATTTTCAGTTGCCACAAGGTGGAACTCAATTCGTCAGACAAATCCACGAGAGGTTGGGTAGTTTGTGAAACGTGATTTTCCACAATGTAAATACTTGTATTAATTGAACAAATCTCAACATAACACAACTCGGCATGTAATCTTCACAATCAGGGCCGGATTAAAAGGTGTGGAGGCCCTGGGGCAACAAAGGAGTGGAGGCCCCTAATTATTTTTCAAACATTTTTTTTTATTTATTTATTGCGGAACAAATCAAATTATTTTGACACGAGCATATGCAGGTATGATGAAATACAAGAAATAAATTAAATAACAGCGTAAACGAATGGATTTTTGCGAGCTTTTTTCGACGAAAAATCATTGATGATTTCGATCAAATCCAGCATCCGGAGAAAATCATTCTCAATGCTAAGAAGCGATAACTTTGATAGTTAGCTTTGTCTCATCGTAATTCGCCTATTTTTTTCATTTTGGAAAATGAGCGCTTTTCAGTGCAATTTGACATCATCACATTCTCAGTTGTAATATCACAAGAGAGTGAAAATAATTCGGCAGATTTTCGAAAACTTGTTGCGAGGCAATATACAAGAGAGACCAACTGGCTCGAGTGGCTATTGCCAACAAGTTTGAGAAAGAAATCTAGATAATTATTTTCTACTATATCGAACTCTCGTGTGGTATTCTTTAGATTATTTTTTGATGTTACGATCATAAACACATTTCCATGCAATATTATATAATGTACTAAACCGGTTTTGATTCATTTCACACTTTTCATGCGAATTGATGACAGACGTCAAATTAAAAATATAGGTTGTCAGACAAAAAAAAACAAAATACCTCAAATTATTCCCGCGGCAATTTTCTAGGTAGAATATTCCCACTATTGATTGGCCAAAACGTATATGAATTATTAGAATTGAACGTTTCCATTGGTTTCTAGCAATGTCAAAAAATAATCACTGTAATTTCAATGTTTGAGAATGTAGCTCTGAAATTTTGGTTTTAAAGAATGATAGTAGAACTTCTTGGATTGGACTTTTTGATAGTCCATTTTCAGAAGGATTTACATTTGTTGCGGAATGTCATCCTTCTCTTAGACTCCCACTTTCAGATTTCGGAGATTTCTCTGTTACAAGCGCGCCATTCAGCGGACACTTGTCAACGCCAATAAATAGGAAAAACAGGTATAGACGGGCAAAGTGTTTGTAGAATTGGCAGAAAAATAGTCAACAGAATTTGAACTTTTGTTCTATTATGGAATGCGCACAGGCTCTTATAAATAATTTGATGCAATCATTCATAAATTGAAATATTATTTTCTTTTGTTATGATTATTGAATTTCATTGTGTATCTAGATCGCTTGTGTCATCCGAAGGATACATCGACAGAAAATCCTTCATTTAATAAAAAAAAAAATTTTTTTTTAAATTCAATTGTTCTTGTTTTTACAGCTAATTTCGATACGATATAATATTTTGTATAATAGTATGATGTTTTACCTGGTGATTGTTTCTCGCATATACACATGATTCATCAGATCGAAGATTAATATTAACTATGGATTTTGACAAGAATACGAAACATGTTTTTGAATGTTTGAAACGAAAAATGAGAGGAAAAAGTGGGAGAACTGCTCTCTCGTTGTCAGATTTTTTATATATAATTTTGCATATCCTTCAGTATTTGTTAGGAAATTTCACTCAAAAATTTATATTGTGGAGGCCCCGCTCTTGTGGAGGCCCCGGGGCTGCAGCCCCGTTTGCTCCCCTCTTAATCTGGCTCCGTTCATAATTAATTAAATGTGGGCATCAGAAGGGGATTCTAACCATGAAAGCCCCTATATTAAAAAAGTTCCAATATTACTTGATGACCTGAAATAGAAATATTCAGCTGTTATACATTTGTTGTAAATTCAGGATTAATATTCATAATTATTATTATAGTAAAAATAATAATGACATTAACGAAAAGAGGTTTATTGTCCAAACAGGATCAAGCCCCAATTACAGGACAGCAATACATTATAGTTACAGTTTGTGGTTGAGAGCAATATAATATAATATGATAGTTACATGGGCGGGATCACAAACTCATAAATTTGCTTCATATATGCTTGAAGTTGAGATATAGTGATAAATATTATATATGCACATGTTTCCTAGAAGATATTGTGTATATTTTAATAAACACTGCTCTGAAACTCTCAAATTCAGTGGGACATTCAAACACAGCTTTATTGCCGCTTCTTTTGACGTCATTAGTCTATTGATTTGACATTTTTCTGAATTGCCAGTGTCACTATTCTGCGGAACTTCTAAGGAAACGTTATTCTCTTCCATGCTATGGTTGGATGGAAGAGCAAGCTCTGCAATGATGTTTCATGCGCAGATATTGAATCCTGCCTTTTGTTAGGTTCTATGTACAGAGTATGAAACCTTTCAATAAAAGCATTTATTATTTATTTTTATTATTATTATATCAGAACTGCTGACATAGCTTGTGTTATAATGAAATAGAGACTTCGTTATTTGATAGCTGTCCTTGATTTAGTTTTGCTTGAATAATATGTATGTATACCAAGCGCGTATTTAAGGGAGGGGTAATGGGGGTAATTACTCCTCCCACGAAACTGCAAAATGTTTACATTGTTGGAATGGCCACGACATCTCTACTCAAATCTAAAATGTCGTGGCTGCTATTGCCGCTAGGCATGTTCTCATTAGTCTAGTCGAAAAGTGAGTTTCCTGCGAAAAATCGTTCCAAGTCTACTAAAAATATGAGCGATGGCTCATTCGATTCGAAATGTCATTCTGAGAAAGATGTATTCTTCGATTTTTTCTGCCGACTAGAATTTGCAATTTTTTTTTACCTTGAAACGGCCTTAGTTTTTGTGTAATTGCTCCAAAACTATTCTAGGAAATCTATCTCAATTATTTATAATTTTAATTCGTCGTTGAGAATAGGGCTCCACGTGGGCGTTAAGCAGGAGTACAGCAGCTCTCGAGAGCACACATAATTTTTTTTCTAATATTAAAATATGAATTCAAAAAATAATATTATAATATCATTTGAACACTTGAGAGAATGTAATTTCGTTTAAAAAAAATTTTTTCATTGAATTTTGATAATGTTGATTAGGAAGTTTTTTTGGAACCGCCGATTTCATTGAAAACCGAATTGGTCACAGAATGACTCCATAACTGTTTTGCCCTGGAGCACATTTCACATGTGTACTCGATAATATCAAGCTATAAGATTGTTTGAAATTTGGTTGTTATGTTAGTGTTATGTTAATTATAAATTTCTGAAGTTATCGAATTATGAGAAGTCGAGTAAATATTGTCAATTTTTTTATTGTTATTTCACATTACCATCAGTTTCATGTCTGATAAAGGCATTTCACAACGTTTAAAACAATACGCCATTCATTTATGAAATATTTATAAACAAATGGATAGGATGAATATTTTTCAAAAATGGTTTTTTTGCACTATTAGGTTGTTAAGAGTTTATCATGATTAAAAAAATATAGAATGTCAAAGTTTGTTCATAACTAATTGTTAAGTAAATAAATAATTACATTGTTGATAAAAAAACTTATTAGGCAGAGAATAACCAATTGTTGATTTCAGGAAGAAAACATTCCTAATATAGTATTTAAATAATAGAAAAACTATTATAAACAATTGAAAAAAAATAAGATTTTTTTTTAATTATAAACGCTCAGAAACCTTATGCAAAAAAACAATTTTTGAAAAATATTCAACTCGACCATTTGTTTATAAATATTTTTCTTAAAACCTTGAATGCCTTTGTCAGTCGTGAAACTGATAATAATTTGAAATATCAATGAACCAAATTTACAATATTTACTCGATTTCTCATATTTTGTTAACATTAGAAATTTATAATTAACAAAATAATAAACTTTCCAACAATTTTATTGTGTGATATTATTGAGTTCACATGTTAAATATGCTCCAGAAAGCAAAAAAATATGGAGTCATTCTGTGAACAACTAGGTATTTGGATTTTAATAAAATTGGCAGTTCCAAAAAAAATTACCTAATTAACAATAGCCTCACGTTATCAAAATTCAATGAAAACATTATTTTTCAACGAAATAACATTTCTTCAAATGTTCAGCTAATACTATTGGTTTTTTTTACATCATTTTTCTTTTGAAATCTTGTGACGCTGACATATTTCGCTTGATAAAAGAGTGTCTTCATATTTTGAATACATTGCTAGTTTTTCTCCGTTGAAGCGATTAAAAACTTGGCTGCGATCAACAATGCAACAGGAGCGGTTGGTTGGATTAAGTCTACTTCATGTTCATAGAGATGTGCAAATAGATGTTGAACATGGTATTGAAAGGTTTGCAAATAAGAAACACAGGACTGTATTTACTCATAAATATATGTATATATTTTTTTATTTTATTACATTTTGTATTATTGTTGGAATTTGAATGAACAGAAATACTTATGTTT
The DNA here is from genome assembly GCA_018342105.1 of Gonioctena quinquepunctata. Classification (NCBI taxonomy): domain Eukaryota; kingdom Metazoa; phylum Arthropoda; class Insecta; order Coleoptera; family Chrysomelidae; genus Gonioctena; species Gonioctena quinquepunctata. The sequence continues at coordinate 101,804 of JAFIRS010000214.1, forward strand.
TTTGTACCTATAAGTAGAGGTATATAATTTTCTTATGTCATTCCCCCCCAGATTCCCAGTCACGCCACATATATACCGAGTGCTATGTCATTCAATTTTCGACCCGCTCTTATTGTAAAGAAATATTACGAATAACGCTTGGCAAGTCTGTAATTATTTTGCGCTCTCGGCCTTCGGCAATAGATCTGAACTTGTTCAAACAGGAGCAATTCTTTGAGAATTTTTTTGGAAAAACTACTTAAAAAAAAGTGAATAAGGAACTAACCACTTTTCTCATCGTTCTGGACATTGTGGAATTTTTTCGAGGAATTAGTGATCTTGCCTATTTGTGGTTGTAAGCTATAGCTAGGATTGGGAATTCTAAAATACATACAGTATCATTATGTCATGATAAACAAGAAAGAAAAAAAATAAAGAGAGAAAATAATGTGTATACATGGCTAAGGGTGAATTTTATCATGAACTTATTTTTTTTATTCTTTCTTAATTGACAATCCTAAAATTGTATTGAAAGTTGTCACAGCACTACACTAATAATAGGTACTTTCCATTTTTAAATTCATTTGGATTTCACTTGTTAATTCATAATTTATTCATTGTAGGTACAACTATAACTCTGGAAGCATTGTATGCAGAAATAGATAATAATTATTATGGTTACTCAAATGTTGATATGTTAATGAATTATTCTTTTTTAGTTAAACTGCGGAACAATTGTTTATCGAATAAAGAATATTTGAATTATATCTTTACCAACGTTAATTTCTTGTAGTTTGGTCATCCGGCAAGCAACTTCCAGGCTATACAAAATGTTCCTCTGGAAACTCTGCAGTTAGAAATTTACAATATCCATAATTCTTTGTTAAGATTTATATTATAATTTCTGAGAAATCTCAAGTTACCTCGTTATAAAACACACCCCAAAAATGAACTCAATATGAGCTTGTATTTTGATTGTACTTACTTTTCAGGTACGTCATTTCAAATCCCTGGGCGTAAGAGATGGAAAAGTCCATCTATAGAGATGCCTTGTCCAATTATCCTGTAATCACTAATGAGTTGGCGACACAATGTTCATGGTATGAATTTCAAAGCGAAAGATTTCAGATCAGTCAAAATATCAACAGGAAAATATATTGTTGATTTCAATAGACAAATATTATCAACTAATCTTTTTAGTCACTCTTCTATGACATAGAAAAACAGGCAGGGGAGTGGTTGAGATTGAGCCGACAAATGCTAAACAGGAAATTGAAGAAAAAAGATGCTGAAGTAGGCCAATAAATCATTGTGGAAGATGAATATTGATGGAATTAATGATTTTGTTTTTTTTTCATGCCGAATAATGAGTGCAATAATAATTAGGAATAATTAAATAATTTTCACCACTCATACGAAACTTTTATTCTCTCCATTGTAATCTGACACTATAAAATACCAATAATTCGTTACAGGCAAATGAAAATTGAAAATAACACAGTATTGGGGAGGACCGATGATGACAATATCATGTTTACATAAAAATATGTATCATTTATGCCCAGGTACTATTTAAAACTCATAAAAGGATTATACATGTAAAGTACATGCATGGCGGTGATGTAAATGTGAAAAAGGAAAGCATTCTCTATTGAATAGAAAGATTTTTCTGAAAATTTAAAAATCGACAAAAATTAAGTAATTTTTTGTATAATCTAACAGAGAACTGGCTGCTTAAGCAACACTGGGCATTGAACTACATAGATTTTACAAAAACTAACTAATTGTTTTGTCGTAGATTCTTTAATTTTCAGAAAAATCTTCATATTCAATCGAGAATGTTTACTTTCCTTTTTTTAAACGAATCAAGGTGATGTAAATGTTACGTAACATCTAGTGTCTCTTATGTAATATTTATCTCAGGGTAATATAATTTGTGACATCAAATTTATGTAAAATGATAACATAAATCGCACATAAATAACATCAATGTTATGTAACCAGGAGGTAGTATTTGTGGCGGACATTTCTACATAACGATGATGTGAATTTCATGTAACCTAGTTATATAACATGTATCATCTGTTATGTAATATTTATGTCAATTTTATATAATGGGCGGGAGGTTATCTATAATCCCAAAAAAGTGTCGAGTAAGATATATTCTTCCTAAGTAAATCACGGGACATTCATTTACAGTTACAATCAATCGGGGTATTGCGGTAAACAAAATATTTCCAAAACTCCTCGTTCCTTTTTTCCTTTCATCACATTCAATTTTTATTTTCCAACTCTACGATATGAAAGTTCTGGAATGTATCTACAGCAGCAACAGTTTTCATACTCACAATAAAACCAAAATGATACTTTCGCATCTCTTTTCAGGCATTCACAATGTGTTTTTTTACTATAAATGTCACATTTTGGAGTTCAGATAGCATAACTTCGCCCATTCAACCCATCGTGTTGATTGATTCATGTTTGATGTTTCTTGTTCCCTTCCCAATCGAAATCATTATCACATTTAGGCGGAAGAATAGCTATCAAACTTATTTGGCACACTCTGTAGTGAATGTCGTTACTCCGCCGAAGATGTCCGTATTGGCAAATCAATACTGAACAACTCTCTCCCTCTCTCAGCAGTGCAGATAACTGTGTGGTTGCCAAAGTATCGTGAACTCGAACCGAGAGAAAAGCAACTCATACAAGAGGTTGGAATCTGAGCTGGGATTGTGATACTTTTGAAACCCATTTGAAGAGGGCGCCACAAATGTCTGATGATCGTCTCCTACGATGTTGCAGTAATTGCCGATAGGTGGTGGTGTGGTATTTCTGGTAACCTAATCTGTAACCCAAATGTAAGAAAGGGCAACTCTAAATCAAAAGAAAATATTTTTTGTTATTATGTTATACTGTCTATTCGCTCTTTCACGGATCATTCTAGAAAAGCATCTGTCTGAGTCGTAGTTGTTTTGTTGCTGGAAATTACTTTGAAAACATTTGGACAGTTCTAACAACCATTCAAATTTTGTCACTTTGTGTCATATGAAACAATTTCACCCAATCATGTCAACATTACACTGATAATTGCATTCAGTGCAATTATCAATCACTATGACAACACGATTGAGTTTGACTTCATTCCAAATAAATTTCAGAATGTCACGTTTTGGCAATGCGAATGTTCAAAGTGTAAATGCGCTAATCGAAGAAAAAATCCCCCGAAATACAACCTACAGTCACAAATATATTCGGGGAATATTTATGGAATTTTGCTGCGAACGAGAATAAGAATTAAATGAACATAGAATCTTAGAATTGGCGTTAATACTAAAAGATTGGGCGGTCAACATGTGAAAGAAAGACGGGACCGAATTTGAAGAAGCAACGGTGAAGACAATGTGGAACGTTTCGTGCAAACTTTCGCAAAGAAAGTTCCATAATGACTATAATATTATAATTAACCCGTTTAACAAGATAGTACCTATTTAAACCAGCCCGAGATGCCGCGATGCAATCAGGAAGAAACTACAAGCAGATCCATGTAAATGTAAGTCCAGTTCAGTTTCGTTAAATTTGTCTGAAGTTAACAAAATAATATTGCTATGGGATGAAAATACTCCTGAAGGTCTTATGCGTGAATTTTACCATATTGCTGGTGTAGAATTAGCGTGGCGAGGAGGAGAGGCAGTTGCTTGTCAGGTGGATTTTTTCCATATCGAGAAAAATAAAGATGACCCTCCAACAAATCGCATTGAATCCAATCCGGTGTTCGGTAAAACGTGCCAAGTTGGTTCTAAAAGTAGTAAATGGTTGGTTCCCGATAGTGAAAGACAAAGCTGCCCTGTACGTCTTTTTCATAAACTGATATCAAAACGTGGCGACAATATTACCTCACCAAGACTGTTCTTGAAACCAAATCGACACTGGAAAAATGAAACTAACAATTGGTACGATAATGTACCTGTTGGAAGAAAAACAATGAATGGATGGACTGAATCCGTTGCTGAGGCAATTGTCTTGAATGTAAAGGACAAAAAAACTATATAACAAAAAATTAAACCGACGAAAAAATCAACTGAAAAGCAAAAAATAAAATAAATCTTCTTAGTCTAAATGATTATTGAGCCCCTAAACTAATGTGAGTAACTAACTTTGAGTCGGCGCCCAACAAACAATTATCGAAGATCATTATATTACTTTGAAAGAAGTAATCAGAACGCAGCAGTGCATCTCGCTCATTTCACGCTTTATCTAATTCAATTGCTAGTTTGTTTGCTGAAATCTACTAATTACTACCTACTTAATTTTTGATTACTTCCAAAATACTTACTTACCTAGCTTACTTCAACTATCAACTATTAAATGATATGATTATCTATTTTAACTATTTATTGTTATATGATATAAATTAATTTTGAAAGTTCTGATTAGTTGATTTCATCACTTTGTATATAATTCCATCCTTCCATAGAATTTAATCATTTTGATGGATGTCAACTACATATGTGTGCCAAAGTTCACAAGTGAAAAATCAATCATCCCCCCTCTTCTACCCATAGAGGTGGATCAATTCGTTTCAAATCAGAACATGATCAACTATGAGATATACCCTTCCTTATTCAAAAAAATCATCCATATCAGAAAACCCAATACAAAGTTATGCCTGATAGAATCGGTTACCGGACCAAAATTCAGAGGGTAAACGATCAATATCCTTCATTTTGCCACCCCTAAGGAAGGATTTTGTTGATCAAATTGAAATGGGACCAACTTCAAAGTACACCCTATCCAATGGAAAAAATCATCAGAATGGAACCGCTCTGTGAGAAGTTGTGCGTGATTATAAATAAAAAAAAAAATATATACGCGTCGAATAGAGAACCTTCTCCTTTTTGGTTTCGTCGGGTAAAAAGATAACAAATCACTCGAATAGATCAACTGCTGTTAGCGAATTGGCAAAAAGTGGTGTAGAAGAACAACAATTGCTGAAAATTACTGGTCATAGCAATCAGAATTCTATGAAACCATACTTAAATCTCGATCAAGAACACCACAACAAGATCATAAATATTATGCGTGGTAATAGATCTTCTATAGTAGAGAGCAGCAACGAATCTAATGTTGAGTTGAATTTTAATAATTGTACTTTCACTAACTGTACTTTTAATAATCAAATGAATGTTTCATTGTATTGAGTTATACATTTTTTTGTCAAAAAATTTTCCGCCGAATATCCCTCGGACATTGACAAATGCCTCATATTGTTATGACAAATTTCTCAAGCTCGTTGCTTGGTAACAGCCCTCAGCCTTCGGCTTCGGGCTGTTACCAAGGAACGAACTTTCGATTGTCATAAAATTATCTCGTCTATTATCAATGTCCTAGGGATATTACTACTGAAAACAGTTCAATGAGAGTGCCTAATCATCATATCAATCTTTCTTGGGTTATAAAAACTTCATAGAAAAAATAGATGGGGCGCCTTAATAAAACCGCTATAAGATAATAATTTTGAACTGACGAAAAGGAGGAGGAGGTTCTCTAGTAGACGCGTATATTTTTTTTCATGTATGACCACGTATAGTAGTCCGATTTTGATGGTTCTTTCTTTAGTAGATAGAGTGTACTTCTAAGTTGGTCCCGTTTGAATTCGAAAAAAAAATCCACTCCCAGGAGTAGGAGAATGGAGGATGATTGTTGGTTCACCCACTGAATTTTTACTTCATAACCGATTCTACCACACATAACTTTGTACTGGGTTATCCGATTGAGATGATTCTTTTTTATTGTCCCTAACAACACCAGTACATCCCCTGTACATCCCAGGGACGTACTTCATCGACTACTAGGACTTCCCTGGGATATCTTTTGTTGGGACATACTGGGGACGTCCCAGGGACATCTACTTTCCACCGAGGGATGTCATTCTGGTACGTCCCAGGATTGTACGAAATCCCGACATTGGACATCAAAGGGACACCCTAAGAATGTTCCATAATTGAAGTAGGAAATCCTAGGAACATCACTGGGATATATGAGGTACATTCCCTGGACGTCCTCGAATGTCCTTTTGTTTATTTCACTTAATTTGAAAATTTTCATTGAAAATTATGGAAAAAAACAAATCCAAAGATTCTCAACAGAAAACGAGTTTAATTCAGAAATCAATATTATATATTGTGTAAAAATATGAAAAATGAAGAAACGACAAACAAAAACTCATCTTATATATAATTTCATATAATAAACAAACAGAAAAAGACTAGGTGAATCAGTTGAAAATTTTACACATATTAATCTGTTGCATTTGTTGCAGGCATTATCTTTTTCTCTGTGGCTTCTCTCCTTGTTTCTCCTGAAAAACTTCTACAAAGCCTCCTCAATTTGTTTTTTATTGCCAATGACTTCAGGAGATCTTGTAATACGTTTATGCAGGTGTAATTGAATTGCCAATGAAGACAATTACTGATAAAGAGATCATATTATTGCTCATTTACGATTTACAATAATAGATAAAAATGCTCAGCAAGTATTATTGCTGCACGTGTTATGTTGTGCTCCACGGCCCATTCAGATAACTCCGAATTTATGTTTGAATCATTTGAATTATCAATATTTTCTTGGAAGTTCTCAACAAGATAATTTTTAACTACTCTTGATGTAGGGAAAGAGCCATCAGACAAATTTTCAGAACTTGAATCACATTGATGCACTTCAGGAATTTCATCTGAACTTGTAGAAGGTAATGTTATATGATTATCATCATTTACAGCCATTAATCGACTAGTAGAAGGCCCACTATTAGTCAATGATTCTTCATTTCCTCTTCCAAGTTTTCTTGCCCTTTTATATTTATTTACTCAGTGTATTTTTTTTCTCAAGCCTTGAGGATACCTTCCTCATACGATCCACTATATTAATATGTACTTACCTATAATAGATTGATGAGTATACTATAAACATAATATTCAGAATCGAATAACTATATTATTGGAACAATCAAGTTATCGATCCTAAAGTTACATTCAATATTTTGATAATTGTTTCACTAACCTTGAATTCAATTTATCATTTTAATTATTCAACTATGATATACACAACACTATAACTGATAAAATACTTCAAATGATCACCAAAATCGTCAAAACACAATAAGGATACCGCTTATCTTTTTACATCGAACAAAGAGTTAGAAACTTGCACATTATGCATAGTGAGGTTAACATTGTTGACAGATCACCAAAGAATTCAAAAAATGTTGCCAAAGCCAAATAGAACAGAACCACAGAATGAAAATGCAAATTTTCAAGTTCAGATTTTTTCTTTTCAGTTAGGGTCCTTTCAGAATATCTAGCAGATGTAGTTCAATGTCCAGCGTGGCTTTAGCTGGAAAAGTAGTTGTTTTCTGTTAGACATTCACAAAAAATAACTTAATTTTTATCGTGGATTTTTCAATTAACAGAAAAATCTTTCTATTCAATTGAGAATGTTTCCCTTTTCAGTATATTATCTATTAGTAATTTTCTGCTTGCGAAATGGTCACCTCCCAGAAATTCCTGAGATATATATTACCATTTTCTTCATAATTATTTTCCAGAAGAAAAACAAACATTTTCAAAACAAAATATCAACTTTCAATTTTTAATGAACATTTTGATGAGTGTCGATGATTCTTATATATGAGAATGGATATCATAAATACCAGGGACACGAATGGGACAACCTATGGAAATACCAGTTGGGATATTCTCTGGACAACCTCTGCGGGACATCCCTTGAATGTTCCAATCATGTTCTTGTACCGCGGTACATAAAAAAGACATACCTAGGATATCTCTGTGTTGTTAGGGGTATAAGGTATGCTTGTTGGTTGATCCCTATTGAATCTGAAAAAATTACACCCCTGGGATTAAAAAAATGGGAATGAATCATTTATTTCATAACTGTGAACCAATTGTTGGCACACATAAGTATGTAGTTCTGATGACACATAATGGAGACCTGAATTCAATCTGATATGGAGACGGAAAACAGTTGAGGGATCTCCTCAACGGTTTTACAGCAGCTACTTCGTATTTGGGGTAAGATGTACATATATAATTACATGTCCTGACTTACTGACTCATTGATTGACTGATATACGATCAACGACCAGATCAAACCGCTGGACCAAGGACCTAAAATTTTGACAGCATTGTTTTTTATATTCCATCCCTGAAGTGTTAAAAAGGGAGGGAGGGGGGTGAAAGTACTGTTGGTTTCGAAATTAGAGTCATGGAAATTAGGATTTGGGCTCTGCCTCAAAAATAAAGATAAATGTGTCTCGAAGTTTTTTGAAATTCTACCCTAAAGGGAATGAAAGTATGTATAGTTAGTTCTAAGGTTGGGATCATAAAAGTTGGTATTTGGGGATCTTTGTCAGAAATAAAATAATTTATTCTTTGTGAAATATTTCATTTCATCAACAGACACAAGCAATATATGATTTGAATAACGTAGTCTTGTAAAATAATTCCCCACATTTCTCTTGTCAGTTTCTAAAATAATGTGCTTCTTTGTCGACTGGTCTGAAAAAAGTTTTCATTGGACTTGGACTATAATTGATAGCAGTCACCTGAATATCTTAATTTTTGTTCTCTACTTCCTCATATAGACATTTGCCGTTTAAAGTTGAAACTTTTTTACCGAAATGAATATGAAAAATATATAAAATCAGTAGATGAGATTGATTAGTTAAATTTAACAACAAATTCCTCCAAGAATCATCTCTCTGCTCCTCGTTTACCTTGCCACTGTACTTGTGTTCCTTACCTCAGTGTCATTGTATGTGAATAATTTTCGTTTAGCTTTCCACTGATGGAAAACTATCGTAGATAGAAAAAAATATCATGATAAAATTTGTAGAAAGAATGACAGAACGCGTTTTCCAAGATGGCCACTAACGCACCCCCCACCCCCCTTCCTTCTTCCAGGTCTAACTGGGTGTTTTGAGTCATAGCAAAAAAGTTGTCCATGTTTTGAGTTCTACAAGTTACAACTAGATCATTGGCATAGATGCGTCCTTTCAGGGGAAGCTTGATTGTGTTCATATATATATATATATATATATATATATATATATATATATATATATATAAAAATAACTATGAATTTGAAATAAACTTTGTTGAAAGGATATTCCTTGAGGTTGCAGTCAACCTCAAGGAATATCCTTTCTACAAAGTTTATTTCAAATTCATAGTTATTTTCAACTAGTCCAGTCACGAGACTACCTTTCTTCTATATATATATATATATATATATTCATATATATATATATATATATATATATAATTGTAGTGGGTTTTCTTGGGTTTTGGTTCGTTAGGATAAGTAACTATTTTTGTTTAAAACATTTTAATGGACAGCTTTTAATAATAATGACGTTTGCCTGGAGGCCCAGGTTCTTCAGATTAGAGCTATAAGAAAATTTATATGGTACAGCCATGTAAATATGTGACAATGTGTTTTTTTTTTACCTGCAAAAAATTTTTATAGATTGTATTAAAATTCAAAGGTGAGAAATCTTTGCCATTTCTTCCTCTCCGATTCTTATTTCATTAGTTCTGTAGATAGTACTATCTCAATGAAATCATTAGACTGAAACGCTCAAGATTATTTCTAGTTTGAATAGATGGAAAATATCATAATTAAAACTTATTAATGATGAAAATTTTTGCTAGTAAGATTTAAAAACCATTTCACTCATATTGTACATCTGTACCATATAAATTTTCTTATAGCTCTAATCTGAAGAAGCCTGCGGGCCTCCAGGCGAAACGTCATTATTATTAAAAGCTGTCCATTAAAATGTTCTAAACAAAAATAGTTACTTATCCTAACGAACCAAAACCCAAGAAAACCCACTACAATTACTAAAACTACATGGTTCAAGAATCAAAGTGAGAAGTATATATATATATATATATATATATTCAGAATTTGCAACAACTTCAATGCTGTCAATGACAGTTGTGACATTTTCTCTTGCAGCATTGCTTCATTGAAAAAAATCAGTTTTTGATATTAATTTTCTTTTTTCTCTAGTTTTTGTAGACTGTATCTTTACTGATTCTCAAATTATTTGTTTTTTTGTTTTTGTACCTGTGATTTTCCCACCCTGTAAATGGATTTCTGTTGGGTGTTTACAATAAAATATATATATATATATATATATATATATATATATATATATATATATATAATATATATATATATATATATATATATATATATATATATATATATATATATATATATATATATATATATATATATATATATATATATATATAGAAGAAGGGTACTCTCGTGACTGGAGTAGTTGAAAATAACTATGAATTTGAAATAAACTTAGTAGAAAGGATATTCCTTGAGGTTGCAGTCAAATTTAATGGCCAGTGAGAAAAAAACACTCTTTCTTAATTGCAATGATGAAGAGGGTAGGGCTTTTAAGTGAGCCCTGTGGTGTTCCATTATCAAAGGCCTTCCGCCATTTGTTTCAACATTGAAAGTTCTGTTCTTCAAAAAATATTCGATGAAAATAAGACAGCTCCTTTTGATCTTTCAAGCTTTGAATTTATGGATTGTGGGATCTTTGGAGGCTATGTCAAATCCTCGTTTTATGTCGAAGAATATGGCCAAGCAGTTTTGTTTCAAAGCAAATGCTTCGTGGATGTCACTTGTCTAGGATATTATCTGTCGTTGATCTAAGCTGTCTGAATCCGCTTTGGTATGATCAAGGTGTGCTTTCCTGAAATCCATAATAATCTCTTGTTGGTGATCCTTTCCAGGAGCTTGCACATCGCGCAGGTCAGAGACATAGGTCTGTAAGATTCAGGTTCCAGTTTGGACTCGTTAGGTTTCAGTATTGCTATCAATATAGATTGTGACCATATTTTTGGGAAATTGTGTCCTGTCCATATCGCTTTGAAGAGTTTAAGAATATATTTATGAATGCTTGGACGCAGATTTTTCAGGAATATTGTCGGAATGTTGCCTGGAACTTGGTTTGTGTCGCGGGGAGAAAGCAGTGCTTCTTCTTATTCAGTATTGGTGAGGGGTGAATTCAGCATATGCTTTTTATTATCACCGAGTTTCTCATCATATGGCTAGTGGATGGATCGTGTCTTTCATCTGGAAGGGATCTGTTCCTCTAGGTCCTGGCCAAAGCCGTGATCCGATGTCGCCTGGAGTGGCACTCCTCGCGCCAAACTTGCCAGTCCACGCGCCGTCGGATAGGGCAGGCTTGGCGATCTTCGGTCGGCGCGGTGAGCCCCGTCGTCTATCGGTGAATGAACACGGTTGAAAGGAGCTCGGACGATGGCGCTCTACACGTGTATACCGCTCCAACGACGCGGCTAGGCGCGTGGTACTGTTAGTGCCGCCGTGGTAACTTTCACCATGGAGTGGTCGAACGAAGTGGAATTTGTATCCCTCCATGAAGCCGTGCCGATTATTCGGGACCCACGGGATCCAAACCATAAAAACAGGAAGCCAATTCATGATGTCTGGAAGCGAATTGAAGAGCAAATGAGTGATTGCAATCAAACCAAATTATTTAAACTTTTAACGCCAACACTGCCGGCTTAAGCAGACTACAACCGTTGCGTGTCCACGTCTGGAACCGCGATCCTACTTGCGCCGTGAGAACGGCCCGACATATTTCGGGGCGCCAACCTTGACACTCAACCCTCAATCCAGGATTGCCACTCCACGCGCCGTTGGATCCCAGCTTAACACTTCAGCAATCTCAAAATCATTGGTGATCATGTTATCAGGCGTTCGGAGTAGGTTTGATTTTTTTCAGGTATGCAAACCACATATTCTTAAATAATTCCCCAGATAGCACAAGTACGTCCCATGGACGTCCTTAAAACATTCGCTTCGGATATTGAAGACTTCCTAAGGACGTCTTTTTTCTGTACGGCGGACGTCCTATGGATATACGATGTTACAGAACCAGATGTTTATAGGACGTTCGATTCAAGTCCATTTTAGGTCTTAACAGGACTATTCAGGGACTTCATCGTACGTAGGTTCAATAGCAGATTTTTCATGTATATTTTGAGCTAGCTCATGTATTTTTTGTTAATTCGCGATCAAATTATAGAATATAATTGTTTTTGTTATTTAATTGCAGTAATCATTCGTTTCGAAAATAGTCACACAAAATCAAAATTAATAAGCAAATATTGGTGTTATAAAGAAATAAATAGCTCATTTGTCTTTCATAACTTTTTGTGAAGAGATTTTATATCATAAACATATCATTGGTAGATCAATAAAAACTCCGAAAATTAGGACAGGAGAAATAAAATGAAATATGGATCAAAATGTTCTATATTAATCTGCATATATATATTGAAACCTATTACATTCATGGCACTTATGTGTATTTTACATCCATCGATCTCAAAGTCTTTCATTCTGAACAGCATGAAGCCGCTCAGTTGATCTTTTGAACCACAATTGAATTGAAGGCTCTGTTGATTTGTAATTTGGCAAAAATCCTGCTCTATCAGCGGCACCTTAAACAACTGGACAGTTGGTAAATTGTATTAAGTGTTTTTAATCATTGTCCAGTGGAAGGAGAGTCCATTAAGGAGAAGTGAACAGAATAAGGAATTGAATATTTAACTTACCAATTATAATTTTTGACATTGCCAACAAGTTGAATGGCATTTTGCCCTTTCTTTCAATCCAACTGTATTTCGTGGCCAGAGCATTGGATATCATAAGGGTTAAAATTGTAATTGTGGACAAACAACTCCATATTTTGACATTTCATTGACCTGAAACCACAATTTGAAAATAAAATTGATCGTCTTTTGGCGCGCACATAATGTTTTTGGAGGTTATGTTTCTTCATGTTTGCTCCTCCGCTAGCGGGTATACCTATTATTATTTTCTACTCACCTACAAATACAAATAAGTGAATGCTTCACATCTACAAAAAATCACATTATTCATCTCCACTATTTTGCAATTGAACTTTACTCACTTGCTCACAGACCTACAGATTCCAAACGTTTATCTTCCTGCTAATCTGAAATCGGTGAATCGAAAATGTCGGATGTCAGATCCACTCGGTTCCACTCGAAACAGTCGGAACTCGTATAATGTACTGTGATTGGTCGTGGGACAACAGTGTTGTAATGAGAGTTTTCATTGGATCAAAAAGGCGCCTATTTCAAATGATCTCAGCTTTCAAGAACAAGTGCAGTTTCAACTTGTTTTTTATTTTATATTTTTGTTATAATGGTTTATTGTCAAATTATATTACAGAACATATTTTATAAAAAATTTCAACAGAAAAATATGTATTTTTAACCGATGAAACCAAAAAGGAGGAGGTTCTCCAGTAGACCCGTTTTTTTTTCCCTCATTTTTTTTATGTATGATCACGCATAACTTTTCACTGAGGCGCCCGATTCCGATCATTCTTTTTTCAGTGGATAGGGTGTGCTCCGAAGGTGGTCTCATTTGAATTTAAAAGATGAAATCCACCCCTAAGGGTAGCAACATGAAGGATATTGATCACTCACCCTCTGAGTTCTGGTCCGTTAACCGATTCTATCAGGCATAACTTTGTACTGGGTTCTTCGATTTGGATGATTCTTTTTTTTATAGATAGGATATACCTTATATTTAGATTAAAAATGGAATTTTATACCCTTACGGGTGCAAAAATAGGGGATAATTGATTTTTCACTTATGAACATTGGCCACACATACGTAGTTGACAATGACAGATCGCTACTGACATTATTTCTGTTCCACATCCGTCAAAACCATTATATTCTATGAGAGGATGGAATGATATACAGAAATAAACTAACCAGAACAACAAAAATAATTTATATTACAACAAATAGTAAAAGTAGATAATCATATTATTTAACTGGTAATAGTTGAAGTAAGGTGGGTAAGTAAGTATTTTGGTAGTAATAGAAAAACAAGTAGGTAGTAATTAGTATATTTTAGCCATAAAAAATTGAAAAATAAAAACTTTTTAACAAAAAATTAAACCGACAAAATACGGAACTGAAAATTAATAAATAAAATAAACCTTCTTAGTCTCGGTAACTAAGCTCCTGAACTAATGTAAGTAACTAATTTCGAGTCGGCGCCAAACAAACAATCAACGAACATCATTAAATTACTTCAAAAAAATTATCAGAATGTCACCGCGCAACTCGATGCCATCATTTTACGCCTTACCTAATTCATTTGCTTGTTTGTTTGACGCCGACTCAAAATTAGTTACTTACATTAGTTTAGGAGCTTAGTTACTGCGACTAAGAAGGTTTATTTTATTTTTTAATTTTCAGTTCCGTATTTCGTCGGTTTAATTTTTTGTTAAAAAGTTATTATTGAAAATATATTTTATATTTTACTTTATGTATATCATTCATTCAATCAAATCGGTAAACATCAAACTCATAAATACTTATACACAAATATTTTCCAACTTCTGGAACAATAATGATAGTCGTACCTCTAATGGACGTACCAGAAACGTACATTTTTGGACGTCCCGAGGAGATCTTTTTTTGAACGCCTTAAAGATTTACCATCAATAGCTCGGGACATTCGGACCAAAAATGGACATAAACTGGAAGTCCAGAAAACGTCCTGTGCTATCTGGGTCTATCCCACCTTTTGTAGGGCAAAAACTCCAACATACCGTACTGTTATGCCTTCTGCAGCTCCTGTGTCATATAATATCCTGAATACATCTGAACTTCATCAAGACGTCCGAACACCTGCCAGGCGAACTTGCAACTCCATCCGCATACAATGGAACGGCGGAGAACAAAACTCTTTCGTATGAGCAGAGTTGTGTGAAAGTTTCATTATCACTGAGCACATCATGCCAGATGGAAATTAACCAAGTTCGAGTCGCCTGTTGAATGTGACAGTCACTCTCACAGCTCGGTGGCATCCTAATGAACCAATTATCAGAAATGCGATAATGATGTGTGTGCTGAGGACGGAAAATCGCTGCATGGAGCCGGTCGCGTGGAGAGATGAATATAGAGTTAGAGGAAGTCGCACTGGGTTCAAAAAGGGGTACGTAAAATTCCCAGGAATAGTTGTTGATGGGTATTTGTATCTAGCAGTTATTCTGAGCGTCCGATGGTGAAATAATTATGGAATCGGCCGTAGATATTCAAACGAAATAATATATCGTTTCACTCAATTGATTAAAATACTATTTGATATTGAACATAAAAAATATTTTTTCTACGACAACCTCGATAAATGTTCATTTCATAACCGTAACTTCAATCATAAACAAGCACATTTTGTACAGAATTTCATTTTTGCATCGGTTGCTAGGCAAGTTGCTAAACAACAAATGCGAAATGGAATATTTCGTGTTAGGTCTAGGTTCACTCTGAAATCACGACGACTACGGCTTGTCAAATTATGGCGTCCAGCGACAAATTGATGAAATGTCAGCAGATCGTTTCTGTCGAAGTTTTAGTAGGTAACGAGTAATTACATATTTGTTTTCTATAAAAACTATTAATTAGAATGGAAACTGATAGTGTTATTAACTTAGATTTGACACCTCCGAACATAATAGAAGCAGCGAAGGTAACAACACTGAATTTATTACCGGAAACTTCGAAGAGTATGTATCAACGCGCTCATAAACTTTTTTTGGAATGGAAGGTAGATCAGAAGACAAAATCGTTTTCCGAGAACGTTTTAATGGCTTATTTTGGCGACTTGGCCAAAAAATTTAAAAGTGCCACTTTGTGGTCACACTTCTCAATGCTGAGAACGACTCTTAGTATCTATAATGATATAGATATTGCCAAATATTTTAAACTGAAAGCATTCCTCAAGCGGAGCTAACGGCTACAAACCCAAAAAGTCAAAGATCTTACAGCAAATGACATCATAATTTCATTGAACAGGTTCCAGATGAAATATATTTGGCAACAAAAGTAAGTTTTATATTTCCATTTGATGAAAAATATGTTTAGTAATCTAATTTACATTGTATGCATTACTTATGGGAGTAATGGGTGCATGTAGAAGACATGAATTACATCAAATGAAAATTACTCATTTCAATGATCTTGGTTCAGCTGTTTTAGTAACAATACCAGACAGTGAAACCAAAATAGTACGAAATTTTACTGTAACTGGTAAATTCTACGAAATTTATAAAAAATACGCAAATCTTCGCCCTCAAAATCTAATGGTCTATGGTTTTTCATTAATTATCAAAAAGAAAGTGTACCATTCAGAGAATAGGTCTGAATAAGTTTGGAGCTATGGGAACAGACATTGCCAAGTATTTAAAATTGCCAAATTACGAAATATATATACTGGGCACTGCTTTCGCCGATCCTCCGCAACAATTCTTGTTGATGCTGGAGGTGACATAACCAAGTTAAAACGCCACGGTGGCTGGAAATCTACTACAGTCGCTGAGGGATATATTGATGAATCGAAGAAAAGTAAGCTTGACATAGCAAATAAAATTGCAAATGCAATACAGAACATACCATCAGGCATACCAACGAATTTAGAAATGGAAAATCGCGAGAAGCCGTCTACTTCAACGTCGACAAATTATCAATTTCGAAAAGAATTAAGTATTCAGCAATCAAGTTTAAATATATATTCAATTCTTTCCTTAAATAGCAAAAGAAAATATTTCTTCAATTTATATTTTAATTCATGAAAGCCCATTAGCGGCGAATTGGAGTAAAGAAATATCATCAGTTTATTTCTTTCAAAGTTTTTGCAATGTATGCATGTATTAAACGTGAACGATATGTTGTCATAGAAAAAGTATAGTATGCAACTCGCAACAAAATGGACATTTTGCACTCGTATGAATTGCAGCACTTGCCTTCGGCTCGTGCTGCAAATTTCATACTCGTGCAAAATGGGCATCATTTTGTGCTCATTGCATAATATACTATTTTGGTCGTGATTATATATTATTTTTCTGCAGAAGTTTGGTCGGATTTAGGATGACATATCATTACTACGTTCAATGCTCAATATCAAATTAGGATAATACTATTTTTGCTGCAATAAAGTCTATGTGATAGCAGCACTCCTTATCTATAAGAACTTAGTGTCAATTATTTTTTCAGTAGGTGTAGTATATCCATTTTCAGTTGAAAAAAGTTATCTTCGACTCAAAATATAGGGTTCGTTCAAAATCGTACATATTATAATGTTGAAATATGAAAAAATCCGAAAAGAGAAATAAATATGATTCCCCGTATAGAGTATACAGTAGACCAAATTGAGTGAAAACCAATCCCGCGTAAAAACCGGTCGATAATTTCGCTGAGCATAAATTCCCGTATACCACTACAGATTATACTTTATCGGGTTTGGGGTATAGGTAATAGAATATATCAGTAGAACAGTGGTGTGATGTGTCTGGCCATGTATGGTGAACACTGCGACAAAAAATTCGTGCAGTAGTCGAAAATACCATCCATATGGAAATTTCTGGCATGAGCAAATCTGCTTTTAATTTGTACAACAACCAAAAGAAGTGTTTAATACTAATCATTTATCATTTAATGCGCCACATAGTTCGAAATATTATATATTGAGTAGAAAGCTTGTAAACTCGACCTTCTAGAAAGTTATGGGGATCAAAGAAAAAGTTAGAATGATTCAGATTAATTTAAATGATGATTATTTGCTGAATTGAGGATTAAACATTAGAAGTGAATGACTTTTGCTTTTTTTTATGTGATTTTTGAATGATATTCCGTACATTTCTGGAGATATAACAAAAGATCGAAAAACTCTTTTTTAATATGGAATGAAATGCTCAAAGTCATCTCCACAAAATATTCAATATAAATTGAAAAATTTGGTAAACCACAGGCGACAGATTACGCTCGTTTCGGACGTCTATCGTCTTGATCGATTAAAAAGATTTTTCACGACCTTGCTCGTATCTGCAATTGTCTTCAGGTGAATACTGACGTATTCACCTGGAAAATCTTTTGAATCCATTAAGACGATGCACGAGAGTAATCAAGTTACCACATCGTCTACAACCTTCAAACAAACGTAAGAAATGTCAGAATTGAGTTTTCGCGGAACATTATTATTAGTAAAACTCCATATATGATGAACATTCCAAACGTCTTCAATGAACTCTCATCCTGCACAGACACTATCAAAATAACTATGCACTCAAATGAAGCGATAGAAGTGTCCAAATCATAAATATTATAGTTTTGGGAACTCTGATCTCCCACGATGTATTCATGGGAGTGTTAACTATATAAGCAAAATACTAACTACAGAAGTAAATTCAGTACGCAGTATCGGGTATTCAGTATCACAATGAAGTCAGTATAATCAGAACCGAATCAGAATTCCTATTCAACTCGGCAATGCACCAGTAGCCATTCGATTCACATCTTTTGTGCATGGCGATATATCGATAAGGAAATGTAGCAGATTATTAAGACATTAAATTGCTGGAAGTTAAACAGGTAACGTTAGTGTGCGCCAAATTCGGTGAATGTTTGAATGATAAATTGAACCAGTATGGATCACCAAAAATTCAAAATCAATAAACCATACTATAAGTATAGACTGAGTTATCAAGGAAAGACAATCAGATAATCTCGAAGTGATATGAATCAAATATAAAACAGGTATGGTTCAATCGACTGCCTCGGTAATGCTAAATGAACTTTTACTCCATGAAATTTCATCAAAAATCGAACAATTAACTGTCAGTTACATTTTGGCATGGTATCAGCAAGATGATTAAGCAATATTTTATCGAACTTCATCTGGATAATGATTTTTAGTAATTATACAGTAATAATTTATATGATTGCATAAAAATATTTTTTTTATTCTATTCCACGAACTTTATTATGTGTGTTCAACTTGATTTTAAAATATTATTCATGTATAAGTAATACCCATGAAATATAAAACAAGAATGATGCAGTCCATAGACTCGGTAATGCTAAATGAACTTTTACTCCATGATATTCAGAGCTTTCATCAAAAATCGAACAATTAACTGAGAGTGCGGTTAATAATATTCTCAAATTACACTAATACATCAGTGCCAAACGGAAGACAGACAGATTCCAGCATTTTATCAGCAAGATCATTGAGTGAGAGTACATTAAACTTTATCTGGTAACTGATTTTAGTAATCATGCATTGAGGTAGTTCAGCCATGTGACAGTTGAATTAGGAAATTATTTTCGACGAAATCGAAAAATTTCAAAGGACTTTTCGACTTGAAACGCGAAAAAAATTTTTTTTTAAAGGGCACCCCCCCCCCCCCCTCCCAATCGACCCTAGAAAAATTTTTCGTTATAGAAAGTCGTCGACTCAAAAAACTGATATCCCCGAGAAGCGCAGCAAAAAAAAAAATTTGGGGTCAACTAGGAGAAGGAGTTTTTTTTTCGTGTTCAGATCCTCAAATGGTCCCCCGTCCTCCTTTAAAAAGTCCCCTGGCACAATCCGCATTTCTCTACGATCCCCCCTTTAGGCTGTGCGCTTCCCCGTGGACTATTTTGAATAAGGAGAGTAGTTTTGATTATATATGTCAAACTAGATGGTCAATCACTTTGAATGTTTTTCATAATATCTGTGATATCCTGCTTTAGCTCCTTTTCGTTTTTCATAAACTTCTTGATTTTAGTACTAACGGTGCAGTTAATATTGTGCGCTTCCCCGTGGACTATTTTGAATAACGAGAGCAGTTTTGAGTTATCTTCAAATAGATGGTCAATCCTTTATTTTTTTTAAAAAGAATTAATAATGTGATGTTTGCCTATGCATGGTCCATATGTTATGTGTTAATTGAGTCAACTTCAATAATATATATATATCTCGAGTTCGGGATGGTGAAACTTGGTAAAACTTCATGAAGGTGTTGTTCACATGTTGAACAATTCGTATGCCAAATTTTAATAATTTCCTAATTTATTATCATTCGAAATTAGTGCAGTACACGAATTAAACAACTCACGCATAAATTGAAACCGAAAGTCGTACAGAAATTCTCAGAATAACTGCTGGATAAACAATGACGTAATCAGTATGGGAAGAGAGTTGAAAAGTCTATTTTGACTCTCTCAACAATTCAACGATTCGAACTTATCAGAAAACTATAAAATCTCTAAGAAAATTTATAACAAAAATCAAAACAAAAAAATTACACTTTCAAAGATCGTTAGATGGAAAAAATTATAATGTATCACAAAAAACTATCTGGAACTTAGTTAAACAAAAAACAGGAAAATTGCCCAAGTCACCTAGCATGGAAATTCTTGACGACGATGCATTGATAAAACATAGCAAAAAACTTGGAATGCTTTTAACAATCATTTTTCAAAAGTGATGCTCATTTTGATGGTGAGGATTTCTCTAACTACACTACAATATGTATGTTAACCAAACGTTTCATTTCACTTCCTAGATGTATTGAATCTCTGAAGGATACAAACGCTTCAAGTGCAGCTGGCATCTCCACTAAGTTGACAAAAACAAGGGGTATATACATAGCCAAACCTTCATCCCATATTTTCAACCAATCAGTATGTATAGGTACCTTCCTCCTTTACTCTCAAAATTGGAAGAATTATTCCTATACACAAAACAGACGATTCATGATTATGAACCGATTGCGGCCCCATCGGAAATTACCGACGGAATTAGTAAAATCATTGCAAAATGTGTTTACCATCAAATGCTAGGTTTTCTGATGAAATTCGATATGGTCTGTGAACAGCAACATGGTGTTTCCCCAGGTAGATCGACTGAGAGTGCTTCAAATTCGTTTTTGAAATATATATACACAGTGACCCATTTGAAAGCGGGCCACCTCTCTAAAACTGTTATTTATTATCCGATTCAGAAGTTTCTTTTTCAGTAGATAAAGCATCAATAGTTCTGGTTGAATGCCATAAATACATACTAGCGATTTTTTTATAAAAAATCGACGACGCCACTGGATTTGTGATGCTTTAATATGGGCGTGACCAAAATTTCACGAAATTATTTTTTTCAACAGAAATATGGCATAAGTAAAATTCATATCACTTTATCAAAATATTTCGAATAGTGGTCATATAAATCACAATCTTGTTGAAAATATCTTTTAAAAAGATCTTTCAGGTCGTTAGGAGTCGAGTTTGTAAACAGCAGTTATTCAAAATGGCGTCAAATTATGTTTCTTCCAAACGTTACTCCATAGTATAGGGGACAGTTATGTCTATCAGAACACTGAAGTTTTTTGCAAATGAATTAAATGTACATCTTAACATCAAATAGTTATCAATATTCAATAATCAATAATAACCAATATTGATAACATAAATGGACTACAACAAAAGAATGGATTGAAATGAGAGTGCCTACACATTGATTTTCGTACTTTTCAACCAAATCCCGATTCAATTCGATACATTTATTCTACCATTTTCTAATGCTTACTAACCATAAGCTTCGATCAAAATTCGATCATTGGTTTGGGGTATTATCTATGCAAGCCTGTCTTATTCTTTCACGCAGTTCCTCTTTGGTGGTTGACAGTTATTCCAAATATCAATCTTGGTTTCATTCAAACTTGCTTGGGATACCACATCTCAAAAATATTATTTATATTAGGAGGCTTTGTAACTTCAGTTGCTATAGAGGTGGCAAGTCATCAGAACAATAGACGAAAAGACAAAAATTTGTCAGTGTTATTAGTGAAGTTCACAACTTCTCAAGTACCTATACTAATATAGAAGTATGGCTGATAATTTGACTTTGCAGGAGAAAATTGAAATAGTAAGACTTCGTGGTAACAACGACAGATCCGAAAGGGAATAAACCAAATTTTCAATCCGCTGTTTGTAAACATATTCTGGAGAATAGTAATATTGTACCAAGACAGAGACGAAGTAATTCTGAAGAGAGAGAGAGAGAGAAAGAGAGAATATCTAAATAACATTTATTTTCTGAAAAAAAAAATTGTTCAGGGACGATGCAACATTAACAACCAATGGAACAGTTAATTCTCAAAATACAAGGTACTAGACGGAAGGAAATCCACATTGGATGATAAATTGCGGGAGACAGTACTCACAAAAAATAAATGTTTGGTGTGGAATATTACATACCAAACTAATTGACTCTTTTTTTTTTAAAGCAATTTGAATGGTCAAATTTTTTTGAATTTTTTCAAAAACGATTTTTTTAACGCTATGTATGAACGCCCACTGGCAGAAAGGGCTCCTCTTCTACTTCACTCAGATGGCTGTTCCATCCACAATAGCAAGATTGTGGGAGATTGGTTGGAAGAAAATTTTCGTAATCGCTCGATAGGGCGAAATAGTGCATTGATCGAGATTTCCCCCAGATCCCCGGACTTGACTGCATTGGATTTTTTTTATGGGGTTTACAAAACTCGCCCAACGAGCAACGAGGAACTGCGTGAAAGAATAGGACAGGCTTGCAGAGATATCACCCCAAACCAATTATCGAATGTTATGGTTAACATTTGAAAACGATACGATAAATGTATGGAATTAAATGGAGATTTGGTTGAACAGTCAATACATTCTTTTGTAGTAGTTCATTTATGTTACTAATATTGGTAATTATATTATTGGATGTAAAGATGTGCATTTCTATTCTTTGATAACAAACTGCAGTGTTCTAAGAGACACAACATATCCCACAGAGGGTTGTTATGTTCTGGGGGAGTATTTTAAACCATATTATTCACAAAATTGTCATTTATATGACAACTATTTGAATTATTTCGATATTGATATGAATATTATTTTACTTATGCTATATTTCTGTTAGAGAAAATCATTTTATCGTGAAATTTTGGACACACCCATTTGAAAGCATTACAAATACAGTGGCTTCGTCAAATTTCATTGAAAAAAAAAACGCTAGTATGTATTTATGGCATTCAACCAGAACTATTGATGCTCTATCTACTGAAAAATAAACTTCTGAATCGGATAATGAATAACAGTTTTAGAGAGATGGCCTGCTTTCAAATGGGTCACTCTGTATATATATTTCAAAAACAAATTTGAAGCACTCTCAGTCGATCTACCTGGGAAAAAACCATGTTGCTGTTCACAGACGATATCCAATTTCATCAGAAAACCCAGCATTTGATGGTAAACAGTGGGTCGTGAAATTTTTATTTTTATTTCGAATTTATGGCATTCAACTAGAACTATTGATGCTCTAGCTACTGGAAAAAAAAACTTCTGAATCGGAAAATGAATAACAGTTTTAGAAAAGTGGCCCGCTTTCAAATGGGTCACTCTGTATATTTATAACTCGATATGAAGAGATATGTGGGATAACTCTTTTTTGACCTCACAAAAGCATTTGATCCTATCAGTATACCTATAATAATAAACAAATTATATTTCCTAGGATTTAAGAAAACGATACTCTCATGGCTTGATTAATATTCGAAAAATAGGAAAGAGTATGTCGAAATATGCTGGACATTGGAGTCCTACATAGATCTATATTAAGTCCACTCATATTCCTTCTATTCCTAAATGATCTTCCATTATACTTGAGTACGGAGAATATTTCCCCTTATGCAGATGATACAATACTAGCAGCGGATGCCGAGAGACCTGAGGAACTCCAAATTTTTCAATAGTAAACACCGGAAAAACGGTATCCATTCAATTTAATTCAAAAGACATACTTATTAATCAACTCCAAGTGAAAATAAACAACGATATTATTAAGATAGATAGAACCGATAGAACCAAATTTTCGAGACCATAACTGGATTCCAATATGAGTTGGGAAACAAACATACATTTCATATCAAAATTTTTTTTCAATAGTTATTATGTAATCCTACAGTTGAAAAATACTTGGAAATTCCTCCTGAATATCCACTATTCATTGATATATTCTAGCATATCTTTTTTTTTTTTTTATATGTTCTGGTTCCCACGGAAAGGGATATCCTGTAATGTTCAGAGAACATCGTGGGAACCAAGGGAAAGAAGGTAGGAGTTGGTGTTCTTCTTAAATTTCTGGAGGTTGTATGCCTCGGGAAACACCTCCCTAGGCAATGAGTTCCAAAGCCTCGCAGTTCGTTGGATGAATGAGTCTTTGGAAAGTGATATTCTGCAGGTCTCCAAAGTGACCACGAAGGGGTGTGAAGACTGAACTTGACGGGTTAATCTCGAAGAGACTGCCAAAGGAGGAACGATTGTTGATATTTCAGAAGAGCATCGCCCATGAAAATATCTATAAAATAGAGACAAATCGCCAACTTTTCTACGGTGTTCCAGACAAGTAGGCGAGTTTGTAAGCGAGCATCACCGACGAGACGAATTGCCCTTTTGGACAGAATCCAATAGCTTCAGGATATGTTTAGGTGCCGCACTCCAAATATGGGAACAGTATTCCAGGACAGGTCGGATCTGTGCCTTATAGATCATAAGCAGCTGACTGGAGGTGAAATAGCTCTTGGCACGAAACAAAACCAAGTTTTTGGGATGCACTTTTGGCAATGGACCTCCGTGATTTTCCCAGGAAGGTTATTGCTGATAGTAATACCAAGCATCGATATGGATGACTTCAGTGGTATGGTTACTCCTGACAAAGTTATGTTAGGCACAGTGAGATCGGCTTTTCTAGAGAAAAGACATGCTTGTGTTTTGTTTGCATTGAATTCTACCAAGTTATTGGATCCCCATTCGAGAATTGTTGCTAAGTCCATATTTATATTGTTAACATTACTTCCCCGTTCATTTCTGGTTTCACGGGCTGATATAGGGGCCCTGGAAGGGAAAGCGGTATGGAGGGTACTATCATCAGGCAAAGCTGTGTACGGGACATGAAGTTGCTTTCAACAGGTCGTTGATGTGAAGTAAAAATAGTGTTGGTGCTAGAATGGATCCTTGCGGAACACCAGCATTTATGAGTAGAGTGTCAGATGAAACTCCATCGACCACTACATGGAGAGACCTGTTTGAGAGAAAACTAGCAAGCAGAGAACACAGCTGAGGGGGCAAGCCATAAGATGGAAGCTTGGCGAGGAGTCCCTGGTGCCAAACTCGATCGAACGCCTTGGAGATATCTAATGCCACAGCTAAAGTTCCTCCATACTTTTCAATAGATAGCTGCCATATATGTGAGACGTATGCGAGCAGGTCACCAGTTGATCTCTGATGGCGGAAGCCATATTGCCTATCATTGATAATTCCTGAGTCTTCCAGATATTTCATGAGCTCGATGTTGATGGCTTTTTCCATGACCTTTGAAATAATAGATAGCAGTGCGATAGGTCTGTAGTTGCTAGGTAGGGTCTTTTTGCCTTTTTTAGGGACTGGCTGTACTCTTGCAATTTTCCAATTGGACGGAAATACTCCCAAATTGTAAGAGTGGTTGAACAACTTGCAAAGAACAGGTGTTAGTTCGGGGGCACATTTCTTGAAAACAATCGGCGGGATTCCGTCAGATCCACAGGCTTTGTTGGTGTTGAGACCCAGCAAAATATTTCTGATAGTACGTTGGCGAAAGGTGATCTCGGGCATGTGACTGTCAATGTCTTGTCAATGTCAATCTTACAACATTATACCATGGGGCAATTCACAATATACCAGAAGGATTTTCGTTTCTCAGGAAAGAATCATTAGATACATTTCCAGTCTTGGAAGAAGAGACTCATGTAGGGCATCCTTTCAACATCAAAAATCCTAACTCTACCAAGTATTTACATGTTCAAATGCATACTGCTTGTTGGCAACCATCTGGAAATGTTCGAAAATTATTCACAAATCCACAATTATCCTACAAGGCAGGGAGACTTCATTAGGGTACCCAAACATGAAACATCTCTAGCCCATTTACATAGGCATCAAACTTTTCGACCCTCTTTCCACCACTATAACCAATGAGAAGAGATCAACAGAATTCAAATCGCTTATAAAAAGTTGTTCCATTAACAATTATTCCATAGTGTTTTGGAATATTTCGATCAACAGAACCAATCGTTTTTATTTTTAACCGACGAAACCAAAAAGGAGGAGGTTGTCTAGTCGACGCGTATATTTGTTTTTTATCATTTTTTTTATGTATGATCACGCATAACTTTTTACTGAGACGTCCGATTCCAAAAATTATTTTCTCAGTGGATAGGGTGTACTTCGAAGTTGGTCCCATTTGGATTCAAAAGATGAAATTCTTCCCTGAGGGTAAATTAAGGATATTGATCACTCACCCTCTGAATTCTGCTCCGTTAACCGATTCTATCAGGCATAACTCTGTACTGGGATCTTCGATTTGGATGATTCTTCTTTCATCAGATAGGGTATACCTCATAGTTGATCAAATTTGAAATTCGAATGGAATTATCCACCCTCACGGGTAGAAAAATAGGGGATAATTGATTTTTCACTTGTGAACATTGGCACACATATGTAGTTGACAATGACAGATCGCTAGTGTCATTATCACAATCATTATATTCTATGAGTGGATGAAATGATATACAAACTAATAAATACCAGAACAATAAAAATAATTGACATTACAACAAATAGTAAAAGTAGATATTCATATTATTTAACTGGTGATAGTTGAAGTAAGGTGGGTAAGTAAGTATTTTGGAAGTATTCAAAAAACAAGCCGTTAGTAATCAGTGGATTTCAGCTACAAAAAATTTAAAAATAAAAACTTTTTAACAAAAAATTAAACCGACGAAATACGGAACTGAAAAGTAAAGAATGGGATGAATCTTCTTAGTCTGGATAACTAGACTCCTAAACTAATGTAACTAATTTTGAGTCGGCCCAAACAAACAATCAACGAAGATCATTAAATTACTTCAAAAAAATCATCAGAATGTCACCGCCCAACTCGATGCCATCATTTTACGCCTTACCTTATTTATTTGCTTGCTTGTTTGGCGCCGACTCAAAATCAGTTACTTACATTAGTTTAGGAGCTTAGTTTTCCAGACTAAGAAGATTTATTTTATTTTTTACTTTTCAGTTCCGTATTTCGTCGGCTTAATTTTTTGTTAAAAAGTTTTTTATAGGTATGTATTCTGTTTATACACTATGACGATTCCACTACCATGTATATGATCCTAATAGAATACACGCATCAATTTTCATATTTTTCAGAACTCTAGAACTCACTGCTACAACTTTGTGAGTTGAGAGACTGGACAGAACAAACGTTTACGTAGAAAAAAAATACTCTCTGTGATTTTCAATGGAAATCTTTTTTCCGGCATGAATCGTTAGCTTGTTCGATGAGAATTTCAGAATAGATAAATGAATTCTGAAAGCTTCCATCTTTCCGACTAGCCTCGTAATTTTTTTTCATTCAATAATATCAATTACCCTCGACTGCCCTGAAACAGTGAAATTTTTGTTAAATAAGGTTATGTACTACTTGCAGATCTACGTTTCCATTGGTGATGGACTTCACCTACATACTTTGTGTGCATACGATTTTGTTCCATATCATTCTGATGTTTTTGGTCCTACAGTTTCACTTCCTGATAAATTATTGGTAATAATAAGAATTATCCAATCTAACCTACAAAAAAATGAACATAATTACAATACCAGAAACCGTCAACGAGAATACCCTTCTCCTTTCATGTTCAAAGCCATAGGACGAAAGAGCTTTAAATACCTCAGCCCAAAATTCTACAATTATTTACCCGAAATGATCAAAAATTTCAAATCCCCCTTAAAATTCAAAAAAGAACAGAAAAAAGTAAGCATGTCCCAAACACGTGCCACAACATACTAGAAACGCGGTAAAAAAATGTTGAGTATCCTATACTCCCCCTTCCCCCATCACAATGCCTAACCTCTAATCTTAATCAATTGTTTACCGTAATAACACACTTGAGGACTGAATCCGGGATCCAACGGCACGTGGAGTGGCAATCCTGGATCGAGGTTGAGTGTCAAGGTTGGCGCAACGAAATGTGTCGGCCCGTTCCCACGGTGTATGTAGGATCGCGGTTTCAGACGTGGACACGAGCGGTTGTACGCCGGCAGTGTTGGCGGTAAAAGTTTAAATAATTTTGTTTAATTGCACGAAAAGATTAACATGAATTGAATTCCTATTTTTATGGTTTGCCGTGTGTTCCAAATAATCGGCTCGGCTTCATAGAGGGATGCAAATTCGAACACTACTTCGTTCGACCACTCCATGGCGAAAGTTACCATGGCACTGACAGTACCACGCGCCTAGCCGCGTCGTTGGAGCGGTATACAAGTGTAGAGCGCCATCGTCCGAGCTCCTTTGAACCGTGTTCATTTACCGACAGACGACGGGACTCACCGCGCCTACCGAAGATCGCCAAGCCTGCCCTATGAGACGGCGCGTGAACTGCCAAGTTTGGCGCCAGGAGTGCCACTCCACGTGCCGTTGGATACCGGCTGTACACTATCCACACACTCATCTCTAGTTAAGTCAAATTAAGATTGTATATATAACTTACCATCATAATAACTTAACAACTTAATTCAATTTTATTTCAATTTTAGTCCATTTTTATCTTATTTTATCTTATTTATATATTCCACGATCTAAACTGAATTAATATTCATCATATGTCCAAGTAGTCTACTATTTCATATGCTGCTAATTCCTACCTTGTTCATGCTCCGCACAAGTCTCGACTTTTGGAGCCGATATGTTTATTGGAAATGTACCCCTTCACTCCAAATACTGTACCTCTATCTAAGTGAACAATACACAACTTTCATCATTATTACTATACGAAAGTATACAAAATTCAAGATTATTGACTCCAAGTCTTTTTATCAAAATCAGCAAGTTTTTCCAATTGCAAAAGTCAACAATAATCTGGGAAATATCGACCTTCTCCTCAAGATAAGTCGTCCTGTCATGGCCATTTCCATCATCCATCCTGTGTATCCAAGTCACCACTAACGTCACAGTAGAATTGCTGAAAGAGCATTCTACTGTGCTAACGTGATCATTACAAAAAGCCGTGATCATAATACCGAACATTAGGACATTTATCACTCTCCAATGAACAAGTGTATCAAACGTTAAATGATGAGAAGAAGAGTTCAGAAGTGCCATAACAACTCCGTATATACTGCTGATTCGAATAAAGATTAGCCATTCAGAATGGAGGTGACGATTTTATGGTGATATCTTCTCGCTCGCGGGCGCTGCATCTCCCTTTGCTATCGAGAATCAGTGGAGGCGCGATAGGGACACCAGGATGGTGAGGAGTTTCTGAAATTGAGATTTTTGCTTGACTCGAATATTCCGAAAATGGATAAGACACCGATAATGACTGTTATATAAGTTGGTTTTATCGAGAAAACACCTACAAATTTCTTGAGTTGACAATAATCAATAATATTCATTATTTATCGCTCCTGCATGAACAAAGTGGGTTTCCTATAGATAGAAAAATCATGTTTTTGTTTGATTTGTTGATGAGTCAATCCAGGAACGGTAAGACTTCATTGTTCTCTAATTCCATAGTGAATTTCGTAGAATGGTGTAAGGAATTGAGAGAGTTTGAAAGTTAGCTGACATCAAACAATCAACATCAATGAAATGAAAAATAGAAATGCGGCTGGGTGGGACGACTTATCTTCAAAAATATACTCACATTTCCCCGATTCCGCCCTTATGGTACTACATTATTTATGTTTTATCAATTCATTTATCATATGTATTTTTACCTAATACTTATTGTTTTCATCCTTTCACTTATAAATGACTTTGTGAATGAAATTTATTATCTTCAGACAATAAAGTATATTCGATTTGATTTACCAAAAAACTGTTCAAGTTGTCCTTCTAGGTTGTTTATGAATATTTCTGCAAATATAGGTGAGATGTAGAATCCATAGCAAAACCTGAATTATGTATAAGAAAATCTGAATCAAACTTACCAAAGTTCTGACTCAGTACTGGGTATAATAAAGTGAAATATTCAAACAATGTGCATTGTATGTTGGACTTGAATGAAAGTATAGGAGGAACATTTATGACATCGATTCATTTCAGTTCTGTCTGATAAGTCAAATAATATAACCCCAGCTCCCGAAGATTTCAATTAATACACGAGTAAGACAATTCAGGTTACGTCTGAGTAAACTAATTGGAAGTGACGATGACGTCGCCAAATTGAATCAACCGCGCAGTGTGTGTGACAGAGCCAGCAGTATCAATTCTCTCATCAATGTCAAGATGGAATGGTTATCCCAAAATCTTCCATTCATTTGGCACAAAAGCGAATGGGACATCTTATAGTCTGATTTATCAGATTATGTGGTAGACGAATGAAGAATCAAATTCAACACACTAACAAATGAACTTGATAATTTGAGTACTGAACAATCCATTGGAGATTTTTCTCTCCATTCAAAGGAAGCATTTTCCAATCAAAAATTTCATTATATAGTTTTGAACCTTTTCTCCTCATTTTTTGCTGCCGATGAACATACCTTCCTAAATCAAGATTTGAACTACAATTTGCACAAACATAAAAATTCTACTGATTATAAATAATTAGCTGTTGAATGTGAAAGTACACTTGAAAATTTCAATCTACCAAAAACTCGATCAGAAGTGATTTTTCCAGAGCTTTGAACGACAATTTATCTTCACAAACCCCCACTCTCAGTAAATAGAACCGTCCAGTCTATGAACAAAATTACAATCAAAGCTGATAAAGGCAATTGTTAACCCAAGTAGCACAGAGTCATAAAATTACCATAATGACTCCTTATACCGTCTTAAAGACCACGTATTTCACGTATTTGTATGTTTAGAACCAATAGTTAATGTCGTTTTATAACCTTAGGAGTTGCTTGAGTCGTGTAGTAGATATAACGAAATAATTGAAGTTCTCGAATGAAGTTTAGGATTTGTATGTTAATAACTTGTATAAGTCTAAGTAGAACTTAGACAGTCTGTAGGTTTTATCAATGATATATTTGTTCTAATGAATTACATTATGTATGTATGTAGAATATTCAGTTCCGTATGAATGATTAAAATGCCAAAACAAAAATCCGATCGGCCTTACAAGAGAACTGGGGCGTATAGAAAAATATAAAGGGGAAGGATGAGTGCCAAAATTAACATCTGAAATAATTAATCAGTCTATCGGGACACTGCAAAAAAATTGAGTTCATCCTGTTCCTTCAATTGTTTTCACAAGAAGGAAAGACATTAATAATATTCATGTACACTTCGAGTGATGAATAATTTTTTTTTAAATGTAACTGTTGAACATCAACATAACCTCTATTGTAAATGTCAGTTATTTTAGGCGTTTTCCATGAGGCGGAACTAGCGGAATGCTCTTGCAGTGTATATCTTTTTCTGTTTTGATAGCGTTACGACGTTAGAACAACTAAACTTGCTACTTGTGGTCACAGCGACTACATTACAACTTTTTCAAGTAAGATATTGCGTTGTCTTTGAGTCACTCGTAAACTATTCTATGATAGTACATACCGGAGTATTACAACTTTCCGACACTAGAAGGACGGCATCCATGTTTTTCGATTGTTTGATAACATCATTCTGGTAGCCATATTGGATCAAAATTATTAAAAATGAAATATATGGGACCCTGGGTGTTATAACAATTTAAAAATCATTGGAGATGTGCTAATCAAGTATCTTCCGTAATATGGTCCACATATTTCAACGATTAATGAAAAAAATTTATGAAATATATTTTTTCTGAAATGAAAATAAATATTTATCTCTCTTTATTTTCGAGGCGCATGAATTTCAAGTGAGTAGAATTGAATTTTGATCTTAAAAATGGATTTGCTTGGTCACTAGAGTTTAGAACAATTCTTGAAGACAATAAATGAAAATCATTTTTATCTCGATAACTATCACGGTCACAGAGTATCATGAACATGTAAAGGAAGGCTGCCTTATATATCATATCGATTTTATATAAAATCTTTTGATATGGTATACATATTGTAATACTATGAAAGGAAGATTATGACTCTCATGCATAATGATATAATGACTACACTAAGACCATAGAAAACCCCTTATGCGACTGGCTTATATAAGTCTATATTGGCAAGTCATTAACACTACTTTATAACGTCGATGTGACGTTGCAAGAGTGTGCCTTTTTGTCGTATTGGCATACATAGTGACGTCTCTAGCATATTACAAGACATAAAAGTCATGGACTTTTGCGAAAGGTCTAGTAGACGTCTGTACAACCGAATTACGACCTCTGCGTGCTACTTGGAAACTGATCTTGTTTATGATTTTATGTGGTCCGAAAATATCTGCAAATGAAAAGAGATCCCAATTTTTCACAAGATATCAAAACCAACTCTGATACGTGCTTGGAAACAATTCTTCCTAATGTTATTGATTCCTAAGGTTATATGGTTTACCTGAAAATACACATGATTTCAGTCCAGTTGTGTCATTTTGCAATTCGCCAGTTTCTGAAATAGCTTCTTAGCTTCATCATCTGATCAGACATTCAATTGGATTTTGTAAACCTTTTTCAATGAAGAGTTTTGAGGATTTGACGAACAAAATTGGGGATATTATTATTCCACAAAATTCCCTATTAGTTTCATTTGATATTGTTGATTTGTTCCCTAGCATTTCCCCCAAAGAGTGTATCATTCTGGTCCGGTTGTTTCAATATTTGCACATTAATATACTCAGTTCTGAGTCAGAACTTTGGTAAGTTTAATTAAGAATTTTTCATACTCAGGTCTTGCTATGAGTTCTTACATCTCACCCTCACTTGCAGGAATACTCATAAACAACCTAGAAGGACAATTTGAACAGTTTGAGAATTTCAATGAAATTTATTTTGGTGTGCCTGGTCACAAGGGAATCAGAGGCAACGAGGAAGGAGACAGCCTTACCAAAGAAGCAACAAACAATCAATTTGCTGGCCCAGAACTCTTCTGTGGTCCCTCTCAAGTTTCTGCGCTGGAAGCTGACCCAATAAAAAATCACTGGATTTCCAGGACAAATACAAGCGAAAAGGCTTCGGATTCCATCGCCAAGGAAAGCTGAACAGCTTCTCGAATTGGACAAGAAAGACTTGAAACTGTTAACGGAAGTGCTCATCGGATATTGTTCTCTGAGGCATCACCTCTCAAAAAAATGGATAGATCAGACAGTGGACTGTGGCGTTGCTGCGAGAACTCAGCTGAAACTGGATGAAAACCTGCTTTGCGACTGCCAGGCGATGTTTTGCAAATGGCTCAAATTCCTCGAAGTGGTTTCATTAACACCCTCGGACATCAGGACCCAGACAGCACGGAATATTCCTAGAATATTCTCTAAATATCCGAAAAGAGAAGAGTATATTCCGAATATACATGGAATATTCCTAGAATATTCACATGCCTCTAGCATATTCCAGGAATATTCCAATATGCATATCCCTGGAATATTTCAAGGAGAATGTACCACGAATATTCCTGTATGAATAGTCATAGAATAATCAAAATTCAATATTGTGTATTGTATATTAATGAAATATCCTCCCTTATATCTATGGAATGAACACCAATAACAATTTTCGAGTTCAAAATATAGGAAAAGTATGAGAAAAAGTGCGAATAGATATATTTGATTTGCAAACAGAGTTTTTGTTCAGACAAGTTGACAAAAATACACTACTGTACTGACCAAATTATAATTGGTTGGAAAATATCGATGTGCACTTTCACGACCAATTAACACCATTCCGCGCGCGTCAGCGTCTGTCGTTCATCCGGTAGTCCAAGCTCAACCCGATGGTAGAGCTGTAAAGTTGAATGCATTTTAAATTGACATTTGACATCTTTTGTTTTTTTTACTGGTATGGGTTACTTCTGCATATTTGTATGTGAAACTACTGTGTTTGGTATTGTTAAACAAATTCTTAATAATCACCACAGTGTGGTAAGTACACTTTTATGTTACCATTCATTTCATTCCATAAAAGCATTTGTAATCTGATCATTTAATTTTCAAGGCGTTTTCTAGAAAATTCTAAAAGAAAAAAAGCAGTGCTTGGTATAGGAAACTGAAAAATATTCTCAATACAATTTTCACACAAACTCCGCCACAGCATGCAAAAGGACAGTTAAGTAATCAAGTTCAAACTAATTAGTGATAGAATGGATTCAAGTTTTTCTGATTCAGATAGCAATAGTTCGATCTTGCAATTCTTGTTTTTCAGAAATATCCCTGTAGTGTTATTATTATCATAACTATATAGAAATAGACCTGTTCAAATTCATGTTGTTTTATTTCATTGTAGGGTAGAGGTGCGCAATCTGCGGAAATCAAATGGTTTTTTTCTGAATGAAAATTGCAATTCCAATCTTCAATATCTGAGGAAAACAATAACGATTCACTACACATAATTTTTGAAATGGAGTTTGTTTCTTTGAAACATTGCTTGAATTTTCAGGCATAATTGTGGAAGTTCATATTATTGATGTAAAAGTGCCATTCAAGATTTTATATTTGAGATACTCATGTGGGGAAACAGTTTTATTTTCTAATTTCTGAAATTTCAGGGGATTGTATTTTGTTCTGAAACCCTTCAGGATATTGGGAATATTACTATGATATTTGAATTACTTTGATATTCTCGGAATATTTTGAATATTTCTGGAATCCTTTGGAATTGGAATATTGTAGGTATATTCTGGATATACGGGGAATATTCCTAGAGGATATTCCAGGAGTATTCTTTCTGGAATATTCATGGAATATTCTTGGAATATTCTGGATATTCCGGGAATATTCCTCATGGAATATTCAAGGAATATCTAAAATTTTCCCCACCAGCACATTCTAGGAATATTCCAAAAAAGATATGTATATCCCTGGCACATTCAAGAATATTCAAATATCCCAAAAATCATATTCTATGAATATTCATTGTATATTCAGTGCTGTCTGGGAATCTCATCTCCCAGGAAACTGATACGCTTCGCAAGGAGTCTCGGAATCCCGGGTCTTGAATAGATGAAGGGTAATGGAGAGGCTGAAAAGCCATATCGACCCACCTGAATTCTTCATTCTACTAGATGTTACCTTTATTCAAAAATAATTTTTACTAGATTGTTTTATATCCTATCTTTTAAAATTCACGCTTGGATGTCAGCTATTGTTTATTTGATCACAACAAATCATCCTTTTAATATATGTCGAATTGTGTATTGGGTACACGTCATCCAACATGTGTTTGTGTTTGGCTTTTGGTTTTGTACTTGTTTTCATCATCACAAGCTTTCATTTAACTTGTTTCAT
Source organism: Gonioctena quinquepunctata (assembly GCA_018342105.1). Lineage (NCBI taxonomy): Eukaryota > Metazoa > Arthropoda > Insecta > Coleoptera > Chrysomelidae > Gonioctena > Gonioctena quinquepunctata. The sequence continues at coordinate 137,141 of JAFIRS010000214.1, forward strand.
TCGTGTCAATCTTTCCGGTTCAAAATTTGTAATCCATTTTTGGAGCACTTGCCGACATTCGATTGGGCTGAAATTTGGCAGGTGTTAATAATTCCGGTGACAATGCATTACGTAATTTTTGTTAGAGAAAAAAACAGAATTGCGACTCCAAGATGGCGGACGAGTTTAGTGATTATGTAACGATTCGATTCAAAATTGGTATGTCGGGGTTTTTGGGGTCGGAGATTATGATTTTCAGTTAAAATTAATGAATTGAAGATTGCAATCGCAAGATGGCGAATGAGTTAATCTATAGATGGTCTCCTCATTGAAGGACTAGATATCTCAGATCTCACAGGCCTCATACTATCGATGCTTCAACAAAAATGTATGTACTTAAAGTACTAAGGAGCACAATATGAAATAATTAATAAAAAACCTTTTTGAAAACAAGGTTTCATTCAAATGCACTAGAAAGTTAACAAAAATTGCTTTGGATGTGGGACGTAGGTTATTTCTTGAGTTATAGATTCAGAAGCTTGTCACTTTTTTATTCGAACTGGAAACTTCACGCGACGAGCTTTTGATTCTATAACTCATGGAATAACCTACGTCACAAATCCAAAGCAATTATTTTGATTTTTTTTGTGGATTTGAATTGAAGCTTGTCTTTGAAAAGGTTTTTGATTAATTATTTCATTTGAAATTTCAACAAACTCGGAAGTCTTCTTCTCTAAAATATTCTGAACTTTTGACAATTTTTCACCCATACACTGATGTTCCTCCTCTTCAGAATTTAAGTCTGCGTTTCTGGCTGATGATGGAAACATGTTCCATCCTTGTCTAAGAGGGTAATAAACATTGTGGGGCAGGACTAGGAGTTTTTTTGGACAGTATAAATTTTTATGGAAAATAAAACTCAATCATATATTTCGAAAAATTCTGATGGTATTGTTGATACACTGAATAGAGCAGAAATTTGTTCAGCAAAGCAGAACCCTGATGGGTTTACTCATTTTACGTACCATTGTTGATATCTGAGAGATGGGTGGCAACCCCAAATTGTTATTGTTATGGAAAAATTTATATTTGCTTGGAATGCTGTGATCACTTCTAGAAAAATACATTATTATGGACTGTCAACGAAAAGTTTATTTCGATACTTTATCGTGAGCTCTTTTTGTTCTCCAGTTGAATTCGAAAATCAATACATCAAACAGTTTTGTTTTCTTCGATAAAAATTGATAAATTGCTTTTTATCTAGTTCTGTTGACACGAACCGCCACTGCCGAGGACCTGTTTGCTTCTTCGCTGAGCTCCACCACTTAAATCTTGCCAGATAAGTTTTCGACGCGTTCTGCTGAGAAACGACTGGGAACAGTGATTTATGCAACAAGATACGCGGCTGCTTTTTGAGGCGGCGACACATATGCTAGACCATAAAAACCCGGACTTTTTCATGTGAGAAAACGTATTTTGAATGGCGATGTTTCATTATCGGCCAGGAAATGGGGTAGAAAAAAAACCGCTAGGAATGACAATGGCAAGAGAAAGAAAAGGCGAAAACAAGGTCGATGAAGTGTTTCATTTTTCAGTTGAAAGTTATTTTGCTGTAAGAATTGTTTTATTGTTCGGTTTCGATCGCCTGAAAATGGGAAAAATAACGAGGAATATCAAAACAAGTGGGAAAAAAAACACTTCTTGAGTTTATGTGTTCTCTTAGATATTTTTCTATGAATCAATAGTTGGTATGTTTTGGTATTGCACTGGTGAGGAATCACTAGTTTTCTACAACCATTTATACTGTTCTGCCTTTTTTTCAATTTTTTTATTCCAAGCCTCCCGGAGAAGATGAAGGAACCCCATCAGAACATCAGTTACACCAATGTTCAACCTTATTACGGGACACGATACAATATTTCATATTAACAAGAAAGATTTTCCAAAGGTTTCGACAGAAAACTCAACTCAGGAAACCCAACCGCCATTGAGGTTTACCAAAAAACAAGCATTGTCCAAGCTCTGAACTGCAGTTCTTATATTAGATCAGAAAAAGAAAAAAATCAAAGTTTTGAATTACACAGAGTTCCAGAAATTCACGATGGTGGTGGGTTGCAACAAAATCAGAAGTTGCAGATGATGCAATTTGGAATGATGAAGACCCAACCAACATTATATGTGAAATTTATGTAATTTAGTAAGAATATGTGAATAGTGCTGATCCAGTAAAAGTGCCAGCGACAGAGTCACATACAACGAAGAGAACATTTTGAGAAATGACCTTCGTTTCCCATGAAAACAATTGCATTAATAAAAAAACAGATGTTCTCTATTTGAGTGGGATCAATCCTTATTTATTGTCCTCAAATATCAATTCAAATTCTGGCAACTATGCGATATCAAATAATAGTACTTTTTTAAATGACCATAATCTTGTAATGACAGTTGGTACTAATCAACAGTTGGTACCAATGAAATAACTTCCAAGTTACACCTGTCGAGTATCGTTATTCCATAATCCTATTTTTCTGTATCCCATTTCCCGTTATCCCGTTCGACCTCGTAAAGGTGCCATAATTGGCGGAAGTAATTGTTTTTGACGACTATCACAAATTCACAAATCCCCTTCAACCTTTTAGGGACGGAATTTTAGAATGAGGTTAAACACGATTCATTTATTTGTAACAAGGAGCCATACACCAAAAATTTCCATGTCCCCAACTTGAAAACTAACAGAACCCCAATAAAAACATGCACCCCCTATTTCAGCCCTTTGGAGGTTGAAATTCTCAAAACACTGAAACACGGATTTTTTATTTATAACAAAGACCTCGAATATTTTATGCCCTCAAAATCTAAGGAAACCCCATAAAAACTTTCACCAACCATTTCACCCTTCAAGGGTAACCCCTGTAGAATTAATTTCAAAAACACTGAAACACATTTTCTATATTTGAAACAAAGACCTCCAATACCAATCATCACCCTAACTTAGAAACTAACGGAAACCTAATCCTCATTTAACCACTTTGGTGGTTGAATTTCCAAAAGACAGACATACATATTTTCTTTAACCAAAATACCAATTGTTATGATCCTACTATAAACTAACGGAATCCCATACATACTTCCAATCCTTTGGGTTGATTTTCCAAAAACACTGAAACATCTCTCATTTGTAATAAAGACAATACAATTTATCACCCCAACTATCAAAATTATTGATACTCCTGTACAAACTTTCGACCCCTCTTTTTAACTCCTCTGGGGTTGTATTTTCGAAAACACCGAATTCGAAAAGAAAAGCCCAAATACTAATTTCCATCACTGTAACTTGAAAACTATCGGTACTCTCACCCATTTTGTCACCCCCTTTTTCATCCTTTTAGGAAAGGGATACACAAAAAAAAACTCTGTTGAGTGGTTACCTATATTATCATAGGAGTACCCTGTCAAAATATCAGCTTTTTAGATACAGCGGTTTGGTCTGGGCGATGATCGTAAATCAATCATGTATTTTTTCCAATATTTCTTCATGCCGTTTATATATATATATATATATATATATATATATATATATATATATATATATAATATGAAAACTGAATATTAAAGGTTGTAAACTTCCCTACTAGTGATGATAGATGACGTCACAAGGCCATTGTGACCAATAATTTTAAATGGAACCCTATGGCAAGCGACACCTCTTTTGAAAGGTATCGAAAAATCCTATTCAATGATACTAATTTTGTTTGTGTTTATGGCAGTTTTGGCCACTCGCTTTCAAAAAACACAAAGCTGTGATGAATTAAATCAGTTAATACTAAAATTTCAAATTCAAGCTCCGCCTCTGGATAGTTGTCAAATGAGCTGACGTTTTTGTTAGTCTCCTTAATTCGAAGTTTTTGTAATTGTCCAAGTTTTTGTACATTTAATAATTTGTGTATTGTTGATCGAACGTTTGACTGTTTTAGCAGCTTTTTGTACTTCAAATATTTTTGTGCATTTTAATAATTTGTTGAACTGTTGTGAGCCGAACGTTTAAGTGCTCCAATATGAATACCCCACAAGAGGTTATCTTGACGTTGGAAGATAGTGACTAAAGTTTATCTTTCAGTCGCAGATGATTCCACATCTGATTTTATGAACATCCTGTTCATATTTTCAACAAATCGATCTATCATACCCCATGAGAGGTTTCAATGTCAGAAAACACGCATTTCAAAGTGTCTCTCCAAAAGAAATGATTCTAACTTTTTCCATCTTTGCAAAGTGAAATTGCTTCTTGGAAATGTGTTTCCCATTTCTTCCGGTCTTCCTGATGATCGTGGAAGCATGAAATAGATTTTCGTTGACAAAAATGTATTGAAGACTTAGTGAATGCGATGTCTCTCTTGCGTCAATGTAACGAATGATATCCGGTGAGTACTTCTTTCTGGAAAACAAACAAATAGGTATCTGAATGGAAATGCAAATTTTCAATTTCAGATTTTGTCTTTTGAGTTAGGGCCTTTTCAGAATATCTATCAGATATAGTTCAATGTCCAGCGAGGCTTTAGCCGGGAAAGTAGTTGTTTTCTGTTGTACATTCACAAAAAAAAACTTCATTTTAATCGTGGATTTTTCAATTCACAGAAAAATCTTCCTATCAATATTCAATTGAAAATGTTTCCCATTTTCAATAAGATGGGTGTTCTGACAAATGAAATATCACTATAAGGTATTATTGGATTCAGATAATTACGAAGATTTAAAAATTGTAATAACATGCAGGGTGTCCCATTTGAGAAAAAGGGAGTTTTGAGTCAATTTTAATCGAAATCCGATAGTGGCATTATTTTGATTATTTGGAATAATTTAGATCAAAATCAAGATTTTCTAGAATAAATTATCTATAAGGTATCATTGGATTAGATAATAACGGAGATTTAAAAAAATTTGTAATAAACAGGGTTTCCTATTTAAAAATGCAAAATTGATGTCTTTCCGGAAAAAACCGGGAGTTGTTTTTTTTAAATATGTCAAAAAATATTGTCTAGTGATCATATTCAATGTTCCAAAGTTCAGAAATATAGCTAGTGAAACAAAGGAGAAAAGTGGGGTATACCATGAGTCTGTGTCACACGGTATATTACGGAAAAAGGGATAACGGAAAACGGGATAACGGAAAACGAGATAACGGTATAAAGGAAAACAACTCAATGGGATAGCAGGAAACGGGATAACAGGAAAAGGGATCACAGAATAACAGGATGACGAGGAGCAGGAAAGCCACAGGCTAAGCTAGATGGAATAACACGAAAAGAGACATGTGACAAAATACAAACTCCAAGCTGACGAAGTCGCGGGTATCAGCTTCTTCGTAATGGAGATAATCATTAAAAAAAATTATTGTGCCAGAGCCTACTAAAGTTTTTCATTTTCTGATTATTTTTGTCAGCACAACAATCCCATGGGAATTGACCCACTCCAGTAGTGCTTCAATATAACTAAATATAAAGAATATTCATTTTATGAACCTTCTTCTGATCCCACTTCGTTTTAACCCTACTTTATATCTCACAGGGACTTTATGTGATGTGTCTATTAATAATGTATGAAGCTCTTCCCAGGGACGTGTAGGCAGAGCATAAATTGTTCGAATCACCTCTACAAATCTTGCGAAAATGAAATAACAATCGATATATTTCACCGTTGTTTCCTTCGAAAGGAAATTGAATAAAGAGATTGGGTTATTCGAGAATGAATTCCACTTGACCCTTCCCGAGACTAGACACGTCAGTAAGCAATATTGAAACATCTCGCCCAGTTCGAGAATATGAATTGTTATATACGGCAATTCAAAGTGGAAGAAAATGTATCAAATCTTGAAGGTTGTTCGATATACAAGTACGCACTTATTCCCTATTCCCTCTTAGTATAAGGCGTTGGGTGGACGTTAAGTCTCTTGCTTGGTTTTCCAAATCTATCTTTTTTTTTGTGTTTCTTACCATATTTCATATCCATCCCCATTTCTTTTCTCGTTTTCCTTGTGTTCATTTTTTTACTGATGAAGAAAGAGGGGATTTAACAGGAATTAGGACCAGTGAGAAAAATAAATTTTTCATCGCTGACGTTTCGGAATTCATTTATTCCTTCTCCAAAGCTGAAATGACAACGTATGGATTGAAACAGAGAATATATTTATGACCCACCTTCAAAACTAAGTTTTTCCTGCTCATGGATTCAATTAAAAAACTGTTGAGTAGTCGATACAAACTCTGGCCGATAAAAACACATTGGCACAAATTACACATTAAAAACTTCAAAATTGTATATAAACAAATACAGACACGTTAAAATGAAACAACACACAACCGTGTATGGTCAATATGCAACTGATCATCCCACCTGAAATATTCCAGCGCTACATAGATAAAGAAACGAAAAATACGAAACAAAACAAATCTTTTGGGTATCATTATTCAGAAATCTGTTTTTCTTTTGAACCTTCCTATAATATGGGTATATATTTTTGTCATGTTTTCTTTATCACTTTTTTCTTTTACTCAATTATCATGGAGGTTGATTTGAATCATTTCTCCCAACAATCTCTTTGAATAAGTCATCTCTTTTTCCAAAATTTTTCCTGAATCGAAATCAAAATTGCACGACGATTCAAAATGATGTCCAGCAAGTGCTATTTTTTCTTTTCAATTTATATTCTTTTCATAGCAGTTTCATTCTTTTCATAGCTGTTTCATGTTATGCTTTTATGTATGAGACGAAAGACAGTCGAACGATCTCCTCAATGGTTCACAGCAGCAACCTCGTGTTTTTGGTAGTGAGAACATATAACATGTCCTGACTAACACTGATTGATTGATATACGATCAACGTCCAGGCCAAACCACTGGACCTAGGGAGTTTAAATTTTGACAGCATATTTTTTGATATTCCATCCCTCAGAGAGTGAAAAGGTGGGTGAGAAGGGGGGTGGAAGTGGAAGAACAGTTGAGGAGAATTATTTCAAAAAAAAACAATTCCACTTTGGTGAATTTTAGAGAAATCAAGATATTTCAATTCATTTGTACGACTTGACAATACTTGTTGTATTTGTTCCGTTTCGAAATATAACTGTGATTTTCAGACAGGGATTTGTTTATTTCTTACCGGAAAAAATCATATTTTGAATAGATATGTTGCGTATTGAAAAAAAATACTGATTTAGATGCTTTATCTAAACGGTATCTATGAAGTTTTGATGAAAATACTCATTGCATGTCGTAGCAATCATCTCAGGGTACCTGAATCCAACTCTTATTCAAAACATGGCAACTGTGGATTTGTTCACTTCTGAAATAACGATCCTCAGTTGGTTTTGAAATAACAGTCAGGGTTTTGAAAAATTCCACCCTAAAGGAGAAACATGGGGGTTCAAAGTCTGTATAGTAGGTTCCAAAGTTAGGATTATGAAAATTGGTATTTTGGGGTCTCTGTTACAAATAAAAAAAAATAGGTATCTCAGTCTTTTTGGATATTCAACCCCTAAAGGGGTGAATTGGGGCTTAAATTGGGATTGGAAGTTTTTCTTTTTAATTCCGTTAGTTTTCCAAGTTTGATATGAAAATTGGTGATTGAAGCCCGTAAATTTGCTGATAAAGGGGTGGAAGTTTGTAATGGGGGTTCCGTAAGTTCACAATTTAGGGTCATATTTTTTTTTTATTTCAGGTTTTTGTGATTGATAAACGAATACATGTTTCAGTGCTTTCATAAATGCAGACTCTGAGGGGGTGAAAGTTCGTATAAGGGTTCCGTTAGTTCTGAAGTAATGGTCATAAAAATTAATATTTTAAGACTTTCTTACAAATAAAGAAATCCGCGTTTCAGTATTTTTAGAAATTCCGCCCCTAAAAGAATGAGTGAATTCATAATAGTCGTCACAAACAAAAATTTCAACGTTGGGTTGGAAATTAGAAGATGATACTTTGAAGCCAATTCAAACTTCACTACTACCTGCTCCAGGAAAACTTCTCAACATAATTTTTTTGCAATTGCAAAAAGGGTTGTAGTGCAAACTGTGGCTGTGAATAAGTCGGATTATTCTATTCACCAGTATGTACCAATTGTCAAAGCCAGTCTTGATCCAATGTTGGATCAAATGCAGCAGGATTCTAATGATATCAATGAGTAGAAAACATCTTTCCTAGAACAATTCACAGATATTCAGCAAGAAGAAGACGAAGAAGTAGAAAAAAGCGAAGAAATAGCATTTGAAGATTATCAGTCAGAAAAAAAAAATCCCAAAATCAACACCTTAATTATTTCCACTAGTACCATTTTTCAATCAATAGAATATTGTTCAATAAAACTAAATCACAATAGATCGTAGAATATGCCCACTGTGGCAGAAAATCCGCCAAGTATACTACTCCACAGGTGGCGCGAAAATGTGTGCATATTATGTAGAATAAGACTCCTTCAACTTTTGGAATCGCGATATCTCAGGATTGTTGATTTGTAAAAAAATTGTGCACAGACAGACAATTATATGGTCTGCGACTTTTGTGGAATCTATTGTTACGATACCATTAACCATTCACGAGAAAAAGCGAAAAACCGATGCCTTCGACTTTTGATCTCAACTAATTGTTTACCAGACGTAGGATCAGTGGGGATTTCTTTTATTGTATTTGTTATAGTGTATATAAGGCCTGTACCAATTTTCGGCTCAGTATGAATTATGACTATGAAATTGTTATTTTGACTGGATTAAAGGAAATCCAATTCCGTCATGATTTCACAGGTTCATATTGATCAAATCGTTCTACCCGAGTCCAATGAGGAACAATAGAACTCATCGACAAGACATGTAATAATTCATTTCCTTTGGGTAATTCTATCAACCTTTGATGTAGAGGTGGAAGCTGGGAGACAAATATACATTTCTGAACAGTTTTCGGCGTAGTTAGCGTGCCAGTCTGACTGATTCCCCAGAGAGTGGCTGAATGAGCCAACTTGGAGAAATACAAAAGCTTATTTGCTGTTAACTTCTGTCAACTGATGAATACTGCTACCAAAGGACCTAGATAAAAGGACACTTGAACCGTGAAAAATGGTTATAACTTTGGTGCTCGCTCGCTCCGTATAGCTTTCAATTATGCTAGAAATAGGTGAATACCGCGTATTTTCGTTGGAAATCGGGACCCTCGGTGGGAAAAGAGTAGGTTAGTTTCGAAATGAGAATGATGCTGTGAATATAGTCGAGGAAATTTTACCAGCTCAAATCTCCCAATTCCCATGATTCCTGGAAATTATTTTTTCCAATTTTATATACAGTGTGTTCTAAGAGTTTAACAGTGTTCAAAGGGGTTTTTAACCGCCAACTTGATTGCAAAGCAACCCTCGGAAGTCAGAGACTTGTACGAGTTAAGGAGACGGGGATCTTAGCTTTTCAAGTGTCATCCGAAGCACTACTCGGCTGGTAACCGTGGACAGTCTGAAGAATTTATATCTTACCAAGAATGTTCGGTTGGTCATCTATCTCCTTCCAATCAACGAAACCACACGAATACATTTTTATTTCAGTAGTTATAAAGTTATAAAATAATCCTTCTCAGAAAGGTACCAGTGGCTAACTCCTACTGTGGAGGTGAGGGCCGTGGTTCAATTAAAAACTTGATTTTAAAAAATTTATATTCCCTAGAAAATAAAGTTGTCTTTATGAAGTTCAAAGTTGGACGCCATCTACAGTCGAAAATACTTTACCCTTACTCTCTATCAATATCTGTAGATAAACTCACTGTACAAGAAACATTTTCCAAATCACATAATAAAATACAGAGCCTTCGAAATTCCTGGTTCACAATAAACAAACCTCATTCATAGAATCCATATGAAAATATAAAGATCATTTTTCTACCTCCAAAATCAGTGCAGAATACTGTTCATTTTCAGTGACTTATGTAAACCCAAATAAATTTCAAGGAGAGGAGAGAAAATGACCCTAACTCAAAAGAATGAATTTGAAACAAAAAATTTGCATTTTCATTCAGATATTCATTGGATTTTCTATTCCAGTCTAAATCAAGATCTCATATAGATGAATGAGGCGAGGAAGGATGTTTTCCAAAATGGAGTTCCGATGGTTCTATGGGGATCAAGGAAGACAAAGGCGAATACATAGGCCCATTATCCTTATTAATTGAATTTTTATTATGGTTTTTGTGGTTAACTATACACTCCGAGTAGTCTTATTTTCAACCGACGAAACCAAAAATGATAAGGTTCTTTAGTCGACGTGTATTTTTTTTAATGACCACGCACATCTCTTCACTGAGACGTCTAGGCTAGGGTGTAATTCAAAGTTGGTCCTATTTGAATTAAAAAAATGGAATCCTCCCCTGGGGGTAGCAGAATGAAGGATATTGATCACTCACCCTGTGAATTCTGGTCCGTTTACCGATTCTATCAGGCATAACTTTGTACTGGGTTCTTCGATTTGTATGTTTTTTTTTTTAGATAGGATATATCTCATAGTTGATCATATTTGGATTTTGAATGGAATTATCCACCCTTACGGGTAGATGATTGAGGAATAATTGATTTTTCACTTGTGAACATTGGCACACATATGTAGTTGACAATGACAGATCGCTCTTGTCATTATTTTTGTTCTCCTACATCCGTCACAATCATTATATTCTATGAGAGGAGAAAATGATATACTAAGTAATGAAATAAACTAACCAGAACAACAAAAATATTTTATATTACAACAAATAGTGAAAGTAGATAATCATATTATTTAACTGATAATAGTTGAAGTAAGGTGGGTAAGTAGGTATTTTGGAAGTTATCAGAAAACAAGTAGGTAGTAATTAGTAGATTTCAGCCACAAAAACATTTAAAATAAAAATTTCTTGACAAAAAATCAAACCGACGAAATACGGAACTGAAAAGTTAAAAATAAAATGAACCTTCTTAGTCTCAATAACTAAGCTCCTAACCAATTTTTAGTCGATGCCAAACGAACAATCAACGAAGATCAATAAATTACTTCAAAAAAATTAGCAGAATGTCACCGCGCAACTCGATGCCATCATTCAACGCCCTACCTAATTCATTTGCTTGTTTGTTTGGCGCCGACTCAAAATAGTTACTTACATTAGTTTAGGAGCTCAGTTATTGAGACTAAGGAGGTTTATTTTATTTTTCACTTCTCAGTTCCATACTTCGTCGGTTTACTTTTTTGTTAAAAAGTTTTTCCAGTGTCGTTGACCGATTTGATTATTTTCAAATTGTGAATATTAATTTGTGACAAAATTCTATCATATGGTTAGCCTTCGGTAGGTAGCATGGACCAAATGATCGTGGACCCTTTTGGAAATTGAACGTTTTGTCTGACCGTAATAGACTTTGTCATAATTTTTACAACTAATTTCAAAATTCCCGACTTATCTTATATGTCAGTTTTGTCCTTCGGGTTTCCTAATAACGTTTGCAAGTGAACTATGAACTATTTGGAGATTAACATCCTGAATATAGTGTTAAGGCCTCCCGTCAGGTTTGGATGGAGACAAATTCTCACGAATTTCCGAATTTCCGTCGTTTTTCTCAGAGTCGTGGTTTCATTCACTTAACGTGTCAAACGTTTTTTTCTCTAGTGATTATCAATAAGGGTCTGGTGTATATCCATTAATTATTGATATTTCCTTGATCTTCATGATTTCTTTCTGAAAACGGTCAGCATTCAATGGGATGTTCACGGCTCTGTGTATAAGAAAATTGAAACTAGTCATTTTGTGTTGAATGTGGTGTTTCATTTGTATCACATCGGCCAAACATTCATGTTTTCCAGTTGTATCAATATCACTTCGTTAGAAGTAAAATACACCTCTGTGAGATGCAGATTAAAAAAACTACAGCATTTGTACTACATTTTTAAATTCTGCTCGATGTTCTACTCTTATTTTCCTGTTTTTTTCCGGTGTTATGACTATAGCCCAATAATAAATCGATACCAAGTCAGCATGTGCATCATCTTACTTCTTACGAAGAGAGAACCTACTGACTAGTGATAAATGTGTGTTTTAAATTCTAGCATATATGTGTTTGGTTTCATTTGATTATAGTTTATTAAGTGATTCAATCCCTTTTTGTCGTCGTTTTCTAGATAATGCATTGATATTCGATTTATGGTTGTAACGTGTAATGACTAAAACGATAAATTAAAAGTACTCAACTATTCTACGATTATTTTGTTGATTCCAGCGAGAGCATCATATGGGAAAATTCTTCTGCACCAATGTCTTTCTGTCGTATATGTAGTTTTCAGTTAACAGTGCTGATATCACCGTAAACAACAACAATAAGGCAAAAATAATTCTAACAAAAAGTTATCATAGAAGTATGAACGGAACTTGAAATCCAATGAAATTTGTTTTCACGTCCAGAAATTGTATTTATTTTTTGTTTTGTTCATGAGCAGGTGGACTATTGAAACACAACACTCTGTGTTTACACTCGCCCTGAAGAAGGTGAGAATTCATCGCCGGAACGTTGGCGTTGAAAGTGTAAACACAGAGTGTTGTGTTTCAATAGTCCGCCGCTCTTGAAATCTAATGCTACAGTGTAAATTCAAAATTTGCTATGAATTATTCAGATGAATGTGAAAATTCAAACTGAAAATTTCAAATTACCTAGGATATAAACTGCAGTTCATTCGACTTTTCTAAATGAATAACATTGTAGGGTTCTGTACGCCACTGAAAAGAAGAATTCAAGAAAAAACAGAATTTTTTTTTTCAACCAGGACAAGAAATGGACTTTTGAAAGGAATAGGGTCGTATGGAAAATATCCATTCACTCGAGAAGGAAGAAGCCAATGATTTTACAGTCAAAAATCTTCGGAGCAATAGGTGATTTCCACTTCGGGAAATCTTTATCAATAACGCATGGTAGTGCGTATTCCCGTCGTTATTTTAATATTCACCAGATCACGAGGGCGCTGTAATCGTCGTCATCAGTCAAAGCCAGACTTGATTACTGCACCTGAAAGCCCCATCTACTCTCAGAGAGCAATAAGTCACGAGCTACCGTCTCCTTATTGGTCTCATAGATCTTCATTTCACAGGACGTTAGTTGAGTTTTTCAGATTAGGGCTTATATCGAGCGGATGAAAATAGAGGTGGACAAAGTTGGCGTTATTGCTCCCCGTTATTGGGAGGGAGTCTCTGGTTGGAGGTTTCGGATTGATTGTAGCTATATCTCATCTTTGTTGGGCTGTTATTGATCGCTACGTCATATTCCTCCCCGTTTATTATCACCAAGAGGCAAAGCGAATAGTTTTGATTTATATCATGGAGAATAGTAATCCAGACTGAGCAAAGAGAAATACGGATTTGAATGAGAAAACTTTTTGGAGTTGAGGCTTCAGGAAGTTGCCCTGAATGATCGTGGAAACACCATGTTACCATGGACATGGTCGCAAGGAAATAGTTTGGGTTGTTCATGGGTTGACAAGAAGAGCACAAATTATTCAGGTATGGGAATGAGTCGGAAAAGGAATTATTCATTTACAATTTTCGCGAATGTCTTGAAGTTGTAGATGTTGAGAAAAACCATGTCAAGCAGTCAATTACAGAATATTCGCAATGTGACAAACATCATTAAATGTGATATTTGGCATGTCTAAAGCTCAACAATGTATAGTATTTCTAATCCCGATTGAACCGACATAAAAAGTTTCGAGAAGGAATTCTCTTCCACACGACAGAACTTTTTTATGATTGTACCAGGAACGCTTTGGAAGTAAAAACACTGGTAGTATGTGAATTTTCCATTTGCCGGGCAGTGAATATGAACACTCCTCGTAGTGCTCTAATTTTTATTGCCGTTCCAATTGGCATTAGAATAACTATACTAAAGTTTCGATCCATAATTACTATCGTTTCGGACGTCCATCGACTTAATGTATTTAAAAGGTTTTCACGACGTTTCGAATGCTTGTATCTACAATCGTCTTCAGGTGAATACTGTATTCACCTGAAGACGATTGCAGATACAAGCATTCGAAACGTCGTGAAAACCTTTTAAATACATTAAGACGATGGACGTCCGAAACGATAGTAATCAAGTTACCACATCGTCTACAACCTTCAAACAAACTTTCGATCCATACGTCACATTCATCCTCGTTCACTATTACTACCAATCTAGTAGTAGCTCAGAGAAGCAAAGCGGATCTATTTTGCATTCATATGGAACAAAAATATGTGAATCGGTACCTGAGTTATGGAGGAAAACAAATTCGGATTTTTTTTCGGCTCTACGGAAGGTTGCCCGGTAATGCTCTTGGAAACACCATGCCAGCCATAGATGCAAGTAGAGAGTTTAGTTGTCCATAGATTGACAGAAAGCTAACTGTCAGGGTAAAAAAATTGGGTTTGGAAAAAAGTTAGACAGAGTATATAATCACTTAAAATTTTCTCGGGTGTCTAAAATATGTAGTCACTGAGCAAAACCATTTCAAGCAGTGAATTCCAAAATTTTTTGAGGTGCAACAAAAATGATGATGGTCGTTATTTAGCATGTTTGAAGCTTTACGATGTGTTGAGGTGTAATTGATTCACACATCATATTCATCTTCGTTTACTATTATTATGAGCTCCATAGGAATCGAGTAGTGGCTTAGACAGGCAAAACGGATTTTTGAATCATATAAACAAAACTGAGTCGTGAATCGGGACCTTATCTATGAATTATAACAGATTCGAAATGTGAAAACTTTTCTTGGGTTGCCCTGTTAGCCATGGATGCAAGAAGTTGTTCATGGATTGACGAAATAGACACTAAGTGGCATCGATGAAATTAAGAAGAAATTCCTAAAAAAATCCTAAGCTTCAAAATCAAGAGGTTGTTATTATCTTGATTCACTACATAGATTTGTGCCTTTGGAAAAACGTAAAAATTGGGCTCTATTTCATGCTTATATAAATTGACTGTCCTACATTACTTTCGCAAACTGATATTCTTGTTCCTACATTTAGATACAACACTACTTTTTTGTAGTATATGTGAGCTAAAAAATGAATCCCGTGCATATTTTCGTATTTTTTAAGGTATTCAAAAATTACTTGTGGTTCTCACTGATATCTGAAAAGCGTACTACCAACCAATCCTCTATTTGTAACATTGCTCTGTAAATGCAGTACTCAGGTTTGGGAAGTGGATAGACAGAGAAGATATTTCTTTGCTTTGGTTGTCCGAAATATATGGTCGAGAGTATTAGGGGTTTCATCGAAGGTAATATCATAAGTGCTAGGGGTTTTATCGCTCAATTATGATATATATTTCATGATTAGGCCGCAAATTGCGCGAGTTAAATTTTCTAGAAGCAAAATGCTTTGAGGAAAATTAAAAAAAAGTTCTCTTGCACGAATTATATTTAATGGAAATATTTTTCAAATCACATTTAAAACTGAATAAAACTACCAGAATATATATTATATTCGAATTTTCAACGTGGACATTTACAACAATTTTTCTAGATCAAAAATCGAAGGAATCGTTTCACAGATTCATCCATTCATACTGATCATTCACTGCTCTCAAACTCGAACAATAATTCAAAATATATATAGTTTTTTCAATATGAAATGAGATATGATTGTACCTGGAACTGATTTTGACACAAAATAGATTCACTGCTAGGAATCGAATCCTAGCCTTTCGCGTGACAATCTGAAAGAAATGGAATGTTTAAAAGTGGTTCTCCTTGATTATTGAAATATTAAATAGATGAAAATTTGATCTATGATCATTGAAAACAATGCCAAGAAGGCAACAATCCAATCCAATACGATTTATTATAAGTTTTTGTGAGGTACATTTCAGACTGTCTTACAAACTAACTATTTACAATATATACAGAATTTACAGGCTGTTGAGTTTTCGCGTAACTCCATAGACCGGAGAGTACATCAACATCCCCCAGGGCACTGTTCCAGGTACTCCAGGAGACGTCCCAGTCCCAAGAAGGGCTGTTACCTACGAATTAACGAGGAGTGAGACCCCTCCCAGCAGATTTTGTCGCTGTTCTCTGAGCTTGAAATCAGTACCTGATTATTCTTCTTTATGTTTTATCGGCCTCCTACATATTGTTTATGCCAATGTTTGACGTTATTACTTTGTGAGTAGTGAGTTTTGAGTGTTTGTGTTTTGTGGTTTATTTCCAGGAAAACTTTAAATAATGAAACCTGGTTAGGGGTTTGAAAAAATAAATGTTTGAGTAATGTTGAAAAATTGTTTGAGGTGTTATTTGAGTAGCGCTTAGAATGTTAGATCTGAGGGTTTTTAGTGTGGTTATTTGAGTATTTATTATTTTGGAATCATTTATGTAGAAAAAATTGTTTGAGGTGTTATTTGAGTAGTGCTTTGAGTGTTAGATTTGAGGGGTTTCTTGTGTGGTTATTTGAGTATTTATTATGTTGAAGTTATTCATGTAGTTTTCCGAGTGTTGAATTTGAGTATTTTTGCGTGTGTTTCAGCTTGTCGTTTCTGGTACCGGTTGCAGCCCCCAGAACGTTTCCGGGCGGCTGGCGCATGGGACCTGCTCTAGCTAGGTCCACTCCGCCCGCGCTTCGCCATCCCCTCACGCCTCGCCATCCCCTCACGCCTCGGGGCGCTGAATGTAGTAAATCTAGAAGAGTATTTCTTATTACCGTTTTTATAACAAAACAGATGTTAGGAACACAATATGTTTTGAAATAATTTTCCTAACTCGTCGAAAACTCACAGTAAACATATAAATATATTTGTTTGTTTTCGAATTTCTGAAATGGACGACCTCTAAAGTATTTTATGAATTTATTCAGGGCCAAAGGTCAGGAATGCAGAATACTTGAAATGTTGCATTCGAACCTCATGGTACATGTAGCTTAGTTAGTCCAGTGAACCAGGGTTGAAATAACAAGTCAAAATCAATTATAATACCCAATAGGGGATATGGAAAATAAATTATTTATTTGCAAGAACTATCACACGAGATCTTTCTGAAAGAGCAGTGACGTTACAAAAAAATATTGTTATAAATAATAAAATTAGAAAAAAGCATAATTTTTTGTTGGGGTCTTTCAACTCTCAACCCTAAGCATTGAAATATTGTAATTCATTACCGTTAAAGATATCTCGTGGCTTAGGAAATGATTGTTGGTAATTGGTACCATGGAAATTATAACCTGTCATGACTGGACGTTATATTTTGTGAACTGATATAATGTTTTTAATCGGAGAGAAGAACTTTGTATTTCATTTAGAAAATTAATTTTTTGAATCGTAGCCTAGCGCTTTCGACTGTTTAGTCATCATTAGTAAGAAAGAAATAAACATTAAAAAAATATTGGCTTAGGAAATGATTGTTGGTAATTGGTACCATGGAAATTGTACTGCTTATAAATTGAAGAAATTTTAAGGAAAAATTTTTTAAATTATTTTTGAATCTACCTAGTTTGCTTTTAAAAAAAAAAAATATTGGAACAATTTGAAGTTGACTTTTTGAAAATTTGAAGAAGTGAGTACCAACTCGTCAAGTTAACAACAAAACCCTGAGAATATCTTCTTTTCACTAAACGTTCTGGAACTTGTTAAGAGAACATACATATTGAAATATCTGAAATTAATTCCAAGCTCAGTTTATTCTGGACTAAGCTTTGGGTCAGTCGTAATCTTATCAACGTTTATTGTGGAAGTGTTATTGAAGCTAGACATTCGGCAAATATTGAGAAGTGGCTGACTATGACAAGGAAGTTTTGTAACATGGAATTTTTTTGTATGGAAGATATTTTAACAGATGGTTGTACCTTCAGGGAATTGAAAGAATGGAAGGATATTCATATATTTTTGGTTGGAATCAGTTCAGATTTAGATCTCTGAACAGTAACAATTCTCTGTGGCATTTTGTTTCAGTCATATAGGAATGGCCTTGCCAAAATTATTATCTCTAGATATCTGTTTTCTCGTGAGTCAACTGAGAATCACAATTCAAACATTAAAATATACCATATGATTATCCTCCTTTCTGTTATTTCATTTAGTTAATTTAGGAACCTGAAAGCCACAACAGAACTTGATAAACTTCATCATATTTGATCAATGAGCTCAAATATGTGTTTTATTTCTGATGAACGAGAGAAAATGTTAACCTGTTGAGTAGAAAGTCTGTCTGTAATGGAAAAAAAAGGATAGAGTCATTAACCCCGAAAAGTACGTTGCCACTTTTTTTTATAATGATGTATTGTGCGTTATCCACTAGTCCACGAGAATTGTTGTTGATGTTATGATTTCAATTATTTATTGCCTAACTTGAAAATCTGAGGTTTTTAACATGCTGAAAAACGTATATTTAAATCAAAACATCGAATCACTGTGATAGTGAGTTAAAAATGCCTTATTCAATCAATTTTTGATTTCCTGTTTCCCTATATAGGAATTGAATGTGTTGACATATAATTCTGACAGGACCTTAGCGTTGTATTAACGGAAAACAATATCGAATCAACTAATGGTTTTATCAGTTAAAAACAGCGAGGAGACGTTTTATCAGTTAAAAACAGCGAGGAGACGTTTTATCAGTTAAAAACAGCGAGGAGACGTTTTATCAACAGTTAAAACACAAGAGTTTTTTTTATCGGATAAATTTCTTTTTCTAACGAACTAATTTTGCCAATCAGTAATTTTACGAGAAAAACTGACATGGCAAAATCGCGAGACCGAAGGTCGAGTGATTTCGTCAAATGTCAGTTTTTCGAGCAAAATTACTGATGGAAAAATTTTGAGTTAAAAAGAAATGTATCCTTGAAAGAAAAGCTCGAGTGTTTTTTTGGCAAGATAATTTAACGACCGAATATATGAATGAACAACAACAATAATTATCTTTATTGATACAATTAAATTATTTGAATGAACAGTTATCAAATACACAACTGTTATAAATTGTTTGGTATGGTGTACTGATTTCAAATTTTTTTTCTCTGGTATTCACACATGTAGAATATTTATTTTGATTTTTCTCACTCGAGGCTTGTAAGGAACTAATAAGATTTTCGTGATGTTCAGGATCAATTTGGAGGTGGGGTTCAATAGAAGATGATGATGAGTGTCCCGTTATCTTTATGAGTTGTTGGTCACTTACTCCTGCTTTGGCTAACTGGGGAACTGTACTAGCACGGTTCGAATGATTGGTAATTTTGTTATTTGTAATGTCGAGTCCAATTTCAGTTGCAAAATATTTGGTCCAAGTAGAAATCGTATTAATACCCAATGGAACATTTTTTCAACCAATTTTTTTTTGGAGTTAAAAAGTCGTTCAGATGTTATGTTTCCATTTCTTTTTTGTAACAGTAATTTTAACAATGCAACGGACAAATACACCCATTTCATTTTTTGTTATCCATTTGCTGTCTGCCATTTTTTTCGACCCACCCTGTGCCGTCTTTGAAAAGATTGTATTGTATTCAAATCTTCTTGTTGAAGTTCCATCTTGATTTTTTTCTTCTTTAAAATGGTAAATTTCACAGTTTGCAGCTTCTTCCCCCCTCCAAGCTAATTCATAAGAAGCTATATGAAAGAATCTTTTTTGTAATCCCTCTGGGTTGTCTATATTCCACAGTTTTGCCATTTCTACTATATCTTTCCTGTTCAATGCTACAGAACTTACTTTTCTTTTCTCTGGAATAACTTGTAATTCTTTTCGTTTACTATTTCTTGCATCACGAGCTTAAAGTTATGTCGGCAAAAGGATTCAATATTGTATTCTTTGAAATATTTTTCTTGAATCATCTTCGCAGTTGAATTCCAAATTGATTTAACTGCATATTCTTTATAATCTTCTCCATTCCTCTTTTTCATATTATAGGCCCAATCCTTTAATATATCTGCTACTTTTTGTAACGGAGTTATTTTCGACAGTTCGTGATTTCGTACTTGACAAAACTCCATAAATTGTCTCTATATTGACGCTTTTTTATTTTTTGTGGATTGCGGGATTGCTGTTGTAATGTTCCAGTATCAATTATCAACAATACTTAAATAACTGACAGGGCAGACATTAATGTGACGTAAGCATACTAGTTGTAGACGCTTAAGAGGAACAGGCGTTTTTATCGGTGATAAAAAACGATGCACCTTTTTTAGCGCTGTCAAAATGACAAAACAGTCATCTTCAAATGACACATTTTATAAAGGAGTTGACTTATCAGTTAAAAATAGCGAGGGGACGTTTTATCACTATAAAACTGACCTGATTGGTTCTCTAATTTGAAATTTTGGTTCGAAAATAATGAGGAAAATAGTCAGTGGAAGTATCTCTTTACTTGTATATGTGTATATATGAGTGTGTATATTTATAGTGATTTTATTTTATATTTCAGGACTCTGAATATTTAGACAGAACCGGTCTCGATGCAATTATAATGAAAGAAAAGATGAAAACTCATAAGTGAAAATGAAATAAATCAATCACTGTCTCAGACAAACTAGTCACCTTATAGTTTTGCGAATTATTGATTGTCGTCTGTAAAAAATAGTGCCCCTTATCATAATAATCGTGTTATCATGTATCCAAAAAAATATTTATTATTATTATCATTGATATATATTGTGGGCCGATTTTGCTAATATTTGAAGTGGATGTATATACTTTCATAGAGAAAATCTGTATTTTTTTCTGAGGATATAGTACTTGGGGAGTATGTTCTCAGACCACTCTTGGAAATCTAAGCTTCACAAATTATGATTTCCTGAATTGAAAAGATCGGAATTAGCCAATCTCACTTCAGTACAAATGCATGTATATTGATGAGGTCCAACTCACCATCATAGTTGCGAGTTTTTTGAAACCCCAGAAATATTAGGTGCATTACACAGACTCTCTTTTCAAGTTACTCGGTTACGTACAAATAACCCATTTTACTGATAGAATTTCAAGAAGTGGTGTCCTCCAAACGAATGACAATCATAACGCCTGAACACATAAGAATAAAACTGCATTTCTGATGTGCACCAGCAAAATATCATGAGATAAATAGATATCCCCGTACATATACTGGAGGTAACACATGAAAGCACTCTACATTTTATATGGAATATAATGGAACTCATAAAGTAAATAAAGTTAGAATGCTGGTCTTAAAAGGGACTCTGAGTGGTTCGATATAGGCATCAGGTGTTGCTAGTGTGATATCGAGTGCAGATGGCGGGTCCTTCTTAATTGATTATCTGACCTTTCTCCTCACATCTTCATATAAAGGGCCCGATTGAATAATTTAGAATGGTGGCTATATTCCGATATTGAATATTTCCTAGTACCTCGTGGAATCTGAAGTCTTGATAATCGTTGGTGACTGTGTTTTCATTTCACAGAATGTGCTGGAAAAAATTCTTGTTCGTGTGATTATTTCTGCTATCTAGTGTAACGAAATTAAAGTTCATCATCACATTTATTTATATTTTGAACGAAACACATTTTCTGTGCACGTTTATCCTCGCTTAGTCACGTTTTCTGATGTGAATCGACTCAATATGAAACTATTGTATAAGTAGTAGACATCAGCCTTGAGGCAGGGCCGGAGACAGCCAGCATTGGGGCTGAAACAGAGTATGCAGCTACTTCCTTTCCTTATCTATTTATACTATCAGTTTTTTTTGTTGGCTTGCTACTGGAATGAATATTCATTTGGGAAAATCAACTCTATTTTTTATGAATACAAAAACCATAATTTATAACTGATTTATTTTCTACACTGTTTGAAGCTTGATGCAAAATAATTTTTCTCGAAGTTTTTTATTTGGCAGATAAAAAATTAGATGTCAACTCTTGAAACAGCGAATGGATGAATGGACTATATAATTTTCAACAATAGGTATAATTGAGTTTTTATAACAGATCAGCTGATTGTGACTCGATTGAGAGCATTGTCAAACCATCAAGTAGGGTCTTTCCCATAGTCGAACGCAAGTGACCTTTTTTCTGGCCAAAACAACTAGATGATCTCTCCGCTTCGGCTTCGGTCACTGGTATCGATTAAAACATCCTAATTGCCACGCAAACATTTGGAAACAACATCTGTATTTGCTATTTGGAAATCATATTGAGTAGTCCAAGGGCTGCATTTTATCTTCGAAGTTTGCGGACTGCAGAGTTCTGATATTATTGATTCCTTTACTCGATCGATGGTAACGTCTCCCGAATAAATTGAATATAAAAACTTTTTAAAAGTAAAGTAAAAAATAAAAAAAACCTTCTTAGTCTCAATAACTAAGCTCCTAAACTAATGTAAGTAACTAATTTTGAGTCGGCGCCAAACAAACAATCAACAAATTACTACAAATAAATTATCAGAACGTCACCGCCCAACTCGATGCCATCATTTCACGCCTTACCTGATTCATTTGCTTGTTTGTTTGGCGCCGACTCAAAATTATTTACTTACATTAGTTTAGGAGCTCAGTTATTGAGATTAAGGAGGTTTATTTTATTTTTTACTTTCCAGTTCCGTATTCCGTCGGTTTGAATTTTTGTTAGAAAGTTAATATACTATTTGTTGTAATATAAATTTTTGTTGTTGTTCTGGTTAGTTTATTCCATTACTTTGTATATCATTCCATCCTCTGATAGAATATAATGATTTTGACGGTTGTGGAACAAAAAAACTTCTAAACAAAAAATTAAACCGACGAAATACGGAACTGAAAAGTATAAAATGGAAAAACCTTCTTAGTCTCAATAACTAGGCTCCTAAACTAATGTCAGTAACTAATTTTGAGTCGGCGCTAAACAAACAAGCAAATGAATTAGGTAAGGCGTAAAATGATGGCATCGAGTTGCGCGGTGACATTTTGATAATTTTTTTGAAGTAATTTAATGATCTTCGTTGATTGTTCGTTTGGCGCCGACTCAAAATAAGTTACTCACATAAGCTTTGGAGCCTAGTTATTGAGACTAAGAAGGCTCATTTTATTTTTTACTTTTCAGTTCCGTATTTCGTCGGTTTAATTTTTTCTTAAAAAGTTTTCATTTTTCAATTTTTTGTGGCTGAAATCTACTTATTATTACCTCCCTGTTTTTTTATTACTTCCAAAATTCTTACTTACCCACCTTACTTCAACTATTACCAGTTAAATAATATGATTATCTATTTTTACTATTTGTTGTAATATTAATTCTTTTGGTTGTTCTGGTTAGTTTATTTCATTACTTCGTATATTATTTCATCCTCTCATAGAATATAATTATTGTGACTGATGTGGAATAATGACAGTAGCGATCTGTCATTGTCAACTACATATGTGTGTGCCAATGTTCACAAGTGAAAAATCAATAATGCCCTATTTTTCCACCCGTAAGGGTGGATAATTTCATTCGAAATCCAAATATGAGGTATACCCTATCCATTGAAGAAAGAATCATCCAAATCGAAGAACCTAGTACAAAGTTATGCCTGATAGAATCGGTTAACGGACCAGAATTCAGAGGGTGAGTGAATAATATCCTTCATTTTGCCACCCTTAGGAGTAGATTTCATCTTTTAAATTCAAATGGGACCAACTTTGAAGCACACCCTATCAACTGAGGAAAGAATTATCAGAATCGGACGTCCCAGTAAAAAGTTATGCGTGATCATACATAAAAAAAAAAAAAATTAATATACGCGTCGACTCGATAACCTCCTCCTTTTTGGTTTCGTCGGTTGAAAATAATGTCAGTAGCGATCTGTCATTGTCAACTACGTATGTGTGTGCCAATGTTCACAAGGGAAAAATCAATTATCCCCTATTTTTCTACCCGTAAGGGTGGATAATTTCATTCGAAATCCAAATATAAGGTATACCCTATCTATTGAAAAAAGAATCATCCAAATCGAAGAACCCAGTACAAAGTTATGCCTGATAGAATCGGTAAACGGACCAGAATTCAGAGGGCGAGTGTTCAATATCCTTCATTTTGCTACCCTTAGGGGTGGATTCCATCTTTGAAAACCACCTTCGAAGTACACCCTATCCACTATAAAAAGAATTATCAGAATCGGACGTCCCAGTAAAAAGTTATGCGTGATAATACATGAAGAAATAAAATGAAAAAAATTAAATATACGCGTCGACTAGAAAATCTCCTACTTTTTGGTTTCGTCGGTAAAAAATAGTCGCGATTGCTAAAAATGAAGAATAATGGATCTAAATAGACATAGATAGTGGCTACCTGGCCCCACTTGGGTTTTAGGTGTGGGCATTAAACAATTATTGTTTTAATAGTTCTTTCAGACTCCCGAGCCCCCTGTCCTGTCGGGCCCCGGGATATTTGTCCCCCCTGCTCACCCCTCTCAACGGTCCCACTTTGAGAAATAATTAATTTCTCATGATCTATAGATTCAATTCAATTCAATGTGTTTATTTCTGAAATATTTTACAATATCATGAAATACGTCAAAATTTGTTCAACAAGGCCGCAAATTTCTTTTCTGGTCGAATCAGAAATTTGCAGCTAAGGCACAGCCGAAGCCAAGCAAAGAACACCGCACGGAGTACATGGGATTTTGGTTGGTTGCAGAATTCAATGAAACTCTGGTATCTTGTAGATCACGATCTGTTGGTGACACTTTAAATGGACCATAATCAATTGTATGATTAGTTTTGGAGAAACAGGGTATTTTAAAGTAGTTAGGCAAAAACGAAAATAAAGGTAATTATCACAAATTGGATAATTTCAGGTTTATTCCCGTGATTTGGCTAGAGTATGTTATGCTTTCGAAAACGCAACACTATCATGATCCAAAACAGTATTTAGTTTACCGCAGTCATCACAAACGCACTCACAAAATCCTATTTCGACGTTTCACTTATAAGATTTGAGAATTTTTTAAGTTTAATTTCGTGATTTGAATGGGTAATGACAGTTTGGAAGCAATTCATCATGATACGAGCACAGTATTTACCTTATTGGGGTATCAGAAAATACCTACTCCAAAGTTATTTACTTCATTTTTTGAATGGCAACTTTGAAGAACAACATGTTACTACTAACGTTGAAATGTGGGAACCCATAAGCCATTGTTTGTGAAAAACCTCAAGCCAAACTCATATTTTCATAATACTAGGGCCCTACGAAAAGGAACTCTACATATTTATGTACCTGACTACTTAACTATCTCAGGAAGCTCATTTTCTTCTTTCGCAATCCATGAACAGCGACATTTCGATTCATTCCAAAGTATTGGTAGTTGGAAATCTTATATTTTCCATAATATGCCGACTGTAGCTTGGGTACCAAATAGAACTTGCTAAATGGCAGCACATTCCCATCACCCTGGCACCATACCGGCATGTGCATGTCCTGTTATTTCGTTTGCATCCATATCAAATTTCACGAACAACTGATATTCAATATTGTTTCTATGCCTGGAAAATAATCGGACTCTAATAAAATCATTTTTTGTTTTCATATCAATGAAGTGTCTTCCGGCCTGGTCTATATAATCCTGTATATATGATGGAGACAGTCGCAACTGGAAATCTCCAAAAGTTAGATTTTTGAGGGCTACTAATTCAAGTCCGGGAAAATCAATCTGATACCCGATGAGGTTCTGGCAAATCCCGCGAGATCTGATCAAATTGGTTTGTTCTACATGGTTTTTAACGTGGTTTTCTTCCAGAACCTCTTGACGTAGTTCGTTGGCTAACTCGACTGTGGCATCCTGCCTTATGATAGGTTCGTGACACTTACTCATCATGGTACTGACTACTTCAAAAATATCTTTTAAATAATGAATTTGAATATTTGGGACAAATTCACTTGAAAATTTTGAAATGCTTTTTAGGTGGCCTTCTATTCCTCGACTCAATTATCCTCCTTGCCGTGTGATAATTCTGGAATGATTGACATCTTCTGTTGACAGTTATTCAACTTTCAATCCGAGATCTTGTAATCATCGTACGCAAGATCTGTGACCTCTATCCAGTATAAAAATCCTTTTTCCTAAAGTATTCCTGTAGATGGCCGATATCATTTTGTTGTTCTTTAATGAAATATTAGCATTATTGTTTGCCGAGTCGCAAAAATATAGCCTACTAGATCGAAGATACTATACTGGACCTGTTATATATGATTACCTATATTAGATTATGGAAAAAACAGCTCCGCTGGCGTCACAGACGAATTTTCAGAAAAACTTCAAAGATATAGTGCCGCTGGCAAAAATTTTGAAAAAACACTGGGAAATGAAGATATTGCGCCCCCTGAAATCACGTGACTGCATTCGCAAAACAACTGTATAATACTGAGCCTGAAAACCCAAAAGCTATTGTTTATATCGATGCAACATATTTCGAGGTTCAGAAGAGTAAGATCTTCGGAATTTTGATGAAATCTTTTTCCATGCATAAAAAGTACCATATTCCCAAGACAGTCATGGTTGTCGCCTCGTACGGTTATATTTTATCTACAAACTGGCCATATTTTTGCGATTTGGCAAACAATAATGCCGATATTTCATCAAAAGAATACCAAAATGATATCGACAATCTGAGAGAATACTTCCAGAAGAAGGATATTTTTATACTGGATAGAGTTTTCAGAGGTAGAGTACGATTTAACCAAGATTTCGGAGGGAAAATTGAGCTTTCTGCCCATTTGGGATCTCGTAAACAACTGCCAACAGAAAATGCCAATCATTTTGGAATTATCACCAAGTCTAGGTGTATGAATGAGTTAGGGAATGGAATGGCCATGTAAAAAGCAATTGAAATTTTCTGATAGATTTTGTCCCGAATACTCAAATTCATCATTTAAAAGACATTTTTGAAGTAGTTGTGCCATAATAAATAAGTATACGAACCTATCATAATGCAGGATCTACAGTCGATTAGCTTACGAGATGCGTCAAAAGGCTCTAGAAGAAAACCACTTTAAAAACCACGTGGAACAGAATACTTTGATCAGAAGGCGTGGGATTTGACAGAACCTCATCGTGAATTACATTGATTTGGGCAAACTTGAATAAGAAGCCCTTGAAATCTAACTTTTGGAGTTTTCCAGTTGCGACTATCGTTACGCCACTGGTATATCATGGAAGTATATAATAAGATGGTTAAATACCTCACTAACTGCCCGTGGTGAGCTACAGTAGTGAAAAGTGTGTATTAAAATGAATTCCACTCTGATTACTCCAGCTATGCCACAGGCTGGTTATCGGAAGAAATATTCAACACCACCATACCAATAACGCTAAGGAAATCTCAAATATGGTGTCACTATATTTGAATAATTTTTTTTGGTAGGATTGCTCGTCAAACTGACTACTTTGATGTATATGGAGCATCAATTACTTGGGAATAATTGAACGAGATTATTTCTCGAAGCGAAATATTCCTTTCTCTATACTGGGAGTGTGGGGCGTTAGATAAAAGCACGTACCAATCTCAGAAAGATTGTTAGATAATGCACTTGGAAAAGCATTAGAATATACAAATATATTTCATAATAGTTACATAGCATTTCCATCAGTTCTTTATACTGATAAAATGATAAAATAGTCAAAGAACAGTTGAGATATTACATTAGGTCCAGTTTTTTGCATTCTCTAAGTCAGTGGACTGAATATAAGTGAAAATGCCATCAATTGTTAAACAGACTATTGATAAATATTATTTGAAAAAATATGGGAACATAAAATATGGAGATACATTTGAAAACATATGAAAATTATAATTGATTCAATTTTCCCAAACATAAATCCAGAAAAATATATGAACTTACTCCAGACCATAAGGTTTCAACACTTATTCACTCGATATCTGTTTCACACGATATTAGTTTGGTTGTATTACTATTTTATTTATTGTCGCGAATGTTGTTTATTCACTTTTATATCGCACTGTATATTAGACTATAGTTGTATTGGTAGTATTTTCCTATGAGAGCATGAACTATCGATTAGAAATTTTTGATATTTGTTTTACACGATATTAGTTTAGTTGTATTACTATTTTATTTATTTTCGCAAATGTTGTCAATTCACTTTTGTTCGCACTGTATATTGACTTTTTTTGGTTTTTATCGGTTGGAGGTTTTCGGGTCTCATCTCGTTCATACATACATAATTTTTATCAATAGTAAATACTGTTCAAATGGGTATTTACTTTGTGTATTCATTACTCGTGCAGTTCCTGTTTGACTTCATTGGAATTCTCTTCCATAATAATTTCGCAATTTAACTGCAAGATGATAACTCATCAATGACTTCATGACTGATGACTGTCCAGTCAAGAGCTGTTACTTGGTTGATAGCTATCGCACTTCTATATGTTATATTGTTATATGATTACTATGTGAAGGTTCAAACACTTCTCGTCTTTCTGCACTACATGTTAATCGAATTAAAGTTCAAACACCTCTGAGCTATCAAGAGCTGTTAACTCGCGCTTTATATATCATCTACCCTTCCATGGATTGTTTCGTTGTTGAACCCCCTTGGTCACATTCCTAACGGTAATCATTTTCGGCTTGTCATAATAAATCACTGTCTGAGTAATCAATGGCTCGTTACTGTAGCCGAAAGAATGTATGAAAAAATTAATGATGAATCTATTCTGTGGTCGTATTGCATTGAATGAGCTGTCGAAACCTATAATCTATAGTTTCTTTGTTGACTACGGAATTACTTAGGTGTGAAAGGGTGACTTTCTGTTATATGCATTCCAGGGCTAGAAGGTGCCTATCTATTTATAACGTGCCATCGTTTATCAGTTGGGTCGAGTATTTGATTTCAAAATGTATTTTATCTCCCAGTGAATTATATTTTTTGGCAATAGAGTTCATATTTATTGATAACTTGTTATTTCTTATGTTTGAAAGTTTTTCTGTACCCATGGGGTTATAACACTATCTCCATCATATATACAGAATAATATGGACGATGGCGGAAGACACCTCATCGATATAGATACGAGACTTGATGAAAATGGTTTTATTAGAGTCAGATAATTTTTCAGGCATAAGAACAATATTGAATATCAGTTGTTCGTGAAATTTGCTATGGATGCAAACAAAATAACAGGACATCCATATGGCAAGTGCCTAGCTCAGCATAAAAATTTTTTTATCAATTGACAGAAAAATATTTCAATTCAATATTCAATTGAGAATGTTTCGTTTTTCAACATAAATACCCCACAAGAAAATGAGCTTCCTGAAATAGTATTATTACATAATGATGGTAACCATGACAGCTCTTCAGTGAACCAATTTTGATTTTCTCGTACCTGAACATCCATACCGCACAAGAAGAAAACTTCAGCAACCGAGTTATTACCACGTGCCCTCAAATCAATAGGCCAACAATCCTTTACTTGCATTGCTCCAAGGTTGAGGAATATGGCACCAGACTCGATAAAATCAATCAACTCCTTGAATCTGTTCAGAAAGAAAGTGAAAGCTTGGATTTTGTCTATTAAAAGGATTACTTTGCACAACCTCATCGACTCTTGACAAAACGATTTTTTCACTAACACAGTATTTCCTACACATTTGATGTCTTCTTTTGTACCTAACTACGACATTATGTTTTATGCTAACGTATTTATGTATATTCCATACTTTTTAACCTTCATTCATACTTATGTTCTAATCGAAAAAACAATATATTCTATTTATTCTTACTGATGTTTCAGCCATTCTTCTCTGCTTTATCTAATTTTATTCGTATTATTGTTTGTCAACCCATTTTTTAAAACATTTTAATCACTTTTTGATAACTTTCAAGATTTTTTTTTTAAGTTTATTATCTTTATAAGAATGTTATCCACATGCTCATGTAAACGTCCTTATCAGTCACTAGTCACTTGATGTATACCTCCGAAACCATCTATTTTATAAAATATGCACAAGCCTGATTCAACCGATTCTTGTCTATAGTATAGAAACTGCCCATAGACAAGCTCCTTGGGAGCTTTTTTGAGCCAATCTGCTTATTTACCATATCACGAAAAATCTGTGTATTCTACAATTTTATATTTATGTACTTATGATGGTGAATACATTTATTATTATAAAGGAGGATAGATATAAAGAGTTACCTTTAGTAGGGCCCTTGTATTATGAAAATTTTTGTTTGGCTTAAAGATTTTCACATATTATGGCTTGAGAGTTTTTAAATATCAACGTTAGAAGTTGAAAACACATGGTTCTTTGAGGTTCCTATTCAAAGAATGGAGTAAATAACTTCGGAATAGGATATTTTCAGTATATGCCTCGATATACATAGCTGACTCCTGGGAAGCACTCAAAACCTCTACAGAAATTGATATCAAAATTATTATGGAATGGTTTGACAGCCGTCTGCTTTCCATCAATGTTGATAAAACTATCAACGTTTTGTTCACCTCATACGCAAAGTACTTACCCACATATTACAACCTGAACATTTCTACTAGAAATGGCAATTTTAATATAAAATCAGCTACAAGTGTAAAATATCTAGGTATTTATGTTGACAGTAATTTAAAATGGGACCCATGACAATTATGTCGTGAAAAAAGCCAGATATGTACTGTATAAAATGAGATATTATTGTAAAATATTCGATATTAAATACTTACGGATACTATACCATGCACTCTTTGAAACCCACCTCAATTATGGGATAATTGCAGGGGGAGCCACAACAAAAAATCATATTTCACAGCTAGAAATTATTCAACGAATGGCAATCAAAAGTATGTATAAAAAACCATATACCTACCCCACAGATGACCTACATAAGGATACCAAAATTATGGACATAAGGCAACTCTATTTCCTCCAAACAGTAACTAGACAACACCTTAATAAACAGGAATTAATACCGATCAACCACACTCATGCTACTCGACACAGAAATAACTCAGTATATGTACCAAAACCTGAAAAAATTACCTTACGACGGTCATATGTTTACTTGGCACCAAAACTATATAACTCTATACCACCAGAATTGAAAGAAATCAACTCTACTTCACTCTTTAAAAGACACTTGAGGAATTGGATGACACAAACAGACAGACTGAAAATCCATCAACTTCTTGACCTGACTTTAAGGTTCACTTTCTGAAAAGAAATTGGCAATTTTCTGAATACAGTGATATAATTATAGTATATATGTTTGTATTTCATATTGTATTATTTTAATATTATGTGTATATTATTTTAATAATATTGTATATAATTTTCATGTAAATATTTGTTAATTAATGTATTATCTGCATTATTATTGCTATTATCATCATTGATTTCAAAATAAGTAATCCCATGTCAAATTTTTCTTCTCTCCAATATTTCTGTACTGTTCCATTAACACAGTTATTATTATAATTCCACCATGTACCCACCCCCATACCCATGCTCGAGGGCAACCTTTCATGGGTTAACTATATTCATTCCTCTACACCCATATACTATTATGAACAAATGTATATCACTACCGAAGGGAAATAAATATATTATTATTATTATTATATATTATTATATGGTAAAATTCTGTATTTGTACCATAATATTATTGCTTTCCAAACTGTCAACATTACTGAGATACATCTAGAAATTAAACAATGAAAAATCTCAATTTTGATAAGTGCAGTAAACATCATCGAAATGGGATTTTTTTAGTACGTTTGTCATGACTCCGGTATACTAAATACTGTTTCGTACCATAATAGTATTGCGTTTCCAGAGGCATAACATATTTCACCTTAATCACGGAAATAAACCAAATATAATCCCAATTTGCGATAAATAACCTTTATTTTCTGTTTTTGTAACTACTTTTAAAATCACCCTGTTTTTCCAAAATTTATCATACGATTTGATTGTGATCCATTGAAAGTGTCACCAACTGATCGAGATACCAAAGTTTCATTGAATTCCGCATTAAACCAAAATCCCATGTATTCCGCGTGGGTTTTTTTTCAGTTGAAGCCAAACAAGGTTATTCGGCCGAGTTGCACATTTTTTGGGTAAGTTTCTCATCAAGTGGGTAACATTTTTTTTTACATTTTTGTTCCTTAAAATAGAACAAAATGCAAGAGTAGTTTCAAATCTTTTCAAACTTTTCAAAAAAATTTATATTAACAAAATCTTGGACTAATTCAAAATAGTTTTACAGAATCTGAATGTTTATTTTGACTTTTTGATTCTTACAGAAATTTGGATTATTATAGAACTGAGTTTATTTAACATTGATGGATTCAATATGATATATAACGAGAGTAAATTCAATCAAAATGACGGTGTTGTTGCATATATAAAATCATCATTGAAATATACATATGAAATATCAAAAATCAAAGCCATATAAATGAAGATTCACTCCAAAGATAAGAGAAGTGTACTTGTCACATCTGTCTATAGATCCCCCGATTCAGATCCCAAAGAATTTATCAATAACATGAATCAGTTCTCGAAATTAACGTACAAAATTCAGTTGATTTATGTTTATTCACAGGAGGCTTCAATATTGATTTGTCAGACCCGAAAGAGAATGTTTGTTTCGAATATCTAAATGTCCTTAACGAATAGGGGTTTATCTCAACAATGAATGAACCAATGAGAGTCCAGGCAAACAGCAGCTCCTGTATTGATCATATCTTCATGAAAACTGCAGTAGACATTCACGAAAGAATCATTCCAATCCTGAAACATCTGTTACAGACCATTACGCAACCATTCTGCAAATTGTTACGAAAAACATCAGTTTCAGAGAAAACAAAAACCAATTCATAAAAAATTATTAATACAAAAAAACTTCATGAAACATACAGAAACATATCCTGAGCTGCAGTACTCTCAACAAACGATCCTACCACTGCTATAAACTCGTTCACGGATATCACTTCAGAGGCACTGAATATATGTAGAGAAGAAAAGAAGCTTTACAGAAAACGCGCGAAAATTGCACCCTGGGTAACAAACGGCTTGATCAAGTCAATAAATGAAAAAAATTCAATAAAAGCTACAAAAATATCCAAATAACGATCATTTGAGAACAGAATATAGAAAGTACAGAAACAGATTGAATGTACTTAGCAAGAAACCAAATACAATTATTAAAGAAAACAAATTGAACATAACAACAACACAAAAAAATTATGGGAAGTGGTACATGAAATAGGTAAAACAAAAAAAGCACGGCATCCTATAGATTCCATTGAAAGTGAGGAGGGTAGCTTATTGGTAGACAGGAAAATTATAGCAGAATAATTTAATTCCAGGTTTGCAAAAATGGGTAGAAAATTAGCCAGTAAAATGAAAAAAGATCCCAATTTCGTTCCAAACCATTCTTCTATACCTGATTATCTCGTCCTCACTCCAGTAGTGGCAGCTCAAATACAGAACATAATGAATCAATTGAAAGATAACAAAAGCAGTAGGAATCGACAATATCAGAGCCAAAACTCTGAAGATCATTTCTTGTTGCATCCAAAAGCCATTACGCACATTTTTAACCTGTGTATGAAAGTGGAAAAGTATCCATCGGCATTCAAACACACAGTGGTCATTCCTCTCCACAAAAAAGGGAATACACGAGAAGTAGGCAATTACCGACCGATATCTCTAATAACCCATCTTTTTAAAATATTTGAAAAGATTCTAAAAAACAGATTAAGTTTTTTTCTGAACAAATTTAATATAATTTCTAACAATCAATTTGGTTTCAAGGAAAATATATCAACCCAGGATGCAATTTTAGCTTTAACATCTTAAATAACCGAAGCTCTGAATGAAAGTACTCCATGTCTGTGCATATTCGTAGATTTGCCAAAAGCTTTCGACACCGTCAGCCATGGTCTACTCTTACAGTCATTGGAAGACGTTGGTGTTAGAGGCATTTACTGAGAACTCTCCAAGAGCTACTTAAGCGATAGAACTCAGGCTGTGAGTGTTGATGGTGTGGTTAGCGATGCCGAAAAAATTGACTATGGTGTGCCGCAAGAAACAATCCTAGAACCCATTTTATTAAACATTCATATAAATAGACTGTTCTTACTCGATAGTAGTGGAAATTTTTTTGGATCTGCTGATGACACGGCAATTTTTTATAGGTCTGATAACTGGGAAAACCTGAAACAGAAAGCCGAATCTTACTTACATTCTATAAAAAAATGGTTCGAATATAAATTACTTTCGAACAAATTATTTGCTTTTCAGTTGTAACTCTCGTGGCCTGCCTAGTCTTAGCAATCTTGATATAAACATGGACAATGTACTTCTTTCTATAGAACCTGTGAAACAAATCCAATATTAGGGCGTGATCATTGATTGTCACATGAAATGGGACTCGCACATGATGTATGTAGTGAAAAAGTTGAGAAGTATATTATATAAATTCAAAAAGCCCAAAGACAATATACCTTTCAATCAAATGAAAACGTTGTATCACTCTCTGGTAGAGAGTCATATCCGCTATGGAATTCTGGCATGGGGTGGAGCACTGAAAACTCATCTGGATCCATTGGAAGTACTCCAGAGAAGATTCATAAAATTGATATTTTCCAAAAACTCCAGATACTCATCTGACCTAGTTTATTCTGAATCTGAAATCTTGGACGTGAGACAATTACACTTCTTCATCACCTGCCTAAGACATCACGACACAAAGCACCCCAATCAACTTCCAACCTACAATTACAATACACAAAAAAAAACATTATATACCTCCGTTGAAGGTCAAAGCTACAACACAGAGAATGTTCCTCTTCTTAGCACCCAAGTTATACAATATCATTCCTGATGAATGAAAATGTATAAAAATCAAGAGAAAATTAAAACAACAATTGAGAGAGTTCATAAATGAAAATCCAAGAAATATAAGTCGTTCTTTTTTGAAGACTAAAAAATGTTGATAAAATAATTCGATAAATAATATAAAAATATGCTTGTTTATAATATTATATCGATTCACAACGAACTTTTAATATTTATAATATGTATATGTGTGTATAGGTGGGTGACTGATTGTGTCATTTGCTTATCACTATTTTGCACAATGTTTTTATAATTTCACTTAAATGTTTTATACACCATACTATATTTTTTTAATTATTTATTTTACTCATAATCAATATTTCAACTTCTTTTTTTAATTACTTTTACATATTACTATTATTCATTATATGAAAATCAGATACTTATGCTTAGATATTATTTTATACCATTTTTTATTGATCGAATAATTGTGGAACAAGTGCTTTAGCACTTATCACTCTTCTTTCTTCACTCACGATATTTTTGAGCACATTTTCTTGTATATTTAATCTAACTAACGTGAATGAAGTTTATTATTATTATTATATGTATGTTCATCACGTAACGGTCGCATCAATTCAAAATACGAAAGTGATTCCTATGAATTCCATGTCAACGCAATCTCCTCCAATAACTCTCAGTCCAATGAAGCGTGAGATGTTACCGATAACACGAGCGATCGAACTGCCCAAAAAATTGGCAAATAAACCGTCGAATTGTATCACCCACATATCCGATAAACTCTCAATAGGAAATAGGATACATCTCGAGCGAATCTGTTGAGGCAATTCTGATTCCCTGGTCAATATCCAATTTCTGAACGATCGTCGATTCAGAAGATTTTCCTTTAAAGTGACCCTCACTCGTGTGGCAGAGCCCTCGAGCTTTCAATGGAGAATATGGCTCTTCATCTGATTACAAATTTGAATAAGCCGTATAGGCCAGTCAATAGAGATGGGAACATATGATCCCATCTCTTGTTGTAATGAGACCATCCTCTCTGGGTTTTTACACATTAGTGAATGAAAACTAATGGAAACATCGAAACAGAAGAGAAAATTCAAAACCTGAACGAAGAAATGGTAAGACATACAAAAAAAACGAAAAGATCACTTCTAGCGGAATCATTTGTTTTTTCAAATAGATTCGTGAATTCAAGATGCTGATTTAGTGAAATTCAACCGCTTTCCGCATTTAAATCATACTCTGCTTTCCGAAATGTCATGTCTTACGTTCAAAATTCGAAAAAAAAATTTTTTTTGTTCATATTTTTCCTCACATGCATTATATACGATGTTGTGTAATCGATTAACGTCATAGTATCAATGAATGAGAATGTCGAAAAATCAAGAGAAGAAAATTTAAATAATTTCGATTTTTCGAACAGAAACGTTAAGTATTTGATTTGAATTTGTTAGTTTTGTCATTTCAAAAAACTTCTTCAGTGGGAGTTGAAAAGATTCTAGGAGTGCACCAATGGTTGACCGATTGAGAGCTTCTTTCAAAAAAATTACTAATAGGTATTAAAATAACAATTTTCATGAAAACAAAGAAATATATAAGAAGAACCAAAGTTTGGGATTCTCAAAATCATGTTCATCTTGAAAGTAACGGTAAAATGTGTTGAGAATACATGAGTCAAAATAGTCATATCACCAGTGATTGACCAGCAAGAACTAGTACTTGACCACAATTTTACCCACTGGTTGACCACTTGATAAATCAGATGAAACAGTTTCTGAGCAAACTGTAGATAAATTGATATAAAGAACAAATTTTGATTTTGAAACAGAATCTTGTAAAAGAACGATTATTTTTAACTCGAACCTTTTCCAAAAATACTAGTTCTTTAACGAGTTGAAATTTCTTCACACGGGTTTGGACTACAATTTCCGCCAATTTCCGTATTATTTTTATATTCCTTGACTTCAGTATCAATATTAAGTTTAAGTTTTTCTGTTTCATTGTTATTGTCTTGCGTTTCCGTATTACTCTGAGTCTTCTCTTAGAACAGTTTCATTATCATTATTAGTTTCATTTTAAAATACTATATCAATGTGTTTTCCTTTATTGTGTTCTTCTTGGTATCATCATGTAATTTTTCTGCTGAGTCATCGCCGCCCCATTCCTTTATTTCTGCTTTTCTAAACGATTCCCATCTTTTCTTGCAAATGAGTGAATCGAAATATAGAAACGTTAATTGGCTTGATTCGTTCTATTCCGTCTTGATCACCCAAAGTTCGCGAAGCATCGTGCAAACATTTTTCGAAATCTACTGCCTCGACTTCAAAATACATTTTCCATGCTTTTTTTTTCTAATTAAACTTGAAAATTGGCTCTCTTCAATCATTATGAATCAGAAAAAACGTTTTTCCATTCACTTTTGAAATTATTTATTGAAGTAGCATGCTGAACTTCATCCCCATTCAGCCTCTTCGATTGTCTATATTGCTAACATTGCTCCAGCCTGTTGCATATTTAAAAAAATCTCCTGTTAGTTTAATTTTTTTTTGGAATACAGTGGTTTTACTTAACTTTATATCTTTATATAAAGTGAAATATATGTACCAGTTGTTGACCATGGCAAAAAACCAATAGTTGACCACTACAATCCTATGGTCAATTAGTAGATCCGCTTTAAAATAACGATATTTTTTTAACAAAAATAAATATTTTACTCACACCCAAAGCCATGGAACAGACAAAGACGTACAAACATCCATTCCTTTGAAACACCAGTAGTTGACCAAAGTGGTCAATTACTGAAGCTTCAACAAATATTTTTTTCTAGTAGTTGACCACATGAATTAAAATAATAAGAACACACATTTCAATAATGAATACAATGAAAATACTCAACTATATTCATTTAGCAACTAGTATATCAAGTATGTTTTTGATAAAACTATCAACAAGAACGGATGATTTAAGATTACTGAAAATTGTCTTCTTACCATACTTATTGCCTCATCACCTGTTTTTTATCAGTGAAAGACGAAAAATGTGTAAACATGACAGTGACCAACTTATCGCGAAATTTATTTGGGTTAATTCTGACATCTACTGGATCAAAGTCCGATTCAATTTTCAGAAACATAGGCAACCAACAAAACGATATACTATCCTCATTTCTGTGCATTGAGGGAAAAATGGTGAATTACCGGGTGCTGGTCAACTACCGGTGCCACAACCCTATCTATCATTCAAAGGTATTTTGATATATGTGTCTGAACATTTCATGAAAATATTAACAATCACCGCTAGAAAATTATAAGTGTTAAAAAATGTTTTTCTCAAAATCATCCCATGTTTCATGTAGATTGGTGAATTTTTTATGTTAAATAGTTGGAATTCCACCACTTTCACGACCCCCTCAGGGAAACTCTTTTTGACGCTGAGCATATGATTCAACTATTGTCCCTCTGTAATGTATTTGAATATTGAAAAGTATCAATCACATGTTCAATAAACGTATGTAAACAGTTAATTATAGCTTATACAATTTTATTAACTTACTTTCTAAGTTTGTATTATACATACTTGCTGCACTTCCATTTTTTGAATCTTCATTAAAATTACAATAATGAGAAAAATAATTCACAAATGATTTAAAATTGAAAAAAACAATTAACAAAATATTTTCTACTTTGCTTCGAAATCTTACATGCCCATAGAAATATTCAATTCTACAACGTTCATGTGCTACAAAAACACGAAATTTCAAAGACCAAACGGAGCTGCCGTAAAACGAGGGACTACCAGGCCAGAGGGTTCAATCCTCAACACAACCATTTTTTTATATTTATTTATATTTTATGTTTGCTGTGAGTCAAATTTTAACACATTTCATTTGTTACTCGACTGGCAAGGTTTTCTTCAACTCCGAATGTAAGTCGATATAGTATTTAAATTTTTTATATTGTTATTTCGTCACGTAGGAAATAGCGTTTGCTCCTTCCATGGTTCCAAACGATCCAATAAATCAATTAATATCGAGGTAGCAGAATATGTTGCCATCAATCTCATGTATCCACCATTTTGTGTTTCTTTTTTCTCAATATTTGTTCCTTTGAAAGTTGACGTTTTCTATTCCATCTCATTCAATTATCATTATACCATGCAATACTATACCTATATATCCTTTGTCCAAACTACTTCACCACAGTAAAACTTATTTCTCTCCTGATAATACTATTCGATACATTAAATCAAATTGACGTACCACATAGTAAATGTAAACCATTAATCCAACTTCGGCATACAAAAAACATAAGAAATTATGCCCGAAAATCTGAACACACGTTATATAGAAATATAAAACAAACAAAAATATCACCCACGTATTTCCACTCAACGATAGTATCCGACTCACTGGCATTGTATTATTGAAGTCGATGAACATCATGTCCTTACGACGCACACTTTGTCATTTCGAACATCGATTGAGTAGGAATTAAAGAGATTCCATCTATATTTTGTTATATTCGTCTAAATATTTGATGAAATGAGTAAAGAACAATACAGGTAAATTCGAAAATTGAAACGATTTCTCTTATTTTTGGGAAAAAGTGTTTTTTTTTTCATGTAGATTGGTGACTATGAGACGAGGTTATCGAATTTCACTGATTAAATACCAATATATGGCTGTAGGTATATAAATCGACCTCGAAAACAGATGAATTGATCAAATGATGAGGAAGCGGAACAAACCAGCATTGCTATATAATTTGATAAGGACAATAACTAAAATGAATTGTCTGACCAGAGTTAGCCTCAAGCAACTCCTGTTGACGAAGGGATATTGGCTTTGCATTCTTTGAAACATTCCCTTCTTGTTTCTCAACACTCCATAGTGCGTTTATGGCCAAAATTGCTACATTATTCCTTACATGACTGAAAGTATGAAATTCCCAATACTGCTCAAACAATAACAGTGGAAACGCCTCCTAGAGGGAATATTACATTGAACACTCGGTCCAGGGTGCTGATAGAAGTAAAATCGGGGCAGAAATATAGATCATGGTTGAGTCTTACGAATATCTGAATTGAAGAAATCTGGAATTATCTGAATGTAACTTTATATCAAGTACAATCATGGTTTTTCCTTCGTCTGCACGTGTAAGATGTCATTTATTCCTCTAGGCACTTGAAGGTATTTTCAGTGTCTATCATGTGAGAGTTTGCTGATTTCAATCAAGAACAACAAAAAATTCTCTGAAAATGGTACCATTTTAACATGCGCAGAAGAAAAAACTGTGGTTGTGGTCACTTACAAAAAAATTTTGGCTGTACATAATATATTTTTCTATAACTGAAGAACTAGTTTCAACTTCGAAGCTTATATGAAGGTTCATTCTATCCTGATTCGATTTTTCGTGACATTAACGATATTTCACCCTCTAAAATGAAGTCCTGGGAAATATTGTCAATGCCTCAGGAATCTAAATAACGATATTCATCGTCACCCAAAAATACCTACTGCGGCAGACGAAATTAAGGAATTCGCTGGCACCGATGTTTTATTTGATAGGGTGAAATCGTCGATTACTCTCATTAAATTCTTGTGACGGAGCAAATGAACAATATAAATTTGTTTTGGAGTTGTTCGAGAGCATAACGAGAATTTAAATACAGGTAAACTTTTCCCAAATCACCAAACTCGATGAAATCTACATTCTGTATTTTCTCGTTGAGGGAAAACTTGCTTTTGTATAAAGTTGATTTTCGGATTTGAATAGGTTAGGCGCCGTTCTTTAATGCGTTATATTGTTCTCGTACAATCCCACTCATTTGTTAGATGAATCTCCGACTGAAAGTTTGTAATTGCATTGAATTGTCTTCATTGTAAGCTGGTAAATGAATTATATTCACAATGATTGCAAACTCTTCACGTGTTTTCCTCGCACTTTGAGTAATCATTCCAGGATTCATATTGTTGAATAATATTGAGCATCCTCCAATGAATTCCACATAACGATATGAAAAATAACGGTGATGAACTGAAATGAATTCGAGTATGAATCGACAGTCATTGGTTGTTATATTGCTGCCACTATCATTTGACTAATTTTCCAAATTGTAAGCAAACGCACCATCTTCATTTTCATATTCCAGGATAAACACCAAATTTGACGAACAAAAGCATCATCAATACATTTCAGTTACCATAAGTTAACATAAAATAAATAATTCACATATAAGTGAATAGTAGGGACCCAAAAATAGTTTGAATTGGTTCAAATTAAATATTATGGGTACATTAGAACCTACCCTTTATGAAAAGACAAAAAGTCTAGGCACAGCAAACGGCAACTGTTCGCGGTCACCACTTGATCGTTGATTGAGTTTCGCGTGGGTTAATTTTTTGTGTTCATCCAATCTTACCGACAATGGCTCTTTAAATCTCCGTTGTAGGATCCCGCATTCACATGAACTTCCTGATTGCAGTTTTCATTGATTTCGTTCTGTTGTCAGGTTTGGTCTCGGTGAGAAAACTCCTTAAAGTACCGCCGGATTGATAGGAGCTCTTGATATTGAACTTGTTTCCGATCCTCATGATATTCTCGGCGACACCTCTGATGTACGAATGTTATGAGCACTCCTTATCACGTATTTTAAATATAGCCATATGTAAACTGAAACTGAAGAATGCCAATATAATAAATCAATTTTCGTTCGATTTCACAGGCGGTCGCATTAATAGTAAAATTAATATGACACTCATAAAGTCGATACTTCCTCTATCATTTGTGTCGGCACCTCAATCGAATTTCCAACCATATTTTCAGACATTCATAACTAATAGTACGTCGGGACAGATGAATGACCCGCGGTCTTTTGGAAGCGATAATAGGCTTGGTGATATATCATGGCGGTGTGTCTACTCGAGGCAACTTGCAACAGAGCAAGTTATGCTTCATTATGAAGCGACTAGAAGTAAAGTTTAATTTCAATTAGAGAAGATGAAGTCTCATCTTCCTACGTTAAGTAAGCGTAGACTCCGTTCAGATTATCTGAAGTAGCAAATTAATCAACCATATGCAGAATCATAGTGAAAGTGTAACGCATCAGAATTCATCTCAGTAATAACTAAATGAAAGGAATTAATATTAATCAAGAAGCTAAATAATCATATTGCAACAAGTGTACGCGTAATATAATTCGGAAATAAAACGGATTAATTAAGTCTTAATTAAAATATTGTGCATTACTTCAGTGGAGGGTAAGCAATGAAACTGTTTATTTGGCAAGGTATATATGTATAGTATAATAAGAAAATATTTCATTATTGATTTCATAGTAGAAGAAATTATTGATTCAACAAGAGTAAAATTATTATCAATTGTTTAAAATAACTGAAGAACAGTTATTTTAATTGTCAGCTCATATTGTTTCTCATTTTAAATTATTGTTTATTCAATCTCATTTTGACTTTCTATACATTTTATCTCAGTAAATTATACCAGGTGTATTAATAGTTGTTTTTATATTGTAGAAAATACATATATATATATATTATTACAAGTCTTAATCGTATTATTATTCCAAAACAATCTGAAATTGGTCATTGTACTGCCAAATTGAGTCCCCCCGCTTCATTTCATACTGGGAGAAACAAGATCTCAAGCCGCTCTGGGAAATTGTTCCGTTATTGGTCAATAGACTGATAACCCTCAGTATGATTAAGGCATAGCTAAGTTACAAAAAAACTAACGAGAAGCTATGATACGAAAGCTATAACACTGTGCTTTGTTGTTGCTCTTTCGATGTGCTCGTTTTCTCGAGTTGTTTCAATACTGCTCCCATGAGTTTTTCAGGGTATCCATTCCGGTAAAGGTCCTCTCTGGTGTGGTTCAAATCGACATCTACCGATTCCTTGTTGTCGCATATGTGCTTCGCTAATTTCACCAATGTTCTCACGATCCCTCTCTTTGTCGAATTCGGATAGTTGGAGCTTCAGTTGAGTTACTGTCCCGTATAAGTCAGTTTTCCATAGACCAAGGTGTGGATGTTTTTGTCTGTTCTCTCAACATTCACATCAAAGAAATGCAAGGGACTGTTGGTTTCCATTTCCATCGTGAATTTGATCGAATCCCTAATGCTGTTAAGTCTTGAGAGGAACCCTCACAAGAATATGCAGTCCCTACGCTGAGAATTCCAAGCACTTCGTAGAAACCATCAAGAATGTTGATCTCCAACGAGAGGATCGTTTCGTCAGCTCCGACGTGGAGAGCCTCTATACCAATATCCCTGCATCATCAAAATTAAATTCGAAGGGGATAACCAGCTCCATGGAAGGACTGATCTTCATATCGAAGCAATATTGGAATGACTGCAGTGTTGCCCACACAACGCATATTCCCAAGACGACGAACTCCCCATGGGATCTTTCCTTCCCCCAATTATTGCCAACATATACATGGAGTTGTTGACAGAATGGTGTGGCTCAACGAGAGGCCGAACATAAACCAGGACTGTGGTTGAGGTACATGGATGACACTCTCATTATATGGAGCCACGGAGTAAACATCTTCAAAATTCCTTCAAGCAACAGCATTGGGGATTCGATCAATTCACGATGGAAATGGAAACCACCAGCACTTTACTTTCCTTCGATGTGAATATTGAGAGAACAGACAACAATATCCGCACCTCCATCTATAGAAAGAAGACCTATACGGGACAGTATATCAACTACAGCTCCCACCATCCGAATTCGACGCAGAAAAGGATCGTAAGAACAGTGGTGGAAAGAGCGAAGCACATATGCAACAAGGAGTCACTAGAGGCCGAGTAAAACCACATTAGAGATGACCTCCACCGAATTGGAGACACTCATAGGAGCAGTATTGAAACAACTCGGGAGAACGAAGACATCCAAAGAGCAACAACAAAGTACAGTGATCCACTTTCGTACATCAGAGATGTCTCCGAAAAGATCAGGAGGATCGAGAACGAGTTCAATATCAATCCAGCGGTACTCTACGGAGACTCCCCACCAAAACCAAACCTGACAACAGAAACCAAATAAGTAAGAATTGCGTTTATGAAGTTCCATATGAATGCGGAAATTCCTACATCGGAGAGACAGAGATGTTATCAAAATCAAAATTCTATTCTATTTGGTAGGGGTGCCAATATCGTTCCGAAGCAGCGAAACCAGCCAACACGCCAAGGAGAGAGTTCCGCCAGAAGGACGAGAGTACAGCGGAGGCGCACGCACCGAGCTGACGTCACAGCCGTCGCTACCGAGAACATGACACTGTGTCCGAGCAGCCGTTGACGTCACGAAGGAGGGGTGGCCGATATTCTGGTGTTCTTTCATTGATTGTTTTGAGTAGAATTTGAACATCTAGTGCGCAGTCGCCACCCAGGTTCGAAACCCAGTTAAAGGCAATTAAAGCCTGCCTTGCTGGCCCTGTTACAGTGTCACGACTATATTGACCCCTGGAGTGTCTTTCTTCACTGAGACTGCCCGGAGCACAAGTGGCCTTTTCCACTATAAAGCTAAAGGTGGCGCCCGAGGAAGGCCGAGAACAGTGAAAGGCGCCAAAATTTGATATTAGGGGAAGAAACCCCTTCACAAATTGGCCTATGAGGGCTTTTGTGTCTCCTTCTGCTTCCCAGCCGTTAAGGATGTCCCATCGACTAGAGGAATTCCTCTAGTACTATGGCTTTCAAAAAGTTCAGGATGTCGGATAGTTTCAGGTTAGGTTAGGATCTCCCTGTTTTTTTTCATGTTCTCCAAGGTATCGTGTCCTCGGATTCTGCAGGATAATGCATTCTGGGAGAATGTGTATAGAGGTTTTGTCCTCTTCCTCGCAAAACCTCCATTCTTCTCCCTCCACTTATCCAAGTTTCCCTAGGTGCCCTCTCAATCGACAATGTTAGAATCCCCGTTTGTGTTCTGAGCCTATTTTTACTCTTGCTGGTGCAGTCATTTGATCTCTCCTGGTGGTAGTTTCCAAGTAGTATCTTGGCCTGCCACATTCCGGTGGTGGGATCTTTTGTTATGTACTTCTTTTCCAAGTTCGTCCAGAATTGTGCTGGCACTTATTTCGCAGG
This sequence comes from Gonioctena quinquepunctata, assembly GCA_018342105.1. Classification (NCBI taxonomy): domain Eukaryota; kingdom Metazoa; phylum Arthropoda; class Insecta; order Coleoptera; family Chrysomelidae; genus Gonioctena; species Gonioctena quinquepunctata. The sequence goes on from JAFIRS010000214.1 coordinate 181,992, forward strand.
AGGGCTCAGGTCCCAGTAATAGTGTTTCAGCACCTTTTTTGCGAATAGTCTGCCATTTCATTACCCTCCACTCCAGTGTGTCCCACACCCCATTAGGGTGACAGTGTTGTGCTTACCCAATTCATTCAGTTTCTCTAGGCACCCCCACACCATTTTGTGATTATATGGGAAGTTCAGAGCGTTGATGGCTGCTTGGTTGTCTGAAAATGCTTTGGGGATTTGCCTAAACTTTCGGAGTATTTAGTTCCAGGCCCATATACCCCTATTCCAGTACCTTCTGATGTTCTAGAACCATCTGTGTACCATTTGATGGCACTACCATAACAAGGGAAGTCCATGGGAGCCACTGAGTTTATTCAAAGTCAAGTAGATGAAATGTATTATTGTATCGTATTTAATTTTTGTTATCTGACATCAGTGAATAAACCCATTATTATTATTACTTCTCTCGAGTCTTGGGATGGTGCCTTTGCCCCATTCACTTTTCTTCATGCGTTCTACATAGAGGAGAGCATTGGTTCAAATGGAAGTTCAAGGAGACCGCCTACATCGAGGCCAATAACGCCTTCAGTCAACCAAGCGTTGAGATCAAGAACGTATGGAAACCACTCATTGCTCTCTCTGGCGGACTGCAGAGGAGCGAAACTAAACGCACGAGCCAACCGCGAGAAATCACACGCATCACTGCACATGACGGTATTACACGCACCCCTGCACCGACAGACATATAAATAGGTAAGTAGCACCTTAACTTGTCAGTATTCACCTGCACCTGCAGATACAAGCATTCGAAACGCCGAGAAAAACTTTCAAATTTATTAAGACGATGGACGTCCGAAACGAGAGTAATCAAATAGTTTTTTATCGTCATATTCAACATTTTGCCTGTCAGTTTAGCTACGTAAACTGAAATGTAATCTGGAATACCGTTTCGGGCTCCATTGACCAAAACTCACATCAATCGTCCCGTACAAACATGCCAGTAATTCATGGATGATCCCACTATCGCTAAACATCGGGTAGACTACGAATACACTTTCGATGCTCGCTGTAAATCAGTCTGGCTGAATGCCGTCCAAATTGAATACACGCAGACACAATCCCACGTAACTCACTAAATGAAACGCATATAAACCCACATCCCAATATCCTATCTATTTCTGTCAGGACGGTTATCCTGCAGGATTGGTGCAACACGGAGGATCCGTTTCTCCGTGTCGCAAATAACTGGAGGCTCTGTATCTAGTGGGCTTTGGTTCCGTCCTATGGGGTAACGCAGTGGTAGAAAGTGTAGGGTTTAACCCAACTTTTCCTTTCGACTCGTGGAAATCTATTAATAGGTTCTGGAAAAAGGGGAAATACAGAATAATCTCGAAGGGACTTGTTGAGTTTCAATTTCCAGTTTTCGTTCCGTTTTCAATGAAAAGTACTTATTTATTATGATAGTTTCTTGAGATATTGTGAGTTCTCGGGTAGGTGGAACATCAATTATACTCAAACGAATTTCACTACAACCTCATTACTAGTATTGAGAGTATCCATAATATCGATTATTGAAATTCTATAATTATAATTTTTATCAAAATTTTTCTCAGTTTGACTCTTTAGAAATATGTATATAACTGCTTCGACAAAAATAATAGTATTTTTTGAAACTTCTGGCAATATAATTTTCAAATCTTATAAATACTTTTCTCAGTCTTCTCAAATTTCAAATTCTTCAAAAGTTAGTACTACAGCAAGAGTAAACAATTAATCAATATCGTATATACCTATAAATACATTATGACCGATAGAAAAATTCCTGAATTAGCTGTCTACAATAAGGACGTGAAAAAGTTGAAAAATTGAATTCTAATAAACTATCAATCGAATTATCGTTAAAACATCAATGCGAATCTGATCACAACTCACCTTTCCCTTGATTCAAAAGATAACATTAAGTTTGTGGTCATATTTTTTTAAATCTGAAGGTGACTTTCGAAACGATTGATCATAGTATTCTGTTGATCAAGTTGAGAGAATATGACATTGATGTGATGTTTATCAATGGTTAGCGTATTTTTCTCATAGAAACAGAATTTGTGACAGTTAAATATAAATATAGGTGTTCCACAAGGTAGTGTTTTAGGACTTCTGATTTCAATTTCTTACTAAATGACATAAACTTGTTTGTTAATAGTTGGAGAGCCCTGTCGATATTTTTACCTTGGATCCCTGGACGATTCTGGAATTTTCTACATGGTTCGTCATGAAAATTTCAAAATATCCAAACGGTAACTCTGCCAGCAAGAATCGTGCCGAAAGTACCTATTAGATAGACTTTGCATTGGTCTTGATTACTGAGAAAAAAAATTCAAGAATATTATACTCTGTGGCGACCTAAATATTAATTATTCATGTAAATCAAATGATATAACATTATTGGATGATCTGTTACATAGTTTCAACCTAGGTTTCAAAAACATGGAACCGACGAGAATCTTCACGTACTCAAATGAAAATACTAGCATCTCAAAAATAGACTACTTTTTAACAAATATCTCTCAAACTGTCTATGTCGAAAATGTCATCAATGTTAACCTCGCCGACCATTTATGCCTTTCCATAGAATCAACTGATCTTACAGTAGAAAAAAATAAAATTAATACTCGACAAAAAATAAGTTTCATGAACACGTGTACTGAGAATCTTGCTAAACTCCAAGTTTGCCTTTCAAATGAGAATTTCCACTATGTCTATGAGGGTGTTCATAATATCCAATTTGCCTACGAAATGTTTTTGCAAATCCTCACATATTGGATAGAATTGACTTGCCCAATTGTACAAAAAACCGTTAATCACAAAGCACAACTCGGAAAAAAACTGTGGGTTTCTGAAGATATCATTCTTATGGGAAACACTTTGAAAAATCTTTTTTGGATATCAAGAAATGTAGATGACTTAGAATACAAAAAAAAATATGATGTCCTCAAAAAACTCTATAGGAAAAAAATACATGAAGCAAAGTATGCATTCAATCAGGGTGCTCTTGCAAACATGAGCCAACATCAGAAGCAAAAAAAATCTGGAACATAGTCAAAAATAAAACTGGAAGAGGAATACAAAATATAAATCGGGAATTGTTACTAGACGACAATCTTGTAAATGATCAAAACAAAATTGCAAACGCTTTCGGTTCATACTTTTCTACCATAGCGAAGAGCACAATAAATGCAAACTTTGAGTCAACATCGTTCAATGACTACACCACTATGCATACTTTTTATTTTACTCCAGTTCATCCTAGTGATGTACTGGAAATCATTTCTAACCTCAAGAACACAAACTCTGTAGGAGTAGACTGCATATCAACAAAAATAATAAAGAACATTAGAGATTCAATCTGAGAACCATTAGCATTCTTGATAAATCTTTCAATTGAAACTGGTGAGTTCCCAGACAAACTGAAAATTGGATCGGTAACACCGATTTGTAAAAAAGGTGACTCGACATCTATCGAAAATTATAGGCCCGTAACAGTCCCAACAGTGCTAGGTAAGATAATCGAAAGATCTGTCTATGTGAAAATGCTGGCGTTCCTAGATCAATTCGATATAATATCTAAATATCAACATGGTTTTTGCCCAGGTAGGTCAACGGAAGGTGCATTTTACAACTTTTTCGAGTGTATCTATGACTCACTTGACAAAGGAAAATATGTCGCTGCACTTTTCTTTGACTTATCAAAAGCATTCGACATCATTAACCCAGATATCATATGCAAAAAACTTGAATCACTTGGCTTCAGGGGTAACTTTCTCTCATGGCTAAGATCATACCTGACTCTGAGAAAGATGTATGTTAAAATTGACAATTGTCAGTCGCGGCAGTACAACATTGATCTTGGGGTACCGCAGGGTTCTATATTGGGTCCTCTAATTTTCCTTCTGTTCATTAATGATATGCCCAATCACATGAGCACAGATCATGTAGTTCTGTACGCAGACGATACAACAATCGCAGCGAATGCTGATAATCCAGAGGAACTCGAAGAAAAACTGAATACCTTGAGTTACGACTTCAAAAACTGGTGTTGTAGAAATTCTCTAGTAGTGAATGAAAAAAAAACTGTTCTGATGCAGTTTTATTCCAAGACAAATATAAAAATTGATAACTTTCAGGTTAGAGTGGGTGATGAAATTATTAAATCATCAGATAACACCAAATTCCTGGGTACTTACATCGATGGTAACATGACCTGGGAGTCAGGTATTAATCATGTAAGCAAGAAAGTTAACAGTAGGTACTATGCAATTAGACAATTGAAATCTAATTTCAATAAAGCCCAACTTTTAAATGTTTACTTTGCTATTGTATATTCCCATATTTCTTATAATATTGCTGTTTGGGGCTGCACCACAAAAATTAACAAAATATTTGTCTCGCAGAAGAGGGTAATGAGGCTAATATATAGGATAGAATACAAAGAATCTTGTAGGCAACACTTTATTGAAAATAAAGTAATGTGCGTACCCTGCATTTATATTTACAAATGTATTCTACTTTTCAAAAAACAAATACATAGTTACAATCGAAATTGTGACTTTCATCCATATCCCACCAGGCACGGTGAATTGATAAGGCTTCAGAAACACTCAACTTGTCTATATGAAAACTGTCCATCCTATAAGGGGGCAACATTTTATAATCACTTACCTGAAGATATAAAAAACCTAAACATGGAAAATAATTTCGAAAGGAAACACAAAGAATTCTTGATTAACGGTTGTTTCTATAGTACTGATGAGTATTTCAATCAATGATGTGTATTTGTATATTCATTTGGTGGTGCTGTTATATTCCTATGTATTTCTATGTATTATTTTAATCAATCACATGATGTATTTGTATATTCACTTCGTGGAACTGTTATATTTTTATGTATCTGTATGCACAGAATATTTGTAAATTACTTGTTGTCTGACGTATCCTATATCATTTTTTTGTATGATCAAAAAGGATTCAATAAATTTATTTATTCATTTATTTATTTATTAATCTATAATAAGTCGCGTTTTCTCGACATCTACCTTTTTTCCCAGACACCTAAAAGAATCAATAGATTGTGCATTCCAATGAGTACGACTAGAATGAAATCATAGCACAAAGAAACCAAAAAAAACAAGCTTATGTACCAATAGGGACTAAAAAGATGAAAATATTAAGAATAAATTCATTGGCCCAAAAATTGTGTCCTATGTAAAAAAACGTGGGGTACTCTCCACTCACTTTTTATAATGATATCAAGATATGATCACCCCACGCTTTTTTACATGAGAGAAAATTTTTTGGTCAATGACTTTATTCGTATTAATTTTGACTGTTCAGTTCTTATTGCTATATAAGCGTGTTCTTGAGTTTTTTAAATTATTTTTTTTTTTAATTTTGACTTCATATTACTACGAAAGACTAAACGAAGCTAGGGGGAAAACTCGATCAATTCATTCACATGAGATAACAGTTATTACTAAATTGTGGCGACTGTACTGAAAATGAACAGTGCATTGGCCATATCTTTGAAATGGTAATTATGCTGAGAAGGATCAGTGCATTTCCCATATCGTTCACTGGGGGTCTCCTATCACTATTACTAGAATTTCAGGGCCGACATTCAAAAGATGCACAGCTGATTCCGCTCCTGAACTGAAAGAGATATTGCCAGCATTTCACCTTCTGACATGGATAACTGTTGTTCAAATTTGTTCGGAAATTCGATATTTTGAGCATTTCTTCAAGCTGAGGCATTAGGGATTATGTTTCTACAACTGCTGGGTTCAACTTACCTTAAGGCACTGGGAGTAAAGGCAATATCTCTTTTTTCTCCATTTGGCAGAAGCATGCTCACCTGAGTAATCATTCTCTTTGGTTTTAGCTGATAATAGGAAACTCACAGCTGGGATTTTGATCAGGTCATCTCCAATGGGGGCAAGCGAAGTCCCCAGTATTTCCAGTAGATCGGCTCTCGAGAGAACCCGTTCACCGATTCCTTCCAGGCCAGATTGCAATTTCTAGCGGGTTGTCAATTTCTACTAGGCTTGTAGGTTCAATTTTCAAAGGGGTATGCACAGGGCGTTCGTTCACCACTCTTCGGGGATACAAGGCCTCTTTCGTACTGGATAACGCTTTCAAATCACTGAGTAAGTCTGGAGCCATTTTTCAAACGGCTGTCTAGGTTCTAGGCAGGACCAGACTTCCATATCTTTTAAATGTAAATTATTATTTCTGACGATTTCGGTGAGAATGCCAGGACATACCTATGAAATTATTGTATTGTCATCGGTTCCTATTACGTGTACAAAATTCCAAATGATTCGAACATCCAGGAAATAGGTGGAAAGTATTTTCAAAGATTCCATCATTACATTCATTCATAAATACAGGTGAATCTAATAAGCGTGTTTAAGAAATCGGAGACCCCACTTTTGTATATAACATTCGCCATTCTGATTTCCATTCGTATTGAATACAGACATAAATAGACTGCTAAAATTATTACCCTTTCGTTTTTGGGTGTGCCGAGGTCGGGTAAAAAAAACAATTGCGCCAATTTTCATGTTGCCGGAAACCCCGACATAGTGGGGCAGATCAGTAAGTACTCGGAGCATTTTTTGTATCACCGCGCTCATTAACCGATTGAAAAAACTTTTTAACGAAAAATTAAACCGACGAAATACGGAACTGAAAAGTAAAAAATTGAGTAAACCTTCTTAGTCTCAATAACTACGCTCCTGAACTAAAATAAGTAACTAATTTTGAGTCGGCGCCAAACAAACAAGCAAATGAATCAGATTAGGCGTAAAATGATGGCATCGAGTTGCGCCGTGACATTCTGATAATATTATTGAAGTAATTTGATGATCTTCGTTGATTGTTGTTGGCGCCGACTCTATATTAGTACTACATTAGTATAGGACTTAGTTATTGAATAGAAAGGTTTATCTTCTTTTTTTATTTCAATTTTCTGTGGTTGAAATCTACTAATTACTACCTACTTGTTTTTTTATAACTTCCAAAATACACCTACCTTACTTCATCTATTACCAGTTAAATAATATGATTATCTTCTTTTGTTGTAATATAAATTATTTTTATTATTCTCGTTAGTTTATTTCATTACTTTGTATATTATACCATCCTTTCATAGAGTAAAATGATTGTGACGGATGTAGGAGGACAAAAATAATGACATTAGCGATCTGTCATTGTCAACTTCATATGTGTGCCAATGTTAACAAGTGAAAAATCAATTATTCCCCATTTTTCTACCCGTAAGGAAAGATTATTCCATTCAAAATCCATATTCGATCTACTATGAGTAATATCCTATCTAATAAAGAAAGAATCTTCCGAATCGAAGAACCCAGTACAAAGTTATGCCTGATAGAATCGGTAAACGGACCAGAATTCAGAGGGTGAGTGATCAATGTCCTTCATTTTGCTACCCTTAGGGGTTGATTTCATTTTTTGAATCCAAATGAGACCAATTTCAGGGTACACGCTATCGACTGAAAAATGAATTATGGGAATCGGACGTCTGAGTAACTAGTTATGCGTGATCATACATAAAAAAAACGCGTCGACTAGAGAACCTCTTCCATTTTGGTTTCGTTGGTTAACAAACGGAGGAAATTCTCTAGTCAACGCGTATATTTTTTTTTATGTTGATCACTCCCAACTTTCCACAGAGTAGTTCCATCCTCTCCGCTTGATAGAGTATACTTCAAAGTTGGTCCAATGTGATATTCAAAAAAAATACTTCTCAAGGGTGGAAAAATAGGGGATATTTATCGTTCATCCACTGATTTTTCACCCGTTAACCGATTTTACACTCATAACTTTGTACTAAAATAAGGGATAAATTATTTTTTATCTGGGAACCGATTCTGTTGAAACGTGGCACACATACAGTGCTCATCTGAAGTCCGTTCCCACCCTTCTAATTATTGAACCACCTGGTATATCGCAACGAAATTTGGAGGGCTTGAATAGGAGAACCAAAAACACTTATGTTGTTTTCAATCAAGTTTGCATTGGAAAACATAGTTGTCGCGGTAACATCTTGTTTACTATCAAACTGAACTGCTAACTGTCAAATAGTCCGTTGAGTGCCTCAATCCTTTCATGAAAAGTGTGATCACGGCTCGTAGTTCAGACGATGAATTTGAAGCAGTTTTGATATTTAGAGAAGCTGGAAGAAATTATTAACTAGCAGTCCGTATTTTGAGGTCATATTTGCGCAAACTTTAAATGAGCTCCAAGCAACTGGTACGCTGGAAGATGCTCCAAGATTAGCAAGACCGCCTCTTTCAGAAGTAAAAAAAAAGGAGAAATTGTTGCTGAAATGGTAATCAATCCGACTCAGTCGATGTCTGCAGTTGCTGAATCCTGTGTAGTAAGTTCAAAAAGTGTCCAAAGAGTCCCAAAAAAGAGAAGTTTCATCCCTATGAAATGAGAATCCTGCATGCTCTCACGGAAGATAATCCAGACCGGAGGGTTGAATTTTGTGGTGTTGAGTGGTCAACAAGAAAAATTGAAGAAGAAAGGGGCTTCCTGAAACGTGTATGTTCCGCAGACGAATGCACGTTTTTTCTTAATGGAAAAGTTAACAAACAGAATGTACGATACTGAAGCGATACTAATCCGCATATTTTTAGAGAGGGACATACCCAGTTTCCTAAAAAGGTGAATGTTTGGGAGAGGATTTTGGGCAATCGCGTTATTAGTCCAATTTTCATCAGAGGCAATCTTACAGGAGTTCTTTACAGAAATCTTTTAGAAACTGAAATTGAACCTCGAATAAGACAAATTGTATTGAACAATCAGGAAGAGTTTGAAAATTGTAAAATAATATTTCAGCAGGATACAAACTTTCCTGGGCGATGGATAGGTCGCAGGGCAAGTTCAGAATGGCCACCACGATCTCCGGATCTGACACCTCCAGATTTTTTCCTCAGGGCTTATATGAAGTCAAAAATCTACGCCACTGAATGCCAAACAATAGAAGAGTTGGAACGCAGAATAATAGATAAATGTGAAGATATAGATGAACAGACTTACATCAACGATTTATAATAGGGCACTTCATTGTCAAGATTTAGGAGGGGGCCATTGAACACTTGAAGGAATAATTGTTGGGGTTGAATAAAAGTGTTATTCAGCTAACTAATTTGTTTTGATTGTGAATTCCCAGAACACATTCGAGATTTTTCGGTAAGGGTACCGTTAATCCTAATAACTCTCTTTATGCCTCTTATAGTCGAATCATTGAGAGATTCAACTACAATTAATAACAACGTTTAGTTAGCAAAATGTTTTACCGGAAGTGACCAAAATCCATACTTAATTTTAAACCGGAATGTCACTTTTCAACTTAATATTTCGAAACAATTGAATAGGAGTAATGTATGAAGAGAACTGTAGAATTATAGCAAATTTCGAAAATGGAAAAATTTATGGGGTGTTTTATTTAAACAAATTATTGAAGATGGCGCTCAGCCGCCATTTTGAAACTTTAAGCTGAGATTTTTTCATGGAAAAAGTAGGTTCTAATCTCCTATTCCAAATATCGTTGCGATATACCTGGTGGTTCAAAAATTAGTAGGGAAGTAACGGACTTTAGACGCGCACTGTATATGTAGTTCTGATAACACAACAACATGATGGATATCTGATTTCAATTGATTTGGTAATCATAAGTGAATTTCAGCCATTGAAAAGTAAAAAATAGAAACTTTACAACAAATAATTGAACCGACGAAAAAATTTACTGAAAAGCCAAAAATAAAATAAACTTCCTTAATAATAACTGAGCTCCTAAACTAATGTGAGTAACTGATTTCGAGTCGGCGCCAAACAAACAATCAACGAAGATCATAATATTACTTTGAAGAAATAATCAGAATGCCACCATGCATTCCGCTGCCATCGTTTTACGCTTTACCTAATTCAATTGCTAGTTTTTTTGGCGCCGACTCAAAATCAGTTACTTACAGTAGGAGCTCAGTGATGATTGAGAGGGTTCAATTTATTTGCTGCTTCTCAGTTTATTTTTTCGTCGGTTTAATTTTATGTTAAAAAGTTTACATGTATTGAGACTATTCGGGAATTTATGGAAATGGAATATGATTTCAATTGGTCGACCAATATAGTACACTGGATTGATGTTGAATTACTTAAGATAGAAAAGATAGTCGAGACCAGTGGTAATAACACTATTTTCCTTCATTTTGCCCACTGAAAATCATAATGCACTTCAAGCTGAATGATAATACTCCTCATATATCTAGAAAAATGTCTTGAATCATTCTATCATATATTGTATATAACACTCGTCGATAGGCCCTGCCACTAACCTTGATAATATCCCTTTTTACTTTTGGGCACGACAATAGCTACTGTGGAAAGGATTCACGAAGTTTCAGAAATGATATTTCAGTTCGTTCTGACTTTTCGTTGGGAAGTCGAACTCGTTTATATGGATTGAGGAATAAACGACAACACCGTGCCGAGAAGTCCGGATCCTGGCACTATGAGGGTGAAATTAATAGACTGAAATCCAGCAGTAACAAATAGAGTTTCGGTACGTAATTACCATTCGTTCTGGCTTATCGTAGATTTTTCTTGAATAGTTCGAACGAAAAATCTATAAATTTTTTTACATACAGTGCTAGTCAAAAGTCCCCTCCCCCTCGTATCTTTTGAACGGGTATACTTATAATAATGAAATTTGGAGGGTGGAAATAAACGGATGTAGGCTTCTCAACTGGTCATAACAGGTGACGCAATAGTCATAAATGACGTCACAAGGCCACTGTGACCAATAATTTTAAATGGGACCCTATGGCAAGTGACAGCTCGTTTGAAAGGTATTGAAAATACCTATTCAGTCATACCAATTTTGTTTGGGTTTCGGCTGATTTTGATTGATAAATTGAAGAAATACGAAAATTATAGTTTCGCATTTAATTAATAAAGATTTTAAAGTACGCCTCTGGTTAATTGTCAAAAGGTTGACGTTTTTGAATTCTCTACTTGTCAAAAGTGTTTATACCTTGAAAATTTATCTAAGCTATTGTTTAACGAGACGTTTAAGTGTTTACATAGGCAAAATGGTACGTACTGTAGCCGACAAAGTAGCAGCTATCTTAATAATTGGTGAATGTAGAAACAATTTCCATGCAGCGGAACGACTGTTTAATGAGAGGTACCCCGATCGCCCTATATCGAGGGTTTATTTGAGGGAGCTTCTTCGGAAGTTTGAAGCATCAGGTAGTGTTCAAGATGCCAAACGATCTGGTCGACCAACAATTAGTGATGACAAAAAAATTGACATAATTGGAGAAATGGTAGTAAACCCTACTTCTTCCACAGCCCAAGTTGCGTCTATCTGTGAAGTCAGTCAAAGGACAGTACATAGGGTGTTGGCTAAAAACAAATTTCATCCATACAAATTAAAAATGGTGCACCAACTTTCAGATGATGACCCCGACCGAAGACTAGAATTCTGTGAAACTATGTCCAATAAAATGAACCAACAACCAGGCTACATACAGACAATTTGTTTTAGTGACGAAAGTACTTTCTTTCTCAATGGAAATGTTAACACTCAAAATGTGAGGTATTGGAGTGACACAAATCCTCACATCTTTCGTGAAAAACATACTCAATTTTCAGAAAAAGTAAATGTTTGGGCAGGTATTTTGGGAAACCACATAGTTGGGCCTCGTTTTCTCAATGCTAACTTAACCGGTGAATTGTATCTGGAGATGTTACAAAATGATATTGAGGCGTTAATTCTTGAAATTCTAGAAGATAATCCAGATGAATTCGACAACTTGGAAATAACGTTTCAACAAGATGGTGCTCCTGCACACTATTACGGTGCAGTAAGACGTTACCTAGATGAAGAATATCGTGGTAGATGGATTGGACGACGAGGTTCGATCGAATGGCCAGCTCGGTCACCGGACCTTACACCATTAGATTTTTTTCTATGGGGGTACTTGAAATCTAAGGTTTACGCTACAGCACCTGAAGAATGTAGGGCAATTTCCGCTGACACACTGGGACGAAGTACGACAAGAGTTTAGCAATAGGATGCATTACTGCCAGGAAGTAGATGAAGCACATTTTGAACACTTATTATAAGAACTGGTTCTTAAATCTTTATTAATTAAATGCGAAACTATAATTTTCGTATTTCTTCAATTTATCAATCAAAATCAGCCGAAACCCAAACAAAATTGGTATGACTGAATAGGTATTTTCAATACCTTCCAAACGAGCTGTAACTTGCCATAGGGTCCCATTTAAAATTATTGGTCACAGTGGCCTTGTGACGTCATTTATGACTATTGCGTCACCTGTTATGACCAGTTGAGAAGCCTACATCCGTTTATTTCCACATTCCAAATTTCATCATTATAAGTATACCCGTTCAAAAGATACGAGGGGGGAGGGGACTTTTGACTAGCACTGTATATAAAAAATGATTTTTCAAGCACAATTTCGGATTTATATATTATGACTTCAGTACCTGTACCAAAATTGTGTTGGAACGTGATTATACTGCAACATATGTAATATACTATAATTTTGTTATTATTTAAGGCATAGAAACTCATCATTCCAAAGGAAAAAAATCCACATGTATACCTCCAAAAGCTTAAAAGGGAAAAAAACATTACCAATTTTGTTCTGGACGTGGAGAACCAGAAATATATATTTTAATGAGTCCTCAGATTCTTTGGGAATGATTTCTGCTATCACAATTCTTGTTTCAATTCAGTTTTTTCTTCAATTCCTCGCTTCGAATAGTGAGTACATCGCAAATTCTTGAATAGCAGAACATCATCAACCAAAGACTATTGAGCCTGAGCCAATAGTAATCTCTATAGCAAACACGTTCAGATTAATTTCAAAAAGATAAATTATTCAAAAGAAATGACGTATTCACAATGGATACCCAGCGGTGACTGCTTTCGCTATTTTCATTTAGCTTTCAAAAATAATCATTGGCGATTATTTGTGTGGTCGAGAGTAATCCACTTCGGGGTTCCATGGAACATAAAGAGAACTAATGGAAGTTAATTACAATTCATAATTCGATATTCCCATTTCTGTTTGAAGTATGAAAACAAATATTTATCCATTGTGAATTGTATTTTGGGAAAATAATGGTGAATTTTTCTTCTATTTGAGACTCGAACAATGGCAATTTTTTTCGGAGGTACCCATTCCAGTGGTCTTTCACCATCATGTTTTCAATCCGTTTTGTGACAATAATTTGATTAACATTATTTCTCATAAAAACAATATAGATATATTATAATAATCTCTGAATTATCTGCACGAAGGTTGAATATTCAACTGATGGAATTTACAAAATATTTCTGATATCATACATACTGTATGATGAAGCTTAGATCCATCTCGGGTTTTAATGATAATATGGTTTATTTGGATATGAATTTAACAATATATCTTATAACTATAAAACTAAAGAAACAATGAGGGAAACCGCAAAACTGTTGGCTGTCCACGGTGTGATTGGTTCGTGGAATATTAATTTCTTAATTATGTATTACATCGCTAAATCATCAACGATAGCAAATACCGCCCAAGATTATAGAAAATACAATGGAATAAAACTAGAGAAAAATGTATGACATACTTATTGAGAAAGCTTTGATGATAGATTCAATGAGGATGAGGTGGGAGCTATATAATAAATAAGGGAATTAATTTTAGAGGGACTAGGTGAATGTATTATTTATAATTTGGTGAATTTTCAGTATTTCCACGAATTGCATGAATTTCTTGACTTCAAATCTGAAAATGTGGCGGAAAATTATATATCAAATGGTAAGGGTTAAGAATTCGTAGATCCTGGAAATCAGAAACATATGACTTCTCTGCTCAACAGCCTTTGTTCTGATGGCAATTGGTAAGGTTTTATTCGTTTCATTTCCAGTACCTTATGGATGTGTATATGAAACAAATTTTTATTTATTTTGATGACAGTGTGTAGCTGCTTCACAGAAATATATCTGGCGTATGTCGAATATTCCAGTTTCTTTATACAGGAGATCACTGGGGTATTTTCTTTTTATATGTATATATATATATAAATTTATATATATATATATATATATATATATATATATATATGCTTCTGCAAGATAGTCAGTTTCTCCAAATAGCAATTTGCCACTCCCCCCCCGTCCTAGTATTCCATAGTTGAATCTTCATTCTATCAGTGCATAGTAAACTGTTTTCAGTTGAGGTAGTTCTATGAGTTCAGAGAGGATTTTGAATTTATGTAACATAGTTCGGTGGATTTTGAATAATTGTGTGAATGAAGTCCCATTCTTAATGGCAATCAATTGTCCCCCAAGTTTTGACACTATCCGTTGTTTTGATGAAGATTGTCTTATTCTCATTGATAATTTCAAGAGATGTGAAATCTGGTAGATTATTTCTGTAGCTGGCAATTGAAAGAAACGTAGTCTTCTCCAAATTGATTGTTAATGGCATGTGATTGAACCAGGTAATGATGTTTTGGAGGTCTAGTTCTCCCTTCAGTGTTTCAGTTCAACCCAGGAATGTGCAGTGTAGAAAGAACACTGAGGTATCATCGACGGCACTGAATATGGTTCCAGTGCTATTTATGGAAAAAATATTGATAAAAATTGAAAAAAGGATGGGCCCCAGGACTGTGCCTTGGAGTACTCCACACCTCCTCATTCTTGCGTTACTTGTTTGGTGACCAATTCTAACGATTTGTTTGCGATCTTTGAGATAGCTTTCGAATAGATTTAGAACGTTACCCCTACATCCCATATTATTCAGGGCCTCCGAATGCTGTTTGTGGTCTACTGTATCGAAGGCTTTTGCAAAATCTAGGAACACACACAATGAAGGTTGATCTTTATCCAGTGTTTCGTACATTTTGAACGTCAGGCCTGATATTGCATCTTCAGTTGATTTGATCTTCTGAAAACCGAATTGGTATTCCGAAAGAAATTCATATTTCATCATGAATAATATTAAACAATTCCCACATCGACTTCTGAATTACATGAACAAATACAAATACAAGATCTACAATGGAAGGAAAAAGGAAATGAATTGGAACCCTAAGTCATGAAATAGTATTGAAAAAGGTCTTACATCTAGACTGGACAGATCCCACCCTACTGATCGAAAGCAAAGAATCATAGTAGGCAACGATACTTCTGAGTTAGACAAAATAGTATGGAGTCCCACAGGGCTCAGTCCCAGGTACCATACCCTTTCTCCTATACATAAACAATAAAGTCAAGCTAGATATCTCTAAACACCTCACTCTATTTGCTGACGATACCATAATACTCTGGCAAAATAAAGATCGTACTGCTTTGGCTCAAACTATTCCTACAGATGTAGTGAAAATCAAATCGTGGTGAGAAGCAAAAATACTGACATTGAACATCACAAAAACAAATTCGGTCACGTTCAAGTTGGATTCAGAAATAGTATCCTTTCTAAACTGATTGAAAGCAAGCCTGGATCAATTAATTTTGGCGTACAGATTGATAGCAATTTCAAGTTTAAGTCTCATATGGCCCTAAAAAAAGCTGTCATCTGATTGCTACATTGTCAGTATAATGTCGGCTTCTCCAACGGCATACTACTCATTCCTTGAGTCTCTCTTACGGTATGGAGTTCTATTCTAGGGTTCTTGCAGTCAGGTCCTATTCCAAAGTATATTTGTCCTCCAGGGACGAGAATCCCAGGTCTTGAATATATGGAGAGTAATGTACAAAGTACCTTATAGGTCGAGGAATGGAGAGGTCATATTAATCGTCTCCCCCCCCCTCAATATACATCCCAACAATCACGATGTATCATGTTGAATATTCTTCTACTATCAAATCTTGCGTCTCATTGTTACGGTAATCCAAATTCAGTTGCTTCATTTTGTGGATAATCAAATTCCTCAAGCAATTTTGAATAATATATGGATCTACAACCCGCACAAACCTTGACATCACAAATCTCAGCATTTTCTATGAGGGAAACAATTTTATGAGGCAAGCTCACCGAAATCAGCAGCTTTCATTCCTAAAGAATTCTAAAACTGCGCTGGAACTTCAACACTGAGCTCAGAAATTAAGCGATTGTAAATATCTATTTTTTTACGTATTCAAATGTACTCTCGAATCCATGAGTTTCGAAATTTTCATCATGGCAAGATAAAATAAACTTTGTGGAGAATGAAAGACATACCTAGATCACACAGTAAATAATTGGACACAGAAATACATCTTGTATATGTAAGAGGTCCTAATACAGTACTACCATTTGACTATCAAGTTCAGGCAGCGACGAAAATAGGGATGCATCTCGTCGCTGCCTCCTACACATCGATTATGATTTGTAATAACTTTATTTAAAGCTCCACAATTGATATCTTGACGATGAAAGTGATCATATTTTTCATGTTATGTATCGTTCTCAGGTGCTGAACAAACCAAACTTCACTTTGCTGTTAGTCCGCCTCACATTTTGGTGAACTCGGCGGTGGGATTCAAAACCATATCATACAAGTTTATACTAATGGTGTCGGCGGTAGTTGTAGTTTCTTGGAAGCCACACAACTTTGTTGCTCACCGTTAGACGAACGTTTGTTTCGCAATTTGACGAAATGAAGTCTGAACCGCTGTGATGATGTTACTGCGGTAAACGAAGTGGAAAATGTTACAAAATGAGATTTTGGCAAGGTCGTTGCTATAAACGGAGTCAAGACCTCTCCATATTATATATTTGAAGTCTATAAGATTGCGTGGGTATGTGATGTACAAGGTTGAATAAACGAATTCCGCCGGAAAATAGCATATTTGGTGGATTTGAAATCTGAGTGAATTCAAGAAATGTAGCAGATTAGATGGAAATGAGATGTTTGAAATTTTCGTGGAAATATGTACAATTCGCAGGAATGAACAATATGTATGCACGCCATTCAGTAACTACCCAACCAAGTAGCAGAGTTGCTTTGTAATTTTGAGTTCGCAGATAAATCCAAGTTATTGATATTGTCTCATTGCAACCGAAAACACAATTGAAACCCAAATTTTTTGTCGGAAATCGAATTGTGTTTAAAATAATTGTAGTGACAGTCATGAAGAAAATCTTCAGATGTTTCATGACATACGTTCCAGACTGTACTATATAGTCCATGACATATAGAATTATGTTTTGATTTAAAGGAAATTTTTGAAAATTTTTGATTTGTCGAGTTTCTGCCAAACAATTATTTTTATTATTACTGTCTATTTACAAGCATTTATTTGGTTTCACTTGTCAGTTCGTTAGTTAGGGCCAAATCTTGCAAGTGAACTTTGACCGACTTTTAGTCGTCCGATTAATCTGAAATTTGACTGATATCCATAATTTTGGTGACAATGCGTTATGGAATTTTTGTTGGAGAAAGAAACAAAAGGGCGGCTCCAAGATGGCGGACGAGTTTTGTGATAATGATCCGATTCGATTCAAAATCGGTATGTAAGGGTTCTCGAGGTCGGAGATTATGAATTCTTTGTCAAAATTCATGGATTCGAGATGACGGCTCGAAGATCGCGGGCTAGTTTGGTCATTAGAAATAGAAATAGAATTTTTTCATCATTAAAAAAAAATTATACACATGTGATAACATAGAGATATAAAAACTTTCATCAGACGTCAGGTACAAACTTATGTTGTATTTTTCTTGTTGCCATGCTTTGGATATTGAGAGGCCAATATCCAGGGATAATTCCATATTTCCTTCAAGTTGATCTATTCTATTATTTTCGCCTGCCCGCTCAGTTGCAGAGTCTTTTGAGTGATAGGTACTTATGTTGGTTGTATTAAAAAATCCTTCCTGTGGTTGTAATGGTTTGCACGATGCTGATGGTATTTTTTAAGGTCGAATCGGTATGGCTACACTTTTTGGCCAGTTGTTTGGATTATATAGTTCATCTTTCAAGCTGAAGTCAGCGCTCAACTTGAAACATTTATTTTGTGTGCTAGTTATTGGTAGTTCATTGATATTTATTTCCCTGTCTATGAATTGTGGTAATTCCTTCGGGTATTTCAAAATTTTTTCTTCAGTTACATGTCTTCCCAGCCTGTACAGATATAACCAGACTTTTTTGTCCACTCCAAAATCCTGATTCTCTTTTACACCCATTGTTTTTTTTTGCTTCGAATATTTTTTCTTCTTATTACTTCAGTAAATCCATCATTTTCATTTACTTTGTTTTCTGTGTGGTCCTCATTCAAATTAATGATATTATCCATTATTTTCTGCTGGTGTTGACTCTCTACAACAAATTGTTTTGTTGCAGGGTCATTCACCTACTGTTTACTAAAACTGAGTTCATGTTTCTGTTGTTGTTTGGCAGGGTCTTTTTGTGAGGAATTGTTTTTTGTTCCTTCAGTGGACTGCTTCACTGTGTGTTCTTATCTCCACTTTATCTCTCGAGTTTTTTGTGCTGACCTCCTCTATCAATTCGGTTGTGTCTTGGATTAATTTTTCTCATCCTTTTCCTTCCAAATTTTTTTTTAATAGTTCATTTTCACATCGTGACTTTTGAATTTCTTCATCTTTGAATTAATTTTCACCTTAGCTGATGTTTTCACAGCATATAATTCTACTGTCACATATTTTCACATGTTTTGGTTTATTTCTTGTGGAACAGGATTGATGAAAGACATTATCACATTTAACACATACTGTAACTTTGCTTTGTTTGTTCTAACAACAGTTGTACATTTTTTTACTTGTTTTTTCACTATTATTTATAGGATCATTTTGGTCCGATTTGGTTGAAAATTGACATGTGGGGGTTTGTGGAGTCGGATATTATGGAATTTTCGTCAAAATTCATATATTTAAGATGCTTGGTCCAAGATGGAAGACGAGGGTGATTATGGTCCAATCCGATTCAAAACTGGTTTGCGGCTGTTTTAGCGGTGGGGGGACGAGTTTTCTGATTATGAGATAATTAATTTTTTTACAGAATCTATAAAATCAAGATGGCGACTTTAGGATGGCAGACGAGTTTTGTGATTCTATTCTAAATTGGTATGTGGGGGTTTTTGGTGTCGGAGATTAGGAAGTCAAGATGGCGGCTCCAAGATAGCGGCTCCAAGATGGCGATCGAGTTTTGTCATTATGGTCATTTTGTCATTAAAGTCGAATATCATGAAATTTTTGTCAAAATTCATAAATTCTATATGGCGGCTCCAAGACAGAGGACGAGGTTTGTGATTATGGCCCAATTCGATACAGATTTGGTCGAAAATTATGAACTTTTCGTCAAAATTCATAAACTCAAGATGGCGAACTCAAGATGGTGGACCCAAGATGGGGAAACGAGTTCTCTGAATATGGTCATATTTCATTCAAAATTATATGTAGAGGTTTTCAGGTTCGGAGATTATGAATTTTTTGACAGAATCTAGGGATTCAAGATGGCGGACGAGTTTTATGATTATGTCCAGATTCCATTCGAAGTGGTGGGTGGGAGATTTTGGGCTCGGAGATCATGATTTCTTTCAGCTCAAAACTTACAGGGAAGAGATCTTGTGATGACGATGCTCCACTTGGAATGAACAGATTAAGGCAAACCAACTTGAAAGTAGAAAATAAAATAACTAAAATGAAAACCTTTTTATAGACAAGCTTTCAAGTTAGCCGTGTACTGAAACGTATAAAATGAGTTTGAGTCATCGCTGACAATGATTTGATTATTTTTTGTTGAATTATTTCGTTTCACAAAGCTTGTCGCGTGAATTGTACCTGAATTGATACTTCGACAAGTTGCTACTCACCAAGCAATCACTGCCCAATTAAATGAATTGGTACCTACTTTTATGGACAGGCCATTTGAAACCAAATAATTCAACAAAAAATAATAAAATCATTGTCAGCGATGACTTGAACTTATTTTATACGTTTCAGTACATGGCTCGAATGGAAGCTTGTCTTTAAAAAGGTTTTCTATTAGTTATTTTATTGTATTAGTTGATTCATCACATTGGCTTCCATTCGAAGTATCCCATATGAATATGATTTTTTTCTATGGCCTGATTTCACAATACATTGAAATAATATTTCGAAGGTATATTCGAACCACTCAATGCAGTTCAGATTGTAGGAGGGTCATACATACGAACGGATGGACATCAGGCGGGAAAACTCAGTCCACTATTCTCACACACTATTGGAACACTATGAATAGCAGAAAATACCAGAAGCACCTCCAAGTCAAAATTTGTCAGAATGTTGTCTATACAACTAGATGTTTTTGCAAGTACTATCTATAATCACTATGCTCATGTTCTTATACAATTTGAAAGCTTGTCACGTGATATCCTCATATAACCTACTCCTTGAAATAAAAATTCTAATGAGGAATGAACGTCAGTCGCGTCAAGTTTAAGGATATATAAGGAAATTACGCGACAAGATAGATAGAGAGTATGTGTCTATGTATCATACTTATACTGATGACACTTCTATAAAGCAACCATATTCGACCCTCTTGAAGGTTTGGGGTTAACACAACATTATGGGTTTTATGAGCTCCTAAGTTTATTTTTGCTTTTTTGTGCAGTTTAATGAAAGCTTGTTTTACATTTTTTTTTACTATAAGATTATTCACATAACTCCTTTGAGAGTTCAATATGGTATTTTTTGACAAATTCAAGTGAATCAAGAGTATTGGAAGTATTCCTCTATCGTGGGCCCTCTGGCATTTTCTGATTGACATAAATATGTCACAAAGTTTAAATTGGTTGATGTCTACCAAAATGTAAACTGTGTTCCTCAACATTATGAAGAAACGATACAATACGGAAAAATGGAATTTATTCAGTTCATTCAGATTCAGTGATGAAGTACTGATAGAAAGTTGAAAAAATATCTTTGTGTGTTTTCTGTTATTGTATTGTGATCAAAACTGTTATTTTTATTATCATCATGAGTATATTCGTTATATTTTTATACTCTCGTAAACTCGAAAACATCAAGGAAATGTTGAATAATTCCATAATAAATGGAAAGTCCAAAAAGCACAACAAAATATATACTTGGTTTACTTTATACTATGAATTCGTGATATATCCGTATACAAAACTGAATACGAAATACTATGCGGCACATGTGCTAGACGCTACACTCTCACTGATGCGAAAAACCTTTCAGTTCCGACTCGTTTGTTTGTTTTCTTCAAACCGCTTCATAGCGAGCTGTTGATTCACTTCGGGATGTGACGATAAACTCACTCTGTTAATTGAAAAGTTTGTTCATATAGTTATGAACGTGTATTCACGATAAATCCAGTTGCGACAACTTTAATTGTACTCAGAAGTGGATTTTCAGATAAGTTGTTTGTGTTTCAGAAGTAGTAGTAGCCGATCGAGAGAGATTCTGTTCTTCTTCCGTATAAGCGATTTCTGAAATAACGCGTATTTCAACTTATAACGAAACGAACTTTTCTGCTGACGAAGATGTGGATGATTATGTGAAGAAAATTGGCACCAATTATCTGATTACCGCTATCGAACAGCTGGTGAGTTCTTCGTAAGAAAAACTGAAACTCCTGAAAAATGAAAAAAAAAATCGATGGTGCCAACAATTGTGAAGATGGATTTCAGAATTCAATGATCAATCACCTTCAATCAAACTCACGAATGATACCGGATGACATAGAATATCGGGACACCCCTGTAACTTCTGCATTCGTGAACGGATTTTTCTAGAATTCAATATATAAGCAACCATTTCGGATTTGATCACATTACAATCCAATATGGCGGACTTCTGGTTTTTCTGTAAATTCCAGTAACTTTGTTTTTTCAAATGGAACACCCTGTATATTTTTACATATTGAAGTTCAACAGGTCAAAATAAGTCCAAAACATATGTCAAATAATTTTTTTTTTGAACAATTGAAATTAAAATTGTTTTTTTATTTTACCTCGTGGATAAATGAGACTTGGTCGAAGCTAATCACAATGAGTCGCAAATAACATAAAAACTTAATTTTTCCTGAAAAATCATTTTTTGTGTTACTTACTGGTTAATCAATTCAGTCACATCACATTTTGATCAACAATTCATTTTTTTCCAATGAAACCCCTATGTGCCACCTACCTGTCTCTCTAGAACATTAATTAAGGAAAAAAATTACATATAATTTTTGGATTTCGGTGCAGTACCAAATTGCATGAATTCAAAAATCAAAGTTCATGAGTTTTCTGGCAGTTAGAATAACTTTTCAACTTAGTAAGCTGTGGAAAACAACATTTCTGGAACTTGTTAACTAATTGTGTAAGTTATACTTATAAGCACGATAATGGTGTTTTTTTAAATTCTTCTAGCGTTTTCCTGACTTACATTGCATTGGTATTCCAATTCCCGTGTCGAAGCGGTTGGATCGAAATCAACATAAGCAAAACGTTAATTTCTGCCTCCTCACTTACGATCATCATCTCCATTGTTGGGTTCTTTTCTGTGTGGGTATAGTTCAGCGTATAACTGACAAGCAGCTACACTGTTATAAAGACATTCTCCGTAAATTGATAACATATCAACCTGTTCACTTCTTGTGAACCTATAATTTTGATTTTACATTTCTACCAAACTAATTCTCGGAAGTTAACTAATTTTCGTGAGTCGAGATGAAAGATGACAGCGAAACACAATTAGTTGACAAGATTCAGAAATGTTGTTTTCCACAGCTTACTAAGTTGAAAAATTATTCGAACTGCAAGGAAACTCATGAACTGGTTGTAGATTTTTGAATGTATACAATTTGTTACTGCACCGTAATACAAAAATGATATGTACTTTTTTTCCTTAATTAATGTTCTAGAAAGACAGATAGGTGGCCCATAAGGGTTTCATATGAAAAAAAAATTTTTTTCATCAAAATGTGATGTGACTGAATTGATTCATCAATAAATGACACAAAAAATAATTTTTCAGAAAAAAGTTTTTCTGTTATTTGCGACTCATTGTGAATAGCTTCGACCAAATCTCATTTATCCACGAGGTAAAATAAAAAAATAATTTTAATTTGAATTGTTTTAAAAAAATTACATTTGACACGAGGTTTGGACTTGTTTCGAACTGTTGAACTTGAATATGTAAAAATATACAGGGTGTTCCATTCGAAAAAACAAAGTTACTGGCATTTCCAGAAAAACCGGAAGTCCGCCAAATTGTATCGTAATCTGATCGAATCCGAAATGGTTGTTCATATAACTGTACCAAATTTCAGAAAAATCCGTTTACGAATGCAGAAGTTACAGAGGTGGCCCGATATCCTGTGTCTCCCGGTTTTGTGTTAAATAACGTGTTATATTTCGAACCATATATTTTTAAAGAATTATTTTAGTGCATACATTTCAATATTGTGTTAAGTTAAATGTGTCTCAAACTCCATATTTTAAATTTTATTGTTTTAACCTGATGATGACAAATACCATGTCGAAACGTCGTTAAAAGGAATTATACGAATTGACTGAATCAGACCTCAATTCCGAGAAATTGAAGAAAACATATATGTTATCAGGAATGTGCCCTGCAAAGCTGAACGACTTATATTTACCTGATCAGGGGTTGGCATACTCAGATGTTTGTACAACTCATTTTGTTTTAATGTGACTGAAACCTCAATTTGTTTGGGAATCAATCATATCGGACAACGTGTGTTGTATATAAAGGAGTATTGCTGGCACTATCACTTGAAATTGGAATTAAGATTACGATGACAAATTAGAGTTACAAGTTGAAATATTTTTGAGGAGTTCCAATTTTACAAGAATGAAGTCCCACCTACCGAGCTGCCATTCTGGTAGTTCTACGTGTAAGTCTAGTGATTGTAGTTTATATTTATTGTTATTGAATGTTGTATGTTTGTTCTGTTGATTCCGAGTTCAAAATCTGATCACAAAATTTATCCTGAGCTACCAACCCCTTTTAAGGCCCCCTGGACAATATAGTTATAACATAATATATATATATATATATATATATATATATTGTTATGATGGGTTGTTTTGTTAATTATTTAATTTATAATTATTATGATTAAAAATATTTTCGCACCGCGTTGGGCGCCAAATTGTTATGTATTATCAATTGTTGTTATTTCTGCCACACAAATATTTTCTCCCTGTATAAATATTTTGATTTCGATTTTGGTATACCTCTAATACTTATGTAGGCAATTCAGCTCCGCGATGGGAAGCCAATTGTTATATTGTGATATGATAATAGCTAATTGTTATGAAATAATAATTGCCAACTAACGTTACTGTTTTCTCGCCACGTTGTTGCCAATTACTATTATTTTTCTTACCACGACCAATCTCAGTTGGTACGCCTTCGCCTCAGGAGTCGGTACTGGCAATAGAGTCACTGCCTGTCTTGATGTCACTCGAACTATTTTCAGTTCAGTGTTCATAAGTGAAATATTAGCATATCATTGTGAAAAATAAACCAAAAATTATCAAAAACAATCATTTCCTTTATTCAGGAAAACTTATATCAACCTTGCCTGCGATAGATAACTTATAACTATGAGCAATTGACAAATTTTCATAAAATAATGAAAACAGTGATGGATATGTGAAAATAACCTCACTTTTTTCTTTTGAGTTGGAAGAATTCTTTAATAGTTCAATACCAAATCATAGAGTTCTTCAGATATACGAGTTATTTTGTGAAGTGATTCAGTTTGTGATGTGCACCAAAAGAGTTTATACCTGGAACTGGAATGTCGCTGATGCAATACCTGGCATAATCTGAATTCCTGTTTCATCCACTCCTCTCAGGAACTCACCATTTCGAAAGAAACCATCCAAAATCCACGAAATCAGCTTGTACAAGTTTTCATGTGGGGAACCAAAAAGGTAATATTTTTTTAGCCTTGTTTATTTTGTGTCGAGATTATTCAGAGGTTGTATTGGTTTTCTTTTGTTATGAAACTACCTTCTCATTATTGAAATCCTAAATTCTTTTCAATTTTTGTACCTGGCTTCTCTTCAAAAATTTTTTCGATCTCCTCTTGCTTTGTTTTTCATTCCCTGGATACCATTTCTGTTTTGTCCATTTTATTTGAATTTTCAAACTCGCGCACTTCCTTGTATATATATATATATATATATATATATATATATATATATATATATATATATATATATATATATATATATATATATATTGTAATTATGGGTACTTTATTATTTGTTTATATTTTGATAAATTTGTTTCATTGTGATTTTCCTATCTTTTTAATAATTTTGAAAATGAATGGACACAAATGATCACTATTTAGTATTTAGTTCAGCTTATGAAATACCTGCCTTCTGGTGTTCTCCTGTCTATTGGAAGTATTCGTGCTTACTGGACAATACAGCTACACTGCACAAAGCCCTCTTTTTTGTTCCTGTCAATGGCATGGACTGGACTTGTGTTAATTTTCCAAGGTGAGTGATTTTTTCTTGTTTCCATATTCCCATTCGTATTTGAATTATTTGTAACACGTTTGAAAATAGTTCTGCTTGTTTTCTATGGTGTTTTTCTTATAATAATTTTCTCTAAAATTCGTCACTGGCTTTGTTTTCTAACACAATTTTTCATCTCTTTTCAAGCTTGTCACCATTCCTTTTGGCAACCTGCATATTTTGTTTATTTTCACAATTTTTTTAATATATTGCCACTTTCTATCCGATAATTAGTTATTCAAACTTATCCTAACGATTTTATTTACAAAGTACTATTCTAGACCTCATATTATATGTACAGATTTGGGTAAAATTCATATTTGACATTTTTCTGTGTTCAAAATTTGTATATTTCATTGTTTGCCTCGCATAGTTTTTGACATCCCGCTTTGGGTTTCTTCCTGATATGATTTACCATACAGGATGTTCCAACTTGTATACCATTTGATCCCCTTGAAATACAAAGTTTTTTCATGAATTTACATTTCTATATTATTTTTATTGTGTATTCAACAGGAATGTATTGTTGGTCCCATACTCACGACATGAGAGATACTGCAGGACTGACATTTTGATACAAATGCGTTGACTAGAGCATGTTATAAGATTCTTGAATAGTAAAAAGCGTAGAAAAATTGTAAAACAAACATAGCATGAACCACGATAACTCAAATACCTAATTATAATAATTATCAGTTTCATTATTTCATAAACATTTCCTAACATAAAATTTATATAATATATATTATTATATATATACAGTATGACCCATTTAAAATGGAACCACCCCTGTAGAATACACATTTTTCAGTCAATCTCAAGAATATTTTTTTCTAATATTAAGCATCAAAAACTGTATCTTGACAAAAATTTTCATAACTTTAATTCCATTTCCAAGGCACTCTATGGTTTTTTTCCATTGTCAAAAATGGCAAAAGTTTATTGGGCAATTTTTTTTCTAAATTTGACTACAACCTGGATTTGTAGTCGTTATTCATGAAAACCATCATAATTTCATGAAAAAATATTGATTAACAACGAAGTTACAACAACTTAAATTTTGGAAACAAAGTATTTGATTATAATTTTTATTTAGATTGCAGACATATTAGAAATCTGGGAACAATGCCGATAAAAAGTAGAGCACAAGTGAATTTGTACAGCAAAAATCCGAAGTCGATAGCTCATTCCGTTCAACAGTTATAACTACTGAAAGTATGGTAATGTGAGCGATTTGTGGTGTACTAAATCACAGCCTACTATTGATTTAGTATAATACCTATGCCCAATGTATTAGTTCAGCTCTCCTCAAATCATTGATACCTTCTCTAAAAGCTTGTTTCAGTTGAGTTTTGCAGAATAAAAAAGGATTTTTTTTTTGTAATGCTTTCTGTTTTATTATTGAATAAATAATGTTGATACTTTAAAACTTGATTCGGTTCATTGCGTTTTTATCGGCTATTGAAAACTCCATAACTTGAAAAAAAAATGAATTTTTAATTTTCTGTTATTTTCAAATACACTTATAACCTAAACTTGAATAAATGATTTTAAGGGAACATAGTTATAACTGTAGAACGGAATGAGCTATTGACTTCGGATTTTCGCTGAACAAATTTACTGGTTTACTACTTTGTATCGGCAATGTTGCCAGATTTTAAAGAAGTCTATAATCTAAATAAAAATCAATATCAAATACTTTTTTTCCAAAATTAAAGTTGTTGTAACTTCGTTGTTAACCAATATTTTTTCATGGAATTTTCATGGTTTCCATTCATAACGACTACAAATCCAGTGGTGTAGTAAAATTTAAAAACAAAAATTGCCTTGGAAATGAAACTAAAGTTATGGAAATTTTTGTCAAGATACAGTTTTTGATGCCTAATTTGAAAAAAAAATTTTTTTGAGAATGATTGAATAATGCGTATTTTACAGGGATGGTTCCATTTCAAATGGGTCACATCGTATATATATATATATATATATATATATATATATATATATATATAATTGTGTAATATTTCGAAATTTTCATTTAGATTCGTCGGTTTTGACACATATTTCCTACATAGTTTTCATCAAGTATCTGAAAATATTGATGAAAATCCTCACTCGGGAGTCGGTCCGATGAAGCTCCACACGAATTTGAATACAACCTTCGGTCCATTTCCCACCACCCTATATTTCAACTTGAATGTGTACCGTGACACAGACAATATTCGGCGTGGAATCCAAGTGACACTCGAAGATAAGTTAGACCATGTTTCCTCTGAACGGTAAAAAGTCTGAGCCATACTATTTGTGAGCCGAGTCAGTTGAGCCTGTCTGCGGTTAACTGCCTGTATGATTTAGAGGAGCGCAATCAATTCCAACAGAAGCACGGTTCATGACATGACGCAAATGCTACTGTACTCGGGGGAGCCAATCACCCTGCCAACAGCTTCACCAATTTCATTTCATACGGATACACTCGACAACACTGGATATGGATCGTAAGTATATTCCACACTCCGAAAAATATGTTATCTTCGAATGGTGTCAGGTGTGGAATTTTAAATATTTGATTTGTCTTGGAAAATTAAATAACGGGTTTTCAAGAAAAAATTGTCTTCAAGAAAAAAATGAATGATATGGGATCAATAAAAAATGTAATACAAGACGAAGTTGTGACCAAGAAGTGGATATTTTCAATGAATTGCATCTCGATTGGGAACCTCTTTCTAAGTCAACCGTTTCAAAAACATTGCAGCGTGTTCATGAAACTGGTGGTGTCAAAGATCGACCGAGAATTGGAAGACCAGTAATCGTTACAAATGAAGAAAATTCTTTGAATGTCATGTTAGATGTGGTGGAAATTCCAATAAATTCAACACAACAGAGGGCTCTAAATCATAACAGTCGATATTCCATTGAAAAAATTTGCAAACTGCAAAAATTCCATCCATATGAAATCAATTTGTTACAAGGATTGAGTGAAGACGATTCTGATCGTATAATCGAGTTCTGTGAAGTTATTATGGATGGATTAAATGAAAATTTTAACTTTGTTTTCTGACGATCCTACATTTTGTTCAAACGAGCACGTAAACCGACATATTGGTAAGACCAAAATCAAGATTGGATGGAGGAAGTTCACACTCAACTACCATAAAAAGTGAATGTTTGGTGTGGCATCATTGGTAGACACGGAAATTTGAACTCTGAACGATATTTAGTACTTTTGCGAAAGCATATTATTCCAGAGCTTGGACGATTATTCCCGAACAATAACAATCCCAATTTGCCGACAGAACAGATATGGTTTCAACAAGATGGGACTCCTCCACATTCTGAACGTGTGATACGGGCATATCTAGATGAAACTTTTCCTGATGAATGGATTGGACGCAGGGGGGCAATTGAATGGCCAGCTTGGTCTCCCGATATGACTCCACTTGACTTTTTTCTGTGGGAGTACATGAAAAATGCAGTCTACAGAAACAGAACGCAAAATATTGAAGAGTTGCAAGAAAGGATAAGGTATAAAATTTCTACCTTTCCTCCCAACATGATTTTAGATTCAGTACAAAATTTTGTTCAGCGAGTTCATTACTGTCAGGAGAGAAATGGTAAACACTTTGAGCACTTTATTAGATAGAATTCCAAAGAAAATATTCATTGTCGATGTTGTTTTTTTTTTTTTTTCTGGTATAACTATTGTTTTTATATAATTTTGAATATCCAGCACATTTATTGAAAAGAATTTTTTTTTTCGTTTTATGCATTTTCATGAGCCCTGAACAATTATGCTTCTTTGATTTCTCTTGAAAAATTATAATTAAAATTTAATCATATCCATAATACTCCACCTCGTATAATTTTCATTTCGAACTTTTTCTTTAATAAATTTGAGAATAGTAGAAAATTATTTTCAGAATTCGATTTCGAAAACAGTCAAATTCGGGATATTATGTGCTATATCAATTTCATTTATAATTTTGTTGAGAATCGAAATATGGAATAATATACAGGATGTTCTATTGAAGAAAAAGCAACTTTGTTTCGTCATGACTTTTTGACTGATCCTGTATACTTAATTTTTCACTGGGAATATTGCCTATTCTTCAACCCTCAAGGGTGATATCTTTTTCAAATTGAAATGGGACCAACTTCGGGGTGAATCCTATCCAATTAAAATAGAATCATCGAAATGGAACTACTTTGTGAGAAGTAGGGGCGTCGTCATACATGAAAAAGAAAGAAATATATATATATATATATATATATATATATATATATATATATATATATATATATATAAATATATATATATATATATATATATATATATATATACGCGTCGACTAGAGAACCTCCTCCTTATTGATTTCGTCGGTTGAATCGGTTGAAAAATAAAGCGTAAAGCTTCGTTCCTGACCCCCCGACCGTACACGATTTTTTTTTTCTGAATAACTTGTGATCCTTCTAGAAATAATTTTTTCGTGACGGCTTCCCAGATTGAATGTGAGCAACGAATAATTCGGACAACTGGAGTGTTTTCCGAAGAGTGTATCTATTTCTGAATCAGAAGAACAGTGAAGCCCAAACTACCTCAATTGTCCTTCTCAGTCCTTCCAGTGTCCGTTTTCCAGTTATTGTTGATTTGGTGGCTTCCTGAGGGTTGGTATTCAATCACTCCAAGTTGGTCCATCTCATTACCAAATTGAGAACCTCTTGTATACGATCCCTAAGCATGGTGTTGCATTTCTTCTCTTTCAGGACTTCTATGTCATCAAAGGTTTCATATCACTCTTCTCTCAGACTCTTCAGTAATCCATCTATAACCAAATTTCACTGAACTGGGGAAAGTCGTCTCACCTGAGGGCATCATCTTGCTGCCTGGGCTACTACAGTGTTGATTACCCTGTTTCTTAGCATTGGGCATGGTTCTCCCACCCTTTGTGGGTGCACTGTGAGAGTGAGACGTGGATGGCAAAAGCTACAGCCACAAATAAAGGTAGTAAGAGTGTCCCATACCAATTGAGCCTATTGATGGAAAACTTCAGAAAAAAAAATGATGTCAATTTGAAAATTCCCATTGAATGGAATGCTGGATATCTCATCAACATCGATAAAAGTTCATAGTTCCACTCGGTAGGTTCATATTCTCACAGAGCGAGTATTCTCATCACGAACTAGTCAGTCCAGTTCAGTTCAATCATCCTCCGCCTTGTTTTTGTTGAACAGTATATTCACCATTCCAAACCCATCACAGTTCCATAATTAAGATTTTCTTTTCTCTCCGAGTATTAGGTCCATAATTTTCCCGAGCTTTTGTCTTCGTATTTTTGTTGGAATTTATGCATGCACAACAATGGCTTTCTTTCATTGCTTACAGTATTTTTGCCTAGCGGTACAGGACATTTATTAAATGTCAGGCGATTTATTGTGCTTTCTGCCTTGCCTTCGCGTTCGGATTCATATTCGAGCAGAGTATGGAGTATTTCCATGAATGTTGAAACAGTGTACTGGTTATCGTACGAATTTGTGAGAGTTCGGGAAATGAATGACTCTCGTAGATTAATGTGATCTATCCACTACAAAAAGAGGAAAAGCCGCTTCACGGTAAATACCAAACATGGTGTTTTCCATTTCAAGTGAATGATGGCTTTGTATGAATGTTTATATATATACAGTGACCGGCACAAAGTACGCATCAAATGGAAAATTATTTTATTAATAATTTTTGACAAATATCGATACGTGCAATCGCTTCTGCACCCCCACCCCAAAAGACGATGTACAGTGCCGTTCGTCTTTTCGTGTTTGGCAGGAAATTTGAAGAAAATTAAAAATTATGTCTCAAAACAGTCTTCTTTGACAAAATGTCGAAAAATTATAACCAGAAAAGTTTTTAAGAACGACATTTTATAGCTACGTACAAGCATTGAAGAAAATCTGAGATAAAAAATTGAAATAATTTTTTTGTCATAAAAAAAAATCAATTCGGAGAAATATTTTTCTGACAGAAAAACTCATTATTTAGGTCAACAGTGATATTCTAAATGAAATTTTGTAAAGATTATCTTTGCACCCATTGGGGTATTGGGGAACCAAATGTTTGTCTATAATATTCATTATTGAATGTGAAATATGTATTATTGAAAAGGAAGGTAATTGAATTCATGAGAGTGTGTTTTGTCAAACTGCAAAAACCACTAATGACGTTCCACCTATTATCTATTACTCTCAGGCAAGCATGTAAGTAGACATTGCTAAACAAAAAACCACACCTAGGCTCGCCAGTACAACAACAGTTTACTTGAAAAGAATCCTCAATGTAATATTCGTTATCGAAGTCATATGCTTTCGTTGATATGTCAGTTGAAGAGGATGACATTGGTTCTGTGGGTGCTCCCATAGAAGCCACTATTGGTCGACCAGACAACGTCGGTTTGTGTATTTTTGGTAGTGAATAACATTTTGGTGAAACTGAATTGTACGACGTTAATTTCTTTCTAAGTAACTCGTCGACTTCGTCATTCATCTGAGCGAATTTTATTAATTGGTTAGTATTCAATTGAATATATGACGTTGGATCAGAACGAGGCTCAATGTATGATTCGTCGCCCACTATGAGATCATTTGCCATCGCTATATATTGATCTCTGTTCATGACTACAGTTACATTGCCCTTGTCTGACTTGGTAACAAATAAGTTTGAATTATTATTTGAAAACTTTTTCGATTGATTATATATGCAGTGAAAAATGAAAAATTGTGTTGTGAATTGTGGAAACCATGTGTAATAATATTAGTAGAGTTTGAGATAGCAATATTTCTTTTATGATTATCCGAAATCGATGAGGTGATGTAGTCTTCATCTGCAAGATTACTCTTTGAAGATATATCTTTTTCTATCAAGAGTTCGATACAGAACTTTGAGCCTAGAGATAAAAAATTTAAAATATTTCGAGGTATATGAATATAAGATAAGTTTTCCACTCACCTTGCCTAAGTGTTTAATTTTTTCGAAACTGACCCTCTTTCAATTTTTGAAGTTTTGATAGATTTTCTTGCTCTATGGAAAATTATTCCAGATAAATATAATTGTTGCTCCATGTTTTTACATGTTTCAATGCTGTCTTTTACATCTTTTTGTATTTCACCGGAAAACGACCATTCTCACTAACATTGCAAGTAAGGTTATTTTTTATATTTATCAACATACTATAGTATTTTCACCTTTGTAGCTCCCTGATGATGACAATATTCATTGTCGAAATATTGGAAATATAATGTTATAAGAGTACATTTGCGTTTGCTGCTGCCCCAAAGAATTTCTCAGATATATATATATATATATATATATATTTATATATATATATATATATATATATATATATATATATATATATTTTTTTGGTTGTTGCAGTAGTTTTTTTTATTTTATATTTGTTTATTTATTTCCTCAACCAGATATCATAACAAAATATATATATATATATATATATATATATATATATATATATATTTGTATATATATATTTTGTTTTTTAAATTTTTTTTTTTACTATTTTCATAATGTTTAAAACTAGTTCTATCAAAATTATTCAAAAGTTTTGCTTTTAATTGCACTGTGGTAACTTTGATGGTTTCAAAAAATACCTGGGACTTCTTGTAACGAGAATGTTCAGTGTTTGGGTATTTCTCCGGTTCCTGGAAACTGCTGCTACTTTTGTCAAGTGTGCCTTCGCCTCGTCTTGGTAATTCTTCAAAAAAAAAGGTAAGCTTATCTCGGGCATCTGGGATCTTTTATCTGCTATTGTTCTTTATATCATTTCCCATGTTGTCTTGGTACATAACGGTTTTTCTTATACAAATTGATGATTTTTCAGCATTGGATTTCATCGTGGGTTCTTCCAAAAAAAATTGTTTCCTGTTCTCCCTCGCTTAGCTTGTTGATTTCTCCCCCTTGATACCAACAACATTTGTTTTCTCCTCGAATTTTCGATTTTTCCGCACATTTTGTTGCACTTTTTATTTTTTTCACCTTTTTGACAGTTTTTATTTACGAAACATTTCCAACTACCCTACATACTATTTACAAGACATGTAAAATTCATGCTTTTGACGTTTCTGCTCTTCATATTTTCAAAATTCCCAATTTTGGATCGAAATCTTTCCTGGCATCTCATTGGCTATTGTATTCAGATCCAATTTCATATACAGAATGTTCGAACTTTTATTATTCTGTTATCTGCTTTTTATCAAAATATATTAGAAAATTTTAATTTCTATAAATTTTAAAATTATGTCAATTGCTTGTAATGTTGACAACATGTTTATTTCAAACATAGGTATCGATTAATATTATATGAGGTTTCAGAAAAAACGGTAGAATCCTCAGAAAAAGAGTAAAATAACAGCATTGACTACCAACTACGAACATTTTTTATTTATGGGCATTTCAACCAAATATTCAACGCACTAAACATAACAATATATATATATGTAGATATATATATATATATATATATATGTAGATATATATATATATATATATATATATATATATATATATATATATATATATATATATATATTTTTATATTTTTGATAATTTCAATTTTATTATTATTATTATTACAAATTACAAATATATTTTTGCACCGCGTTGGGCGCCACTTGTTATATAATGATAATTTAACAAATTATTATGTTATTATTTCACCCCACACTTTGGGTGACAATTTGTTATGTACTGATAAATTGAATAACAATATTTGTTGTTATATAATGAAGATTGCTAATAGTTTTTATGCTATTCTTTGTGAGCCAAATTGATATGATATAGATAGATATTTTCGCCCTGTATATGTATTGTATGCTGTAATAATAATTGCTAGCGAACGTCACTGTTCTCTCGTCACGATGCTGCCAATTGTTACCACTTTTCTCACCACGGCTAAGCAACAGTTGGTACGCCTCTTACCTCAGATAGCCGGTTCAGGCAATAGAGTCACCAACCACTGCTGTCTAATTTCAATTTATTCAATGGTCATCGGTGTGATTGTTTATCATTGTGAGAAAACCAACAACAAAGTATCAAAAAGCAATTATTTCCTTCATTCAGGAAGACTTAATTTTACCTGGCCTACGAGAAATAACTTATTCTAATGTGAATTTACAAATATTCATGGATAATCATAAAATCCAATTATGGATAGATAGACACAACCTCACTTTATCCTTGATAGTTTTCTTTTAAAGTTCAAAATAAAGTGAAATGAAGTTCTTCAGATGTGAGATACGTTATTTGTGAAATTGTTCAGGACCGGATGTGCACTATTGAAGTTTTTATACCTGGCTGGAAATGTCGGTGTTCAAGATATGCCCTGAAACTTGATCCCTTCTCACTCCAATCTCTATCAGGAACTCCAATACCATAAATCAGGAACCATACAAATGCAGAAATCAGCTTTGGACACTTGGATATGTTGTATAATCAAGGTAATATTGTTTTTTTTCTTCTAATGTTGGAAATATTTCATTTTTCTTTCTCCCAAAATGTTGCGTGGCATTCTCTTCTAAATTTATTTTCGATCTCCTTTGGCTTTGTTTTTCTGCTCCCTTCGATACCAATTTTCCCTCTTCTTTTTCATTTGAATGTTTGAATTCGCGCACCAAATTGTCACATTTCACTGTTTGGGTTCATCTTATATAATTTATATATACAACTATTTTCCCAATCTTATTACTATGTACAAATTTCAATAATAATTGCTTATGACATCACCCAGTTGTTATTCTCTCACAATTTCCAATTTTCCATATGACCATCTATTCCCTGATTGGCTATTCTCATCGAGAAGTTTGCTGTTCTACCATTGGCTACTTTTAGTTAGCTACAATTTCATATACTGTATGTTTCAAATTTATAAATGTGTTGATCACTTTTTATTCATGAAAAATCTAGACTTTTTGTTGTCTTTTTACCAATTATGGGTTATAATCATTATGACAGTGTATGAAATTGATTGTGTTATAGTATTTTGACATTTTCATCTATCCATATTATACATAGGCTTATAAATAAATAGAACTTCCGAAATTATGTCAAAACAATCTCTTGAAACTAATAACTATTCAGTAATTATTCTTTTTGTGGGTTTTTTCCTTTTAAAACTTATAACTGGCATAACATAAAAACAAAAATATATATATATATACATGTAGATATATAACAAATTTCGAACATCATCTATGCCAGTGAAATACATGTGATTAAATCATACATGGGTAGTAGCTCACTACTGAAAGTGAAAATCTTCGACGTGAGTTCAACTTCACTGTCAACTAGGAATTTGCAGGGTTTCGGATCCAGCATAACAGATACGACCTCCGTTTACTCAACGTATACTATTCTGAAACCCCTGAGAGTTGCCGGGAAAACTAAGATGGTGGATTTGAATACTTAATACTTTCGAAATGAGTATGGAACTCCATCTGCCAAAACTCCTAATCGAACAATAACAATTGAGTGAATGAACACTATATTTTTATTCCAGGTATGGATATGTTGAGGGAGAATGTTGAAATCTACCTAATAGTTTGACGTATCGAGACTAAATATAAAAACTTTTTAACAAAAAATTAAACCGACGAAATACGGAACTGAAAAGTAAAAAAATAAAATGAACCTTCTTAGTCTCAGTAACTAAGCTCCTAAACTAATGTAAGTAACTAATTTTGAGTCAGCGCCAAACGAACAATCAACGAACATGATTAAATTACTTCAAAAAAAATATCAGAATGTCACCGCGCAACACGATGCCATCATTTTACGCCTTACCTAATACATTTGCTTGTTTGTTTGGCGCCGACTCAAAATTAGTTACTTACATTAGTTTAGGAGCTTAGTTACTGGGACTAAGAAGGTTTATTTTATTTTTTACTTCTTAGTTCCGTATTTTGTCGGTTTAATTTTTTGTTAAAAAGTTTTTATCTTTCAATTTTTTGTGGCTAAAATCTACTAATTACTACCTACTTGTTTTTTTATTCCTTCCAAAATACTTACTTACCCACCTTACTTCAACTATCAGCAGTTAAATAATACGCTTGTGTACTTTCACTATTTGTTGTAATATAAATTATTTTTGTTGTTCTGGTTAGTTTATCCCATTACTTTGTATATCATTCCATCCCCTCATAGAATATAATGATTTTGACGGATGTGGAACGAAAATAATATCAGTAGCGATCTGTCATTGTCAACTACGTATGTGTGTGCCAATGTTCACAAGTGAAAAATCAATTATCTCCTATTTTTCCACCCGTGAGGGTAGATAATTTAATTTGGAATTCAAATATAGGGTATACCCTATCTATTGAATAGAGAATCGTCCAAATCGAAGAACCCAGTATAAAGTTATGCCTGATAGAATCGATTAACGGACCAGAATTCAGAGGGTGAGTATTCAATATCCTTCATTTCTCTACCCTTAGGGGTGCAAATCATCCTTTAAATTCAATTGGGACCACCTCCGAAGTACGCCCTACCCACTGAGAAAAGAATTATCGGAATCGGACGCCTCAGTAGGAAGTTATGCATGATCATACATAAAAAAATTATGATAAAAAAAAATATACGCGTCGACTAGAAAACCTCATCCTTTTTGGTTTCGTCGGTTAAAAAATTATAGGATGACGAATAGTTCAATAAAAAGTTCAAGAGAATCCCATGAGTGTTTGAAAAGGGGTTCGGAATTGCAGTTTCGGTGTGTTTTGGCGTTAGATTGATTGGCAACATTTTCTGAGTGATTTCTGAGTCTGCAAGTAGGTTCAAACGTTTTAAGTTATGTAGAAATTAAAATTATATTTTCCTCTGATAGTTTTTAACAATAACAAAATTGGTTACATTCCCAATTTGAATTATGATTTTTGGATAACGATATTCAGGATCTCACTACTATCGACCTATTTCCTTCACCAAGTATTATGAAAACTTTCTTATTATAATTATAGCAACTCTAGTGTTTCAGTGATATTTCTGGTACATCAACACAACACTTGGTATATCTTCAGAAGCAGCTGGAAGATGATTTTTTCAGTTTCTTGTATCGATATGCTTGGATGAATGATGATATATTGATGTTTATTCGAGTTTCATGATCAACAGGAAACAAAGAAAAAAACAGGAGCTGACGTCTCCGCATTGGTTGATGAATTATTTATAAACTAAGGCCATCACGTTATGTAGGCGAAATGGATACAATAGTTCTTCACGTGCTATCCGACTCACTATTGATTGTGACACTTGTAACCTATACGAAATAGCCCGAGTGCTGGTAGAAGGATCTGCAGCTAATCGTTCAAGAATTTGTTCTTCCGTAACATTATCTCTTCTTGTTCTAATCGCAACACAATGGTGTTTACTGAATTTGAAGGACCTCGATTCCTTCAATCGTCGATGCACAACTATGAAAGATGTGAAATGTGGATGATGTCTGTGATGCCCTCTTCTTCTTACCAGCATAAGTTATTCACCCTGAATCACTTATTTTCGGCACAAATTCGCACAAAATTATGTCATTTTCATCGGAAAAATCCTCTTTCTTATACAATTCCAAATAAACAAATTCGACACATGTGGCAGATGAAATTTAGTAACTTACCCTTATTTTTCATGTTGGTAATAAATGAATCACCACCAAGTTTTCGAATTCAAATATGGGTAATAGTTTCTCCTTCATTCATGTTTGCAATTGTTTTTGGGCACCATGATTCCTTTATTACCAACATGAAAAAAAAAAGAGGATGTAACTTAATTTCATCTGTCACATGTGTCAAGTTTATTTATTTGGAACTGTATAAGAAGGAGGATTATTTCTATAAAAATGACATTAATTTGGGCGAATTTGTGCCAAAAATAAGTGATTTAGGGTGTATTCTTTATGATGGTCAAA
This sequence comes from Gonioctena quinquepunctata, assembly GCA_018342105.1. Lineage (NCBI taxonomy): Eukaryota > Metazoa > Arthropoda > Insecta > Coleoptera > Chrysomelidae > Gonioctena > Gonioctena quinquepunctata. Next base: position 220,523 of record JAFIRS010000214.1, read on the forward strand.
AGAAGGAGGCATTTTGAGTGATTTTGCTGCGATAAAACTGTGCTTGAAAAAGAGAATAAAAAAAACTGAAAGTGCTTTAACTCGGAAACGGTATGAGACTGCCGTATTTTTCGTGTTCAGGAGGCAAAAGACGCAAGAAAAGTTGTTAACCTATATTCAGAGAGCATGTGTACATATTTACCGCGGTCCTCCATCCTTTCTCTCTCCAAGCAAGACTGAGAACCTACCTTTAAGTCTCAGTTCAGCCCTAAATTAAGAGAGATTTCGGGATTGCATTACGTCCAATGAGCACGCTAAGTAATCCTAGGTACCGTTATAGCCCAGCCACGGTGGGGCCGTTTGATAAGACAAGCTACTGGTTTGGGGATATCAGTGCCCGAGCGGTTTATAGACCAGGGTCGATAGTTTTTGAAACCAAAAAAATTTTTAGTAGAATGGAACTCTTCGGAAGAGGAAAAAAAAATGTTCACGAAATTTGGTGAAAACCTACTTCTTTATGTCCCAAACATACTGTAATTGTTTTCATTTAAAATATTTATTTTTCCACCTTATTTTGACTTTATATCGAAAAAGTACCGTAATTTTTAATCAGAAATCATCCCGTCAAAATATCGGGTTCTTTAAAAAAGTCGGTGGACTTTTTGTTCGTTGAAATCTCTACTTTTTGATAGTGTAAAAAAAATATACATTACCATGGTAAATGTTCTTAGAAAATGCAAAGAAATAACAGGTAGTAAAACCCAGATCCTCCTAGCCCCTTCCCCACTTCTCTATGAAATATCTTTTGATGGGCTAAAACTTTCCGTAGGTCACTCAGGTATATGAGTCATCTTGGAATAGCAATAAATAGGCATCTACGCATATAATTTAAAGAAGATTCTACAACTTTCTCAAAATATTGTAGATGTCTTATTAAATTCGGATTCGAGTTTATTTCGTTTCTTTGCATTTTCTGTCATAGTAATGTACTTTTTTTTTACCATCAGAAAGTAGAGATTCCAACGAACAAAAAGCCCACCGACTTTTTTACAAAAGCTGATATTTTGACGGTAGAATTTTCGATTGAAAATTAGGGTGCTTTTTCGATATCAAGTCAAAATAAGGTAAAAAAATGAATATTGCAAATCAAAAAAATTACAGTGTATTTGGAACATAAAAAAAGGGGTTTTCACCAAATTTCGTGAAAACAAAACCAAAAACTTGGTTATTTGAATTTTTTACATAAATTTTGAGGTTATGTGAAAAAAGTGGATGAACAAAAGTTGTAGATCTTTTCATTACCTACAACTTTGCCATTCAAGTTTTTCCAATAGAACTTGTAGTTTTGCCTGAAATCGAGATAAACCCTTGAAAACTCACCCCCTTCCACTTCTCGACCTCAGATCGCCCGTAAATTATTTTTCTTTTAATTTTCGTTATATTCTCTTCCTTTCTTGATGAGTTTCATCCTACTAATTTTTATTTTTTTTCACTTTTTACCATTTTTAGAGGCTTCAGCACTGGTCTATTATTGCGCCGCTGCTCGCCGAATCAGGCAGGGAATACAATTACCTGAACCCATAGGTGAAGGACTCCCGTCTCTCGAATTACGGTATTATTTCCCAATGTCCACTATCTAGAACCACAGCCCTCAGTGTTCAGAGACTGTGCAACGGGTAATTAGTCTGTGATCTTAACAAAATTCCTGTAGAATTGACTCCCGACAATGTGTGAGGATGTTTAAATCGCCACAACCAAGGAGTTTGGCCCAGTGACCAGTCTGAATCTTTTTGAGTGTACCCGTAAGGACAAATCGGTACTTTCCCGGTCACTCTTTAAGTGAAGGTTTTTGGCAAGTGGAAGAACCGGGCTTCATTCATTCATAGCAACCTCGTTGGTTAGGTTGACCTGGTTGTCTCTACACTGGCGTTCGAAGGCGTCCGCAAATGCTTCTGCCTTTTCGTTGTCAGTGTAGACCAGGCCCCCCTCTCCGTGGAATGGCGGGCACGGTTTCCTTCTGCTTTGTCGAAGTACTCTCTGCATTCTCCATACAGAGTTGTCTTCCGTGCTCATTTCTGTCATCCTGTTTGTCCATTGCTATGTTTGGTGAGCTCTGAGTTCCAGCCGCAGTTGCCAGCCTGCCTGGTTCATTCTTCTCTCATCTTTGGGGGCCACTGTTCTCTGGTATTTCTTTTTCGAACGGCGCCTGTTCCCAACTAACTCCCTTACCTCTGGGGTTAGTGCTAGTTGGGAGTTGAACCTGGTTGCTTGGGTGGTCTTGGAGCTGCGTTCTCCAGATTTCGGCCTGGATTGTTGTTTCTGCAGTGCCATGTCTGTGAATTCGCGTTGAAGTCTCCAATAGCTACAGTGCGTTGATTCTGGGCTCGAATTCATAGGAAAAAAGCCGTTTCTAGGGTTACCGCATTTGTTTCCAAGAATCTTAAATCGTCCGACTGGAACTTGCCAATATCCGAATTCTCTGAATGGATTTGCACTCTGGAACATGTATAAAAGTGGTCTGAGATATTTTTTGTATAATTCGAATAAATACCGCATTACCAAATTTCAGCTTTAAACTTTGGTTGTTGACAGGACAATTTCTACTTTGAACCTCTATTTTCAGCTCTCAGGCTCTGTGATATGGGTAAGAAGCATATCAGTTTGATAAGAAAAGTGCATTCTTTCATTCGATATATTGGATTAGTAGAGACATATTATAGGGAAATAACAGGGTAGGCGTGGAAGTTGATGTGTCATCCCTACATGTTCATAATGTCTCCTTGATCTGGTTTCTTTCCATCAGCTCAATCGAGATAGTATATTATTTCATTTAAGGTGTTGAATTAGTAGAGAGACTTAAAGATTGCAGGGTAACGTAGGAGTTGTGAGTGGCCCCTTCACGTTTATAAAGTTCCAAGATTGATTTTTTCTACCTGCAAAGTTATCATTATTTTGATCAGCATGATTGAAGTATATTCTACCATGTCCTTTCAGCAGAGAAATATTATTGAAACATTACAGGGTATCGTTGAAGTTCAGTTAAGTTTTCCCATCTCCATAATGTGCCCAGATTTGTTTTTGATGTTTCTAAAATTGATATTGAAACCATCAAATTGAGCAAACAAGTGTGTTTTCAATCGACGAAACCAAAAAGGAGGAAGTTCTCTATTCGACCCGTATATTTTTTTTTCCATTATATTTTTTTATGTATGATCACGCATAACTTTCTACTGAGGCGTCCGATTCTGATAATTCTTTTTTCAGTAGATAGGGTGTACTTCGAATTTGGTCCCGATTGAATACAAAAGATGAAATCCACCCCTAAATGTAGCAAAATGAAGGATATTGATCACTCATCCTCTGAATTCTGGTCCGTTAACCGATTCTATCAGGCATAACTTTGTACTGGGTTCTTCGATTTGGATGATTCTTTTTTCAATAGATAGGGTATACCTTATATTCGGATATCGGAAGGAATTACCTACCCTTACGGGTAAAAAAATGGGGGATATTTGATTTTCCACTAGTGAACCTTGGCACACACATACGTAGTTGACAATGACAGATCGCTACTGACATTATTCTTGTTCCACATCCGTCAAAATCAGTATATTTTATGAGAGGATGGAATGATATACAAAGTGATGGAATAAACCAACCAGAACAACGAAAATAATTTATATAACAACAAATAGTAAGAGGAGATAATCATATTATTTAACTGGTAATAGATGAAGTTAGGTGGGTAAGTAAGTATTTTGGAAGTAATCAAAAAACAAGTGGGTAGTAATTGCTAGATTTTAGCCACAAAATATTGAAAAATAAAAACTTTTCAACAAACAATTAAACCGACGAAATACGGAACTGAAAAGTAAAAAATAAAAACTTTTTAACAAAAAATTATACCGACGAAAAAATCAACTGAAAAGCAAAAAATGAAATAAACCTTAGTCCAAATGATAATTGAGCTCCTAAACTCATGTGAATCACTGATTTTGAGTCGGCGCCAAACAAACTAGCAATTCAATTAGGTGAGGCGTTTTGATGACTTCTTTCATAGATAATGATCTTCGATAACTGTTTGTTTGGCGCCGACTCGAAATCAGTTACTAACATCAGTTTAGGAGCTCAATTATCATTTAGACTAAGAAGGTTCATTTTATTTTTTGCTTTTCAGTTGATTTTTTCGTCGGTTTAATTTTTTGTTAAAAAGTTTTTATTCAATTCTAGATGTTGAATCACTAGGATAATATGATTGGGAGATGACAGCGCTGAATTTGAATTGTAGGAAGTACATACAACGTTACCTATGGAACGTATATTCCTCACACCTAAAAAGTGTTCATACCCACCTCATTCTCTTCATACAAACGTAGACTTGTTATCAGTTGTGATGCAATTCCATAAATTCAAGGGCAAGAGATGAAAACAAACCATTGAAGGAATTAACTTACTTTCTGCTAGGTTCTTGTCATTGGAAAACTTTCGCTGTGGGAGCAGATTGATTCTAGCTGCTTGGTATGCTCTTCTTCTGCATAATATTTCTATCTCCAGTCAATGCTCTGATGTTTTCCATAGTTGACTTCAAAAACTAGTTTTTGTATGGGGAGAAACTCCCCCTACTCACCAAGATATAGGAATTCATGTAATATAACAAACCGTCTCAACTTCATTTCTGAAACAGTCCCCACTTTGCTCCAAAATTGTTTTTATTCTGTGGTCACTCCGATTCCGAACACTCTATATACCTTTTTTTTCCATTTTTATCGTCCTACTCCTCGTTAGGTTAACAGCGTAACTCAATACCAATTACGAGGAAGTGGTCCGCATGATTTTTATGATAGGGAAAATTAAATGGTTGCGTTAGCCGACATTTTCAGTTTCTTCCTCCCTCCGGAGAAATAAATCGATTCTCCTGATGGGAATCAGACAGAGCTGACGGGGTGCTGGCGAAGTTTTCAGACGTCTATGGAAAATTATGTGGGAAGCGAACACAAGGTACGCATGAGGGACGATTAGCCATAGGGGTTCATTATTAGGAATATCTTCCAAACACCATACTTTCTCCTGGGGGGTCGATTTGGCGTATTCGCATGATTTATTGCGCTGTTGGTAGCTCTCAAAACACTTAGGGCATCGTAAAAAAATAGTTTGTCCCGAATCAGTGTGAAGGATGCTGGTGGTATTGGCATCATTTTGCCTTCTATTACCACCGGGTGTACAGTCATGATATGATCGGTGAATTAACGGTATGGGAACCCATATATACTTTATGTATAAACTCACCTCCCTGTACTTTTGTATTGTATTTCATTCAATCCATCGACCTGAGTTGCTATTGGACAAGTCAGGTGGTACAAGCAGTTTTTAGTAATGGAATTACAGATAATAGACAGTATAGAAAACAATCACCTAAAACATATACAGAGTGACCCATTTGAAAGCGGGCCACCTCTCTAAAACTGTTATTTATTAGTCGATTCAGAAGTTTCTTTTTCAGTAGATAGAGAATCAATAGTTCCAGTTGAACGCCATGAATTCGAATCAGAAATAAGAATTTCACGGCCTACTTCGAATTTTTTTCAAGGTCAAAAATCCGAAAAACATACTTGCAATTTTTTATAATGAAATTTGAAGACGCCACTGGATTTGTGATGCTTTCAAATGGGTGTGACCAAAATTTAACGATGAAATAAATTTTTTCAACAGAAATATGGCATAAGTAAAATTCATATCACTTTATCAAAATATTTCGAATAGTCGTCATATAAATCACAATCTTGTTGAAAATATGGTTTAAAATGCTCTTTCAGGTCGTAAGCAGTCGAGTTTGTTAACAGCAGTTATTCAAAATGGCGTCAAATTAAGTTTCTTCCAAACGTAACTCCATAGTATAGGAGATAGTTACGTCCATCAGAACACTGCAGTTTATTGCCAAAGAAGTTAAATGTACATTTTTACATCAAATAGTAACCAATATTCAATAATCAATAATAACCAATATTGATACAACAAAAGAATGGATTGAAATGAGAGTGCCCACACATTAATTTTCGTACTTTTCAACCAAATCCCGATTTAATTCGATACATTTATTCTACCATTTTCTAATGCTAACTAACCATAAGATTCGATAAAAATTCGATCATTGGTTTGGGGTAATATCTGTGCAAGCCTGTCTTATTCTTTCACGCAGTTCCTCTTTGGTAGTTGACAGTTATTCCGAATATCAATCTTGGTTTCTTTCTAACATGCTTGGGATAACACATTTCAAAAATATTATTTTTATTAGGAGGCTTTGTAACTTAAGTTGCTATAGAGATGACAGGTCATCGGAACAATAGACGAAAAGGCACAAATTTGTCAGTGTTAATAGTGATGTTTATAACTCATCAAGTACCTACACTAATAGAGAAGTATGGCTGATAATTTGACTTTGCAGGAGAAAATTTAAATAGTAAGACTTCGTGGTAACAACGACAGATCCGAAAGGGAAGTATGTAGAATTTTCAATAACATGCATCCGGAGCGTCGAAATATTAGCAGAGCTACAGTTGCCGAATAAACCAAATTTTCAATCAGTATGGAGCTGTTTGTGACAATTCGAAAACATATTTATAAAGACAGAACAAATATTGACATTGAATTATTTCAATAATAACGAAAACAAGTAGACAAGTTTGACATTAATTACCTGAAATCTAGGAAATATAATAGATGAAGCCCTTGACAAGTTTCCACACTTCAAGAGGGTAATCAAAAAAGAAGTTTGAGTCAAGAAGAATATCTAAATAAAGAATTTCTGAAAATTTAGTTAAGGACCATTCAACCAATGGAACAGCAATTCAAATACATTGAGGAAAATCCATTGATGATAAATTAGATGAAGTACCACAAAAAATAAAAGTTTGCTGTGGAATATTACATACGAAAATAATTGTCCCTTTTTTTAAGAAATTTGAATGGTCAAAATTTTTTGAATTTTTTAAAAACTAATTTCCCAATGCTATGGATGAACTTCCACTGGCAGAAGAGGCTCATCTTCTATTTCAATAAGATGGCTGTTCTATCCACAAAAGCAGGATTGTGAGAGATTGGTTGGAAAAACATATTCCTAATCGGTGGATAGGGCGAAATAGTGCATTGATCGAGTTACTCCCTAGATTCCCGGGCTTCGTTGAAGAAAAAATTTATAAAACTCGCTCAAGATGTGCATTTCTATTCTTTGACAACAAACTGCAGTGTTCTAAGAGACATTACATATCACACATAGAGTTGTTATGATCTGAAGGAGTATTTTAAACCATATTATGTACAAAATTGTGATTTATATAACAACTATTTGAATTATTTCGATATTGATATGAATATTTTACTTATGCTATATTTCTGTTTAAAAAAAAATATCGTGAAATTTTGGTCGCACCTATTTGAAAGAATCACAAATCCAGTGCCGTCGTCAAATTTTATTGAAAAAAATCGCTAGTATGTGTTTTGGATTTCTGACCTTAAAAAACATTCGAAGTAGGCCGTGAAATTTTCATTTTGAATTTATGGCGTTCAAATAGAACTATTGATACTCTATCTACTGAGAAAAAAACTTCTGAATCGGATAATAAATAACAGTTTTAGAGAGGTGGCCCGGTTCCAAATGGGTCACTCTGTGTATGTTAATAAACTATACTTGATTGACAATGCAGAAAACAGTCACTTGAACACATTTATGTGAATGAACTATTCCAATACAGGATTATCAAAGCATTCCTTCATACTGTAGGGACAGAGGTCGAGGAGAAGTTTTTTTATTTCATTTTTGAATATCTGCAGTTTATCCATTTCTTTTATCCCTCTTGGAAAGACATCGTTAATTCGAAATCCAAGGATATCTAGTGATTGTTGAGATATTATAGGACAAGCGTTTGGAACATGGAAATATTTTTTTCCTAGTGTCGTGGTTATGTATTGATTCATTCTTGAATAATTTTCCACGCTGTTTGTGAATATATATATATATATATATATATATATATATATATATATATATATATATATATATATATATTTAAAATGGAAAAATTCAATGAACATAGCCCGTTTCGGGCTCTCGGCTCTCATCAGTACGGTGAAGAAGTGCAAGGATGAACAACACTTGATAGTGAACAACAATTTTTTTTTGAGGGCTATGTCCATCAAATTTTTCCATTTTGTTTTTAACAGTCCCCTCCGTTTGGGGCATTCGCTGGACACCGCACAATTCTCTTCTGGGCAACAAAAACATTCTGAACGCTAAACGAATTACCCCAAATAGTTATTCCATACGTAATTCTACATTGAATTCCACCGAAATAGAAGAGCAGCATTTCATGAATATCCAAAATGGTTTTTAAGGATCTTAATTGGAAATATTTAGTGTTCAATGGTTTAGCTAGCGCGTCACAGTGAGCATTGAACGATGAATGTTGGTCTAATTTGACACCCAGGAAAGTTATGCATTACTCTTTATCTGAGTTTCGTGATTCATCATTATATCCACATTGGGAATTTTATCGTTTTTTCTAGTGTGAAATTCATATGATTGGTTTTGGAAGCATTTAGCAACGACTGCCCAGGAAAAAGCCAATATCTTTGCGCACCTATTTGCTCGAAATTCCACTCTGGATTCATCGGGAAAACAACCCCCGAACATTACACCTATTGACAGTCACATGCACGAGATCACTTTTCGCCACATACTATCAGAAATATTTGGGTCTCAACACCAACAAAGCCTGTGGATCTGACGGAATCCCGCCGATTGTTCTCAAGAAATGTGCCCCCGAACTTACACCTGTTCTTTGCAAGTTGTTCAACCACTCTTACAATTTGGGGGTATTTCCGTCCAATTGGAAAATTGCAAGAGTATAGCCAGTCCCTAAAAAGGGCAAAAAGGCCCTACCTGGCAACTACAGACCTATCGCACTGCTATCTATCATTTCAAAGGTCATGAAAAAAGCCATCAACATCGAGCTCATGAAATATCTGGAAGACTCAGGAATTGTCAACGACAGGCAATATGGCTTCCGCCATCAGAGATCAACTGGTGACCTGCTCGCTTACGTCTCACATATATGGCAGCCATCTATTGAAGAGTATGGAGAAACTTTAGCTGTGGCATTAGATATCTCCAAGGCGTTCGATCGAGTTTGGCACCAGGGACTCCTCGCCAAGCTTCCGTCTTATGGCTTGCCCCCTCAGCTGTGTTCTCTGCTTGCTAGTTTTCTCTCAAACAGGTCTCTTCATGTAGTGGTCGATGGAATTTCATCTGACACTCTACTCATAAATGCTGGTGTTCCGCAAGGATCTATTCTCGCACCAACACTATTTCTACTTCACATCAACGACCTGTTGAAAGCAACTTCATGTCCAGTACACAGCTTTGCCGATGATAGAACCCTCCATACCGCTTTCTCTTCCAGGGCCCCTATATCAGCCCGTGAAACCAGAAATGAACGAGGAAGAAATGTTAATAATATAAATATAGACTTAGAAACAATTCTCGAGTGGGGATCTAATAACTTGGTAGAATTCAATGCAAACAAAACACAAGCATGTCTTTCCTCAAGAAAAGCCGATCTCACTGTACCTAATATAACTTTGTCAGGAGTAACCATACCACTGAAGTCATCCATATCGATGCTTGGTATTACTATCAGCAATAACCTTTCCTGGGAAAATCACGTGAGGTCCATTGCCAAAAGTGCATCCCAAAAACTTGGTTTTGTTTCTGCCAGAGCTATTTCACCCACCATGCTTAGATCTATAAGGACAGATCCGACCTGTCTGAATACTGTCCATTTTGGGGCACTAAACATATCCTAGGCATGATTCTGTCAAAGGCAATTGTCCGCGTGATGCCCGCTACAAACTCGCTACTTGTCTGGAACACGTAGAAAATTGCGATTTCTCTATTTTATAGATATCTTGTCACTTTGGAGACCTGCAGAACATCACTTTTCAAAGACTCGTTCATGGCGATGCTCTTCTGAAATATCAACAATCGTTCCTGCTTTGGCAGTCTCTTCGAGACTAACCCGTCAAGTTCAGTCATCACACCCCTTCGTGGTCACTTTGGAGACCTGCAGAACATCACTTTTCAAAGACTCGTTCATCCAACGAACAGCGAGGCTTTGGAACTCATTGCCTAGGGAGGTATTCTCCGAGGCATACAACCTCCAGAAATATAAGAAGAACACCAACTCCTACCTTCTTTCCCTTGGTTCCCACGATGTTCTCTGTACATTACAGGATATCCCTTTTCGTGGGAACCAGAACATAAAAAAAAAAAAAATTGCATGTGTCATTTACTCCAGTGTAAAAAAAACTGTGTGATGGTCAGACACGATGTTATCATGGACATAATGTTCACCTTCTGTAGATAAGTTTGTATATATCTGATCGAGTACTGAATTACCACGGGTTGGCTCAAGTGTTCTAGGTTCAAGATTATTTGATCTGAGTAGAAGTTGAAATTTATTCTTTTCATTTTCATCCAATGAATTCAAATTGAAATCACCATTCAACAATATAGAGTTTTTGGGATGGAATATTCTGTTCAGAATAAAATTGATATTTGAAAGATAAGTGCCATGTGAAGTGGAATGAATTTAAAAATCGAATTAAACGGTTTTCTTCACATAAAGGATTCAATTTTCTGGTTCAATTTTATATTGAATCCTTTATGTGAAGAAAACCGTTCAATTCGATTTTTCTAAAATTGATATTTGTTGCAAATATTTCAAAGATTCCTGATGGGAGCGATAGCATGGAATAATCCCTACATTTCAATTAAACTTGCTTTTCCATGTTACACCAGTGACTTCAATATTTTTATCTATTGAGTATGACGTGAGGTCAAGTGGTTCAACATTCAGTTGGTTTCTACACAAGATACTTACTCCTCCACCTTTATACTTAGTTCTACGATAGTAGTTACAGAGATTGTATCCCGGAAAAACGAAGCTTTCTGCGCTGAACGGACTGCACCGTCATACAAATGAATGTTAGGTTGTCATCAACATATTCCGGGATCATGATGTCTATTTTTATTCGAGAGACGCTCTGTATATTCAGCAAAAGTAGATCTCCAGTAGAGAATTCTATATTTTTTCCACTTTTACACTGGGTATGTGAAAAAAACGTTAGATGTGCGCCTCGCTTGGCCATTTGTTCGGTTCCATAGCTGCTTCGAAATGTTTGTCAAATATACTGACCTTGAAGAAAGAGTACTTCTCCGATAACTAAGATTGAAGCGCTCGGCATTTCACTTCAGGAAAGTGTGATGTGACGTATTCTCCGAGGTCTCTGGCGTGCATTGATGGGTCCACTCTGTAAACATGCAAATCTACGTACCTCGGTACTCCCATAACATGTCTATCGTTCACTTGAATGGTATTATTGCTGCCGACAACAATTCATCTCCTGTTTCTTCCTTTGGAAAGTTCTCCATTCCTCTTCGTCAATGCTTTTTTTCTCATTTTTGCCTAGTTCAATGATTTCTCAACATTTGTTGCTAGTAAATACCTCATGTAGGGCACCTGATAGATGTTTTCTTGTTATCGTAGAATTCTCCGATGTTCCGGCAATAACGTTTGAGTGAAGTAAAGCAGAGTTACATGAACACTCGGGTGGTGTCTATCAGATCCAATGGAAAAAAAATGTAGAACAAATGATAGATACACGGTGTTAGTGAATAAGTGCGACAAACTCCAGGAGGTGATTCTGCATGAAAAAATAATGACAGTTTGCTATATAACTGTTGTCTTCAAATGCTTCGTTTGGGATATACGGGGTGTTAAAGTTTTTCTCAAAAACTGACTATTTATTTATTGCTCTGAAACCCGTCGAAATATGCGAAAGAAATATGCTGACTTTTGAGACGTAGTTATTGCGCACTTTTCGACATGCAATTAAGAATTTTATGTTCATCATTGGCGCGCATACGGGTAATGATCTCAATTTTTATGAATTCCATGTTCAATTTGTGACAAAAAATCCCTCCTGCCTTTTTTTGTGTCCGGAGCATTGTTTTTATGCAAAAAAGTTGAAACATTTTAACGTGTATTTTTCATTTCTTCAATACATTATCAAAAACCATCTAAATCAATAACGTTAAGCCGGAAAAATAACAGAAAATAACACTAATAAATAAATAGGCGCAAAGCTACAACAGATGTTCAAACTGACCTCCCTCAGACGTGATACAAGATTCAACTCTTCGTCTCATTGATTGTCGTATTCGCGCAAATATTCCTGGTGTATTTCTTATTGTCTCACAGCTGGCTATAATTCGATTCCTCAAGTCTTCAACATTTTCGACGGGAGAGGAATAAACTAATGACTTGAGAAAACCCCAAATGCAAAAATCAAGAGGATTTGAATCCGGAGATCGAGCAGGCCAATGTTCCGTACCTCCCCTGCCCATCCAACGATTTGGATATACTGTATCTGAGTGTTTACGTACAATAATGCTGAAATGGACTGGTACACCATCATGCATGAACCAGAAGTGTTGCCTCAGCTGTGAAGGAATTTCTTCACGAAGAACAGGTAACTCTTTTTGTAGGAAATTAACGTAAGAGTCGCCTGTTAGTCGTTGTGGAAAGAAATATGGACCGATTTGATGATCATCAAGTACCCCAAGCCATACATTCACTGAAAACTGATGCTGAAAATGGGCTTCAAAGATTCCATGTGGATTTTCCTCAGCCCAGAGGTGATTGTTATGGAAATTTCGTATACACTGTCGTCCAAAATAAGCCTCTTTAGGTAATCAAACGCCATTTGAAAAATTAGGAATTCAGCGATTTGATGAAGAATCCAAAAATACGCGTTAAGGTGTTTTATTTTTTGCATAAAAACGGCGCCCCATACAAAAAAAAGACAGAAAGAATTTTTGTCACAAATTGAACGAGGAATTCAGGAATGATTTTCCATTCAAAATATCTCAGTGGCGTACCAGTTTTTTCTTTAAAAAAATTGAGATTATCACCCGTATGCGGACCAATGATGAACATAAAATCTTAATTGCATGACAAAGAATGCGCAAAACTCACCAAATTTCATTTGCATATTTCGACCGGTTTCAGAGCAATAAATAATGGTCAGTTTTCAAGAAAAACTTTTACACCCCGTATCTCGATAAAAACGAATCACTTGTGGACAAAAGTTATATAGCAAACTGTCATTATTTTTCCATGCAGAATCACCCCCTGAAGTTTGTCGCACTTATTCACTAACACCCTGTGTAAGTAACATATAGAATAATATCTTGTAATGAAACTAATTGTTCCACTAGTTGGACTGAATTACTTTTTTCTCAAATGAAAACAATTCACAATTGGAAATACCTTGAGTGAGTTTCCGTTTGAAAGTAGGTAGTGAAGAACATTTTTCGAGTTCCCTTGTTAACTTGTTGAATGCTCCTAGGCTTTTATATTCAGAGAGTTGGATTCAACAATGTTTTTGCTGAATGGTACAAGAAAAATTTTTTGGTTACGAGTATTCATTTGATAGATATCAGATTTTTTGGGGGATATTTTTTTGTTTCTTAATATAGCCAAATAAATATAAAGAAAGAAGTGTCAATATTTTATTATTGACGGAAATACTTCTGCAACTGGTTGTGATGTGCACATTAGCAATGCACCTCATAATTTTGGGGCTATAAATACATCATTTGTCATGTTTAACCAACCCCAGAAACAAGCACCATAACGAAGACAACTTTCCACTTGTGCATAAAACACCATCTTCAGTTGATTATATGTGAGGACTATTCACAAATTTTTCAATAAATAACATTGAGATTGAACTATAGAAATTATGTTTGTACAATGGATCTTACAATTAAGATGTTCATCAATTTTCATTCTGAAAAATTCAACATAGTATATCTGTTCTAGATATTCGGACAACATTATCTATAAGAACAGTTTTATAACTGAGAAACTTGAGATACCATGTCTTTTCAATATTGAAAAGAGGGAATTCCCAAACGACTCTGATACTAGAAATTGAATGAATTCTTAACATTTCACTCCCAAAGTCTCTCCAGATTTATCCAAAATCAGGACCAGAGTTTATCAATACTATTCACATATAACAAGAATAGAACCGCTCCCAGAGTGGAACCATGTGGGACTCCTATATCAATGTCTACGAGAAATGAGTTTGTAACAATTGAATAATTATTGATATTACCCCCAAGGCATACATGTTTTTCACGGTTTCTCAAGAAACTATCGATTCATAGGGGAGCAATATCTTTGATACCATAGGTGACCAATCTGTTACGAAAATAGCATGATTGACACAGTCCAACGCCCTGCTGAGATCACAAAGTATCCCAACACTATAGAAACTGTGAACTGCAAATGTTGATTTCCCAAGTCTGAAACCATATTGACTTTTGGGAGTTATCCCGCATATATCTGCGAAATGGATCGAATGGTCTGACAAAGTGTATTCAAATATTTTTGAAAAGATTGAAGGTATCGTAACGGGCCTACAGTTGGAAATTTTTCCACGGATTCCTTTTTTATGGAACGAAACAATTTTGCCTATTTTTATGATGTTCGAAAATTGTCCCTCACTATAGAATGGAATTATTGAATGACTAGATAATCAGCAACAAGAGGCAACAAACCGTTCAGTTGAATTTTATATTTCGTTCATTTCTCATGGAATGCCAGCAGGGGTTTCCATTAAATCGAATATTTTGATGTTTCCTGCATTGAACTGTTTTTTTTTTCATGGCATTGTTTTTGATGGTATTTTCCAATTCTACTTCCCGAACTCACATCAACTTTCCCAAAAATTTTATCATTTTCTCTTGCATAAAACTTTAGTTTTTCTTCACCCTATCTATCTGTTTCCATCCAATATTTCTACTCAACAACAATACCTTTCAAACTAATATGTGAAATTGTCATTTCTCCATATTTCTTTATTGTCATCCAATGTCATTCGCATGTAAAACTCTTACTCCCTTCGTGATGCAGTACTCAGGATGATATGTTAGTTTCAAACCCATTTTAGAAACAATATTATGATGGAGTTTCAAACTCGAAGGACTATATAAATAGATAAACTGGCTGAGGTCGCACTGTGAAATTGCTATGTTTGGGGTCCCAAAATTACATATGTATATCGAGGCGAGTAGTTTACCTCAGTTACACTACCTGATTCCCATTTGCATCTTGTTGAAAAAACTGAACGAACTCTAAACACCCCACCATGTACATATCTCTGATCATAAAATCTGGGAAAAATGATTCAATGCAGTTTCTCGGGTCTCAACAAAAATTGAGGAACAATAAAATAATTAATAAAAAAACTTTTTAAGGACAAGTGTTTATTCAAAGGCACTGAAAAGTCAAAAATAATTGCTTTGTATGTGCGAGTTTTAGATTCAAAAGCTTGTCGCGCAAAGTTTCCAATACGAATACAAAAGCGACAAGTTTTTGAATCTATAGCTCACGGAATAACTACGTCACAATCCAAATTATTTTTTCTTTTAGTGCTTTGAATAAAGCTTGTCTTGATTTTTTTTATTAATTATTTTGATTTGTGCTTTTTAGTACTTAAGTCCGCCTTAATCTATGCATTCTGGTTGAAGCATCGTTATTATGAGGCCTTTTTTTTCGCTAGAACTTCAAAGAGGATACCATCTAAGGATTAACTCATCCGCCATCTTAGAGTTGCCATCTTCAGTTTATGAATTTCAAATGAAAATCAATAATTTTCGACTAATTCATCATGTCCGACCCCAAAAACCATGATATACCAATTTTGAATCGAATTGACCATAATACAAAACTCGTCTCCATCTTGAATTTGTTTTTTTTTTAATTTATAATCTGACCCAAGATCCCCACACGAGATGAATAGAATCGACAAACACGGCCATCTTGAAGCCACCATTTCAGTTTTATTAATTTTGAAAAAAGAAACATAATTTTCAACCCTAAAAACCCCCACATACCAATTTTGAATCGAATCGTACCATAATCACAAAACTCGTCTGCCATCTTGGAGCGCCATTTCATTTTTTTTTCTCCATAAAAAATCTCATAATGCTTGTCACCGGAATAATCAACACCTGCCAAATTTCAGCTCAATCGGATGTCGAAAAGAGCTCCAAAAATTGATTAAACTTTTGAACCGGAAAGAATGACAATAATGACATACGAACGAAGCAAGTTAATAAAAGCTTGTTAAAGTTATTCCAAGAGATGCAATTATGGAAAAGTATTGTGGATATTTGGAAAAAACGTATATTTCAAGGAATCCTGGTTGATTAAATTATTACCATATCAACAGGAAATATGTTCGAATTTATTTCCGTTGCAGATTCGATCGGCTCCAAATAACACCCCAAACCCTATGGGAAATGTCCAGCTAATTTTGCCAAATTTTTACACACTCATTTCCAATTCTCCAGAGTTTCTACTGAAAACAACCAAATCATTAGAGAATAATACATGTTTCTGCTTCATTTAAAGCAATTCTGCGGGTTTGATGAGGAATCGACTTGATATTTCAAAGAAAAATTATTTGTTAATTGGTGCTATAACATAATTTGGTATAAAACGTTACTCAATGATGAATAGGTTTGAGTTTGGGCTAAAACCAATGAAAATTACAAATTCCCATTTGATCCATCAAAAATCAAATCGGAGGGTATCTGGTAATTTTTATCAATAATATTTACATATTGATAGATTTAACCACATATTACTACATTTCTTAGTTAGGAAGTGAGGAAAAATAAGGGTTTAAAAAAAAGAAATTTGGGAGAAGCCGTGATGAAAATTTGATTACCAAAAATCAACGAAAATACAATAACAACATAAGTTTATCTACTATTAGACAAGTCAAACCAAATCAAGAAACCACCAGACTTGGAATCGACCAAGAAAACCACTTACCTCCAAATCGCATGAGATTTCCTATGCATGACGCAACCAACAGCAAAGGGCCCAACGTTAGCGAAACATCCAGTTCCAATAGCCACACAACACAGCCAGGATTCACGAGAGTGCTCCAGCGGAACGAACAAAACTAAATATAGTGAGAGTATTCGGGTCAGACACTTTTTACGGTTCATTCATCAACACCTATTCCCCGTATTGAACTTTATGTCCATTGATTCTCAAATCTTAGTATACCTACAAACATTATTTGCAAGTTCATTGTTGCGCATGAGCAACTTATTTGACATATTCAATTTCTCAATTTCATTAGTTAATATTATATACAACTGAAGTAGATATCGCAGGCATAGGTAATTTGAGGATTCTATTGTATAAAAGAACAATCATTTGATTATTTTCTGGACTCATTCTCATTATTCATCTTTTGATCATATCACAAGCTATATTTCCATAAAACAGTATATTTACTTCAAGAAGAACAACAAGATGGCGCAAATGTAATCCTCCTGAGATAGAGATGATCATGTCTCCATAGGCGTACTGACTGAGCTGGAAAAAGGTACATATAGAAACGAAAATGGTATAAAAAAAGGTGAGAATTCCATAGCCGGAGTTTATTGTTGTGATGAGTATTTAAAAAAAAATAAAAAAAAAATCATATATAAATACGATACAATAATAATGAAACATCATCATACCAATATATAAATATATATATATATATATATATATATATATATATATATATATATATATATATATATATATATATATATATATATATATATATATATATATATATATATATATACTAGCGGACCCGTCAGACTTTGTCCTGTCCAAATTTCTATTTCCCCTGAAATGTTTTACCCGGAAACACTCGTCCACGTAGAATTTCTTTTTTTCTATGTTTCCCTTTATGTTGTTCCATCTAGATTATGCTTTTGACTCCTTCCGCTTCCTGTTGTCTCGTTATTTCGTTTTCTCGTTATCCCGTTATCCCATTCTCCTGTTAACCCTCTTTTTCGTTATCCCGTTATTCCCGTTATCCCGTTATCCCATTATCCCGTAATCCCATTATTCCGATATCCCGTATTCCTGTTATCCCATTTTTTCATCATCCCAATATCCCGTTGTCCCCTTATCCCCTTATCCTGTCATCCCGTTATTCCCATTATCCCGTTTTTTATTGATCCCGTTATTCCGTTTTCCCGTTATTCCCTTATCCTGTCATCCCGTTATCCCGTTTTCCCGTTTTTTCGTTATCCCGTTATCCAGTTATCCAATTACCCAGTTATCCCGTTATCCCGTTTTTCTGTTTCCCCTTTTTTCTAAAAAAAAAAAAAAAAATGGGGGTTGATCGTAGAAGGGTGGAATTTTTTTATTTTAAGTCATGACAAAATAAAAATAAAAATCTTGCCAAAAAAATAGGGGTTAATCCTAGAAGGGTGAAAATTCATGGTTGTATGTATTTTTGAATGCTGTATAATGAAAAAATAAAAACAAAACAAAATTTCTGAAAAAATAAAACAAATTGAGAGGTGGACCATCCTTAAAATGTAGGGGGATGATTTGTGAATCTAGACCATCCGGGGTGCCACCCAAACGCATACGAAAAAATTCATTCAAATCGATCCAGTCGCTTATGATACCGACTGCAGCGCAATCTGCCGGGCTGATTTGTGAATCTAAACCATCCAGGGCACCACCCAAACGTATACAGAAAAAAATCATTCAAATCGGTCCAGCCGTTCAGGAGGAGTTCAGTGCCACACACGTACAGTAGAATTAAACAGTGCTTCTCAAAAGTCCACTTCCCCCCTCCCCACCTCTTATTTTCGGAACGATTATACATAAACAAGTGAAATTTGGAAACTGAATATAAAAGGTTGTAAACTTCCCTACTAGTGATGATAGATGACGAAATCGTCAAAGATGACGTCACAAGGCCATTGTGACCAATAATTTTGAATGGAACCCTACGGCAAGCGACACCTCTTTTAAAAGGTATCGAAAAAACCTATTCAATGATACTTATTTTGTTTGTGTATATGGCAGTTTTAATGACTCATTAGGAAACATTAAAATTTAAATTCCATCCAGTATGATATTCATTACAGATTTAAGAATCAGTATCTACTTGAAGAAATTGCTCGAAGTGACCTCCAATTACTTCCTGACAGTGAAATATCTTTTTTTTAAACTCTTCTCGTAGTTTTGCAAATGTGTCTGCGGAAACAGCCTCACATTCTGCAACAATACGTTGTTTTAAAACGTCAATATTGTCAGGTTCAGTGGCGTGAACCTCCGATTGAAGGTTTCCCCACAAAAAAAAATCCAAAGGTGTGAGGTCTGGTGATCGAGCTGGCCATTCCATTGAACCTCGTAGTCCAATCCATCTACCACGATACTCCTCATCCAAATACCGTCTCACTGCACCGTAATAGTGTGGAGGAGCACCATCCTGTTGGAATGTTATTTCCAAATTGCCGAATTCATCTGGATTATCTTCCAAAATTTCAAGGATTAACGGTTCTATTGCGTTTTGCCACAGCTCCAGATAAACCTCATCAGTTGAATTAGTATTCAAAAAAGAAGCCCAACCATGTGGTTTCCCACGATACCTGCCCAAACATTCATCTTCTGAGGAAATTGGGTATGTGTTTCACGAAACAGGTGAGGATTTGCGTCCGTCCAATACCTCACATTCTGTGTATTTACATTTCCATTCAGATAGGAAGTACTTTCGTCACTAAAACAAATTGTTTTGACATAGTGTGGATGTTGGTTAATTTTAGTTTCCATATTTTCACAAAATTCTAGTCTTCGGTCTGGGTCGTCGTCTGAAAGTTGATGAACCATTTTCAATTTGTATGGATGAAATTTGATATTTTGCAACACCCTGTGTACTGTACTTCGACTGACTTCACATGTAGATCCAACGTGAGTTATTGAAGAAGTAGGAATAACTATCAATTCTGCCAGTATATCAATTTTTTTCTCATCAGAAATTTGTTATCTGTCAGATTGTTTCGCATCATTAATACTACCCGTTGTTTCGAACTCACGAAGAAGCTCCCCTAAATGAGTCCTCGAAACGGAGCGATCGGGTAACCTCTCATTGAAAATGCGTTCTGCTGCATGAATATTTTGTCCAGTTTCACCAAGAATTAGGATCGCTGCTACTTTATCACCTAAAGCACGTACCATTTCGCTTCTTGAAGCACTCAAACGTTCGGCTCACAACAGTTCAACAAATTATTGAAATGTACAAAAATATTAAAAATACCAAAAGCTGCTAAAACAGTTAAACGTTCGATCAACAATACACAAATAATTAAATGTACAAAAACTTGGACAATTACAAAAATGTCGAATTAGGGAGACTAACAAAAACGTCAGCTTATTTGACAACTATCCAGAGGCGGAGCTTGAATTTGGAATTTTAGTATTAACTGATCTAATTCATCACAGCTTTGCGTTTTTCAAAAGCGAGTTGCCAAAACTGCCATAAACACAAACAAAATTATTATCATTGAACAGGTTTTTTCGATACCTCTTAAAAGAGGTGTCGCTTGCCGTAGGGTTCCATTTGAAATTATTGGTCACAATGGCCTTGTGACGTCATCTTTGACGATTTCGTCATCTATCATCACTAGTAGGGAAGTTTGCAACCTTTTATATTCAGTTTCCACATTTCACTTGTTTATGTACAATCGTTCCAAAAATAAGAGGGGGGAGGGTACTTTTGAGAAGCACTGTATATATAAAATACATCTATATATATATATATATTTATATATATATATATATATATATATATATATATATAATATGAGTTTAGGAAACACAAAAAACAATTTTATGTTTTCCTTTGAGGTTGCAGTCAATAGTCCTTTTTTTTTTAACCCACTGCAGGGATCACACGTGTTTACTTCACAAACTCGACACAAATTTGTATATTCAACATGAGATTTCCAATTAGTCGAAATGTTTTTTACAAACTGATTTTTAAGATTTTATTTGTGATGTGCACCGATATTTTCCTGTTAGCAACCTCGAGTCAATGTCTTGATAATAAAATAAAATATTTCGAAAGGTCGACAATTTAACAGAGAGTCTTCTTCACATGGCCATTTCCTATTGACTGCAACCTCAAAGGAAAACATAAAATTGGTTTTTGTGTTTCCTAAACTCAGTTCTTTTTAACTAGTCCAGTCAAGAGACTACCCCCTTCTAAATATACATATATATATATATATATATATATATATATATATATATATATATATATATATATATATATATATATATATATATATATATATATATATATTTAGAAGAGGGTAGTCTCTTGACTGGACTACAGGGTTTAATCTAACTTCTCACACAAACGCTAACAGATTTTTCCTTCGAAATTTCCACAATGAGTCTTCGCCTTTGCGGGTCCCAATTGGACCAAAAAAAAATTGTAATTCACTATAAAATCGTATTATACATCATTATCTCATTTGACTGATCATTCAATTGGTTTTCATAACAAGCTTTCATTTAGTTTCACTTGTCCCGATGTCTCTCTGTGGATTTGTATCACCTCTTACAAGTTTAAATTTCACCCACTTCTAGTTGTCCGATCAACGTGAAATTTGGCGGGTGTTTATAATTCCGGTGAACGCATTATGAAATTTTTACTGGAGAAAAAACATGATGGCGGCCCCCATATGGCGGACGAGTTTTTCTATTATGGTTCGATTAAATTCAAAATTGGTATGTGGGGGTTTTCGGGGACATAGATCACGAATTTTTTTCTGAGTTCATGAATTCAGGATGGCGGCTCCTATATGGCGACGAGGTTATCGCCTGATTCCAATAAAAATTGTTATGTGGGGGCTTTGGAGCCCGAAATTATGTTTTTTTTTTGTCAAAATCCACGAATTCAAGATGGCGACGCCAAATGGCGACGAGTTTTGTTATTATGGACCGAATCCATTCAAAATTGGTATGTGGTTTTTTTGGGGAAAAACCTTTTAACCCGAATACAAAATAGATATTGCGCGGCGAAATTTTGAATATCCTACTCACAGTATAAACTAGGTGATACAGTCGAAGAAATAATTTTTTTGCTTTTCGGTGAATTTTTTTCAATCATTTTTATTACGTTAATCCGATGAGTTGAATGAAATTTATGTTGCTTCATTTCACGCATTGCAAACAAAATATTTGTTATGATGAACTACTTATTTTTCAACACCGCGTACATCAAGTTTCAAATGGAATTTCATCGACATCGACTTGATTTCACTCATACTCTCCATCTCCATATTACAACGTTAGTAAATGGGAATTATTGAGTCAATGACTATCAGCACACAAGCGGGATCGACTAGATCGAATCGGAGCTTAAGAAAAGTACTTTGGAAGTACTTTGTGACGATATTTATCTTTGGGATTATCGTCCACAATTTGTGGAGCTCCAACATTTCAGCTCTAAGGAGAACTAGGCGAACTATTCTATTTTCAATTCGCATTGCATAAGTTTCGGAACTTGAAACTGATAATATTCCAGGAAAGTTTTTAGGTTTTCGTCGGCATCGTTTTGTTTTCGTGTGACTTATGGAGCGTTCGTGATAATTTGGAATTAATATATTCAGTCGAATTCGATAAAAGAATAGCAAGTGTTCAAAGTATTTCCGAGAATGTGAATGTTGATTACGTGTTCATTGGTTATCTCTCATAAAAATTGTATTTATGTATTATATATATATATATATATATATATATATATATACATATATATATTATGATGCTATTATTGCTAGTATTTTTATTTTTTTTATTTTGAAGTAGTATTATTATAAAAAATTTATCTTTTTTAATAACTAGTCATTATATTAAAACATTTGCCATTTGTTATGATAAGTTTGATTAATTGATTTATTTTTATTTTAAAATTTTGAAAAAAAATACTTACCTATCATAACAGTAATAACATATCCGGCTATGTTGCTTACTCCTTTTCGAATACCCTTTCACCTGTATTCTTTTACCTTATCTCAGCTCAGTCGGTGCGCCTATGGAAACATGATATCACACCCTATCAAAGCAGGATTCAGTGGTGCCATCTAGTTGCTTTGCTTGGAGTCAATGTTCAAAATACGGTTTTATAAAAGTTGCAGGTAGTAATGTGATCAACACATGAATAATGAATGCAGAAAATAGTCAGGTAATTATCTTTATTAAATCATAAACTTAAAGTACCTATCCTTCAAAATTAATTTACGAGTAGTGTTTTTGTCAAAACAGTAATATGTGAGAAGTGAAGTTCTTTGCTAAATGTGCAAATCAAATGACCTTTAAAAATAATAATTGTAGGTTATTTAAAATCATACGAACAAAACCAGAATACTGCTCAATAACAGTGTGAGGTGTAATAAAATGACTTCAAATGAGGGTCTGCCCGAATACGTTCACTCAGTTTAGTTTTCTTTACAAAAAAGTACCTGTGATCAGTTTACTTTTGCTTTTCTTGAGTCCTAGAGGTGTTCCTGGCTAGTAGATTCTGCTGCTCTTGTGTCCAGGCTTGTTTCTCTTGTTGGGCGATTCTCGGATATCGATATTGCTGTGTCCTGGAGGTGAAACGTTTTTCCTAGGTAGTTTTCAACGGTTATCGTTTCTAGATATGTTATATAGTTGTCAATTGGCTAAATTGCCCCTATTCTCGTAGTATTTTCGTATTTATGATTAATAAATTTTGTCACTGTGTTCATCCAAAAATTTTTTTTTATCTCCCCAAATCTTTGTTATTTTTTTTCCTGGCAACCATCACTTCTTGTTTTTTCTCACAAATTTTAGGTTTCTGCTCACTTTCTATGACACTTCTCCTTATTCCAAACCATGCTATGGGTTTTATATACAATTTACATTCCTATACCTTACATAATATATACAGAGTTGTTTAAAATTCATATCTGACAATTTTCTGTACTCAAAATTTTATATTTTATCATTTTCCAACGAAATGTTTTTACATGTCGCTGTCATGTTTCCTTCTGATTTGATTCTAGCATACAGGATGTTCCAATTCGAATATTATTTTTGTCTACTTGAGATCTAAAGTTTTATTCAAGAATTTTATTTCCATATTTCTTATAGGTTATGCAAATCAAATAAATTGTTGGCAACATACTTATGACAATGGAGAAGCTCCACTGCTGAACTCTTGAGACATCTGCGTCGACTAGAAAAAGGTACAAGGTTTCAGAAAAGCAGAATGTACAGAAAAATTGCAAAACAAACATAGCAGGGATTCAAACCCTTTTACCTTATTCCAGCTCAGTCAGGTACGCCTATGAACATGAGTCAGCTCCTTCTCAGAAGTCGGTTCTGTGATTTGTATTGCCGACTTGGCACTAACGATTCGATAAGAAATGCTGTTCAGTGGGGGAAAAAGTGTGGTTAGATAAAACACAGAATGTAGAGAATAATCAAAAGGTTGTTTTTATTCAGATATAAACCCTTGAAAGTGCACTACTCTGCGATAGATACCTTATACTAAAAAAAACAATACTATGAAATGGTGCAATATGGATATAAGTGATGATTTCTAATAGGAAGAATATTTAAAATTATGGTCAGTCCTTAAGCAAGGAATTTTGATGAATGTTCAGTCAAAACAATGTAAACAGTGGATCGGACACTCAAAGTTATTAGATAGATATACGAAAAGTTGCACTTTGGTGGGTTCGGTGATTAGAATACCCTGTTGCTACTTTTTCCTGTGATGTTTCCAGCTCCGTGGACGTACTTTTGGAATTGCAATGACAGCTTACGTGCGTTCTCCCATGGATTTCTCTTGTATACCAGGTAAGTGGAAATTTTTGGTAACTTATTTCCCCCAGTTGTGCCTTTCAGGAATTTCTCTCGTTCGGGAATCTTTTAACCAGTTTTTTCTTGAAGAGTCTATTCATATCTTTTTCAAATTTCCGTGCGTGGCTTCCTTTTTTGTAATTATTTTCAATCTCCTCCAAACTTGTTATCCTCTCTCATGGCAACACACATCCTTTCTTATTTTCTCACATATTTTTGAATTGTGTGTCACTTCCTACCTACTCATTTGTTATTCTAATCACTACTAATGATTTTATGAATGGAAGCTACTTCTAAATCTTACATACTATTTACAAATTGGTATAAAATTATATTTTTACAATTTTCGCTATCACATCTTTCATATATCAACTCTTTCCCCACACAAAGTCTCTCGATATCCCATGAGTGGGTTTCCTGTTGATGTGAATTGTCATACAGGATGTTCAAAACTTATATATCAGTTGGAGTTACTTTAAATTCAATGTTTTCTATGAATTTGTATTTTGACATGATTTATTTGTGGATTTTCATTAGATATTTCGTTGGTCACATACTTCTGATAATATAACTACTTCAGGACTGCCCTTTTAATACATATGCACCGACTAGAGCATGGTATAAGATTCTATAATAGTAAAAAGGTAAAGCAAATTGCATAAGAACATAGCATTAACGACGATAACTAAAATACCTAATAATAATAAAGATACATATAAGTGTTATTATTTCACAACATTTCCTAACATAACAATATATATGTTTTTCAATTTCTTGGAATAAAGGTCTGATTCAGTCAATTCGTGAGGAATTGAACTATGTTCAACCTCAACATTCTTTCAATATGGAAATTAATACTACTCACAAATATTCGGAATTGCAATGGGATCTCCAATTGCTACAACAGTTACAAATCTGGTTATACAGAGAAGATAATCAAATCATTAACTTTCAAATCGATATTCTTCAAACGATGTGTAGATGATTGTTTAACATGTATTTCTACTGACAAAGTTGATGACATTCTATGAAAATCTAATGAATATCACCCTAGATTGAAATTCACAATAGAAAAAGCAAATAACCTTTCTCGACAAAACAATAATACACGACAATTCTGGAAACATTTTCCCAAACTGGTTTATTAAACCATATGCATCAAAACGCACCCCTTAGTTACAAAAGAAATGTTATTCAAAATTCAACTTACTGAGCTATAAAGCTTGCTCACCCAAAATTCTGGAAAAGTATTATGGAAATAATCAAGAATAATTACCCCAGACACTTTGCAGAAAAAACAATGAAATACCAATACATGCGATCTACAATAAAAATGATAATAGAGAAGAGAGAACAACAATATGCATACCTTCACCATACTTAGACAAACTATCGAATGAAATCAATAGAACAATGGAAAATACAACTTTATCACACCGACTGCAGAATGGAACAAAACCATCTATCAGAATTAAAACCAGCAATACCAAAAAACAAACAAACTCATACACTATACAGTGCTTCTCAAAAGTCCCCTCCCCCCCCACTTATTTTTGGAACGAATATACATAAGCAAGAGAAATTTGGAAACTGAGTATTAAAGGTTATAAACTTTTTTTAAACTCTTCTCGTACTTTTGCAAATGTGTCTGCGGAAACAGCCTCACATTCTGCAACGATACGTTGTTTTAAAACGTCAATATTGTCAGGTTCAGTGGCGTAAACCATCGAACCTCGTCGTCCAATTCATCTACCAAGATACTCCTCATCCAAATACCATCTCACTGCACCGTAATAGTGTGGAGGAGCACCATACTGTTGGAATGTTATTTCCAACTGCCAAATTCATCTGGATTATCCTCCATAATTTCAAGGATTAACGGTACCATTGCGTTATGCAACAGCTCCAGATAAACCTCACCAGTTGAATTAGTATTCAAAAGAAGAGGCCCAACGATGTGGTTTCCCAGGATACCTGCCCAAACATTCACCTTCTGGGGAAACTGGGTATGTGTTCCACGAAACAGGTGAGGATTTGCGTCACTCCAATACCTCACATTCTGTGTATGTACATTTCCATTAGATAGAAAGAACCTTCGTTACTGAAACAAATTGTTTTGACATAGTCTGGCTGTTGGTTAATTTTAGTTTCCATATTTTCACAAAATTCTAGTCTTCGGTCTGGGTCGTCGTCTGAGAGTTGATGAACCATTTTTAATTTGTATTGGTGAAATTTGTTTTTTTTCAACACCCTGTGTACTGTACTTCGACTGACTTCACAGGTAGATGCAACATGAGTTGTTGAAGAAGTAGGACTAACTATAACTTCTGCCAGTATATCAATTTTTTTCTCATCAGAAATTTGTGGTCTGCCAGATCGTCTCGCATCATTAATACTACCCGTTGTTTCAAAGTTACGAAAAAGCTCCCTCAAATAAGTCCCCGAAACGGGGCGATCGGGAAACCTCTCATTGAAAATGCGTTCTGCTGCATGAATATTTTGTCCAGTTTCACCAAGAATTAGGATCGCTGCTACTTTATCACCTTAAGCACGTACCATTCCGCTTTTCGAAGCACTCAAACGTTCGGCTCACAACAGTTCAACAAATTATTAAAATGTACAAAAATATTAAAAGTACCAAAAGCTGCTAAAACAGTTAAACGTTCGATCAACTATACACAAATTAATAAATGTACAAAAATTCGGAAAATTACAAAAACGTCGAATCAGAATATATATATATATATATATATATATATATACAAAACTGAGTTTAGGAAACACAAAAACCAATTTTATGTTTTCCTTTGAGGTTGCAGACAATTACAAAACGTCGAATTAGGAAGACTAACAGAAATGTCAGCTCATTTGACAACTATCCAGAGGCGGAGCTTGAATTTGGAATTTTAGTATTAACCGATTTAATTCATCACAGCTTTGCGTTTTTTAAAAGCGAGTTGCCAAAACTGCTATAAACACAAACAAAATTAGTATCATTCAATAGGTTTTTTCGATACCTTTTAAAATAGGTGTCGCTTGCCATAGGGTTTCATTTCAAATTATTGGTCACAATGGCCTTGTGACGTCATCTTTGACGATTTCGTCATCTATCATCACTAGTAGGGAAGTTTATAACCTTTAATATTCAGTTTCCAAATTTCACTTGTTTTTGTACAATCGTTCGAAAAATAAGAGGGGGGGAGGGGACTTTTGAGAAGCACTGTATAGAATACCACTGTCAAAGCAAAAATGTACGCAATCTTACACTGCGTCAGAGAAAACAACATGAGAGAAGTGCGCAACACACGGATAAAAATATGCACAGACAGCCAGGCATCATTGAAGGCCCTTACGATTTCAAAAGTGACATCAAGACTGATACGGGAATGCCGAGAAGTACTCAGTGTCCTAGGAGATTACATCAAAGGGCATCGAGGGCAATGAAAAAGCTGATGGGCAGGATGGGCTCATCAACTCCCAGGACCTGCACTCGGAGCGACAAAATCAGCCATCCGAAGCTGCGTACGGGACTTGGTCAAACGAAAACGAAGTGAGCGTTGGGGGGAAGCCCCTCTCATGCACCACGGGATAACATATATTGAAAAACCGTTGAAACAAAGAACTGAAGAACTACTCAATATGAGTAGGAACCAAGTCGGAACAATAACGGGCCTTCCCACTGGTCATAGCCCAATGAGAAGACAACTGCACAAAATGGGTCTGTACAACGGAGATTTCTCCTACAGACAAGGGGACAGAAACGGCCAAACATATATTGTCAGAATGCAAGGCGCTAGACCGCAGAAGACAAGCAATATTAGGACAGCCAATGCCAACTCTCGAAGAATACAGTAGCCAACCGGTGGGAGAACCTATACAGACTGATACAGGGGACTAGAGTTATGGATTGGCTACTGTTGAACAAAAACCAGAAGGCACAAAAAGCCCAAGAGTCTGAGGTGCAGCTGGCGACGAGACCAGCATCTGAGAAAAAAATAGTTTTCCCTTCATTCATATTTACTATCATTTTTGGGAACCATTTTGTCATTTATAATATTTGATTGTAAGCAATCATTGATCAACTTTGAAAATGAATGGAATTGACTAAATGTACTGCTCTGGTTCTAAACAGAACTGCATTGATTGCATTTCTAATTAGACTGGGAAGAGCTAGCGGTGATTTATTTGCAATTTTATTTCATTCATCAACAATATCCAGGAAGCATGAGTGAACTAACCTAATATTTACCCAAAAATTTTTCAAGAAAAGTACTCTTGTGATTACAAACGTGTTTTCAATCCGTTCAGAGACAATAATAGGGTAATCCGTAGAGCGACAATTTGATAAAGCGAAAAACGCCTGTACAAGCAACTCCAGAAAAAAGAAAGGGGAATTCTGAAACTCTAACAGAACCAGGAATTTTATGAATGGCATTATCTTAGAATGAAGAAGAGACTACAGGGCACTAAAAAAATTGTACCACATTGCTGTCTATGAATTAGCCTGGAGAGATGGAGAAGCAACAAACTGTGAGATAGTCCATTTCAAAATAGAGACAGACAATAGTGGACAGGAGACCGAAAGGATTGAATATAATCAAGTATTTTCTGAAACAGCGGAAAGGGAAAATCAGAGATTAAACCAAAGAAGAAAATATATGTACATTAAAACTGTTCAAATTATGAAAAAATGTGGAAACCATATCACATGTGAAAATATTTTAAACGCCAAACCCTTTCTGACAAAAAAAGAATTCGAAAGCATGGTATGAGAACTCTCCTATTGTAATGAATGAACTATTGAAACGGTCCAAATCATATGCGAAAAATAATGGACTTTATGTCAAGCGAGTAAAAATAACGAAATATTCCAATCGAGCAGCTGCCGTAACTGGAGTGTATTGGTGAACAATTAATAGTGAAAATTACAGGACATCACAATCCGTCGTCATTAAAACCGCACCTTTAGTTAGACCACTATACCAAAATCATAAATTTCATTCGTACAACCACTAAATTTTTATTATGGTTCTGTTAGTTTTTGAGTTGGGGTAATCAAAATAAGTGTTTTGGCTATCTTTGAAAATAAATGAATAGTTTTCAACTCCATTTGAAAATAATGTCCCTAAAGGGGCAGTAAATTCATAAAGGTCGTCAAAAAGCATTACTTTCGCTGGCGAATTAATTGTCATCTAAACGGAATAACGGTAAACGCGAAATGGGATTATAAAAAACAAAAAATTGAAAAAGGAAAGAAGAAAAAGGAAACAGGGAAAACGGAAAGAAGAAAAAGGAAACAGGAAAAACGGAAAAAATAGAAAACGGTAAACTGAAAAGGAAAACGGAAAACGGAAACGGAAAACGGAAAACGGAAACGGAAAACAAAAAACGGGAAAATGGGAAACGGAAAACGGAAAATGGGATAACGGAAGCGGAACCACAGGCATGAGCTAGATGGAACAGCGTGGATAAAATACATATTACACGCGGACGCGGGTACCAGCTAGTATATGTATAGATATATTTCCGAAGTAGAGCAATGCAAGCAATTAATACCCCATCTTCAGTCACAATGTCAATTCACTACCCAGTCATTGGAAAAAATATATTTAATTATTCTCCGAGAATTATAAATGATTCTACAATTCCAAGAAGTTGTGTTTTCATTAATACCTCTCAAGTATAATCAAGAGAGTCCCTTCAAGTGTCAACTCAAATCAATCAACAGCGTTCTCCTTTTGGAACTGTAAACAAACATTTTTATGTCGACCTCCCCAGACTCGTCGTCCTGAAAAATGCTCCATAATTAAAACAAACAACTCAATTTCAGGAAAGACTAACACGATAAGATGAGAGGTAATCAATTAGGAATCCCCCTTCAGCGAATAGATGAGGGGGATGTGTTGTGAGAACGATGCTCCACTTCGAGAGCTGGCTAACGACGGCTGCTCTCTGATTCACAGGAATAACGTCTATTGTCGGTGAGATTCGCCCGATTGGAAAGGTTTCTTGTTCTCGGTTGAACACAGGATGGCTTTATGCTTGGAACGTTATGTTGCCAGTGGATGATACTCTTTGCCAGACAAATGACCATGTTAGACATCTTATTATTCAATAAATGAAAGATTTTCGTATAAAGTGTATGATTTTTTTAAGTTTGCAAAGCCATTTCGACTTTCGTCATCTTCAGTGCTTCCTGAAAGTAAATACCCTGATTGACTGGTGTGAAAGACTTCAAATTTGAATTTAAAATTATAGGTTAGGAAAATTCTTTGAATTTTGTAAAAGTTTTTTGACTACTTACATGTCAGGTACAGGAAGTAAAACATTAGATGAGTACATTGTTAATCAAATGATTATAAATGGGCTTAGAATCTAACGTATCACATGTTGGAATTCAAAGGCCAGGTGGATATGTCAATGTCTTAATGTCAATCGAGTTGATTCTGAATGTCAAATGTCAATGAGAGGAATAAGTAGTGCCAACTTAATGGAATGAAAATTGGGAAAGAAGTTGCCAGTTCTGTGAAAAAGTTCCAATAGAAAATGGGGGGAGTTATGAAGTATTGTAGAATTTTATTTAAATTATTAATCCTTTTATGAAGGCGGTAGAAATCTCTGTTCAAATTTACTTGGGTGTTCAGACAAAAGTCATTATTGGAAAGTTCTTTTGAAATCTCCAGTTCTTCAAATTGAGTTTCATTCATCTTTCTGATGAATAAATGAATTCTATATCTGTGATGATCAGATCTTTCGGCAGAATAGGACACAATGAGTAGTCTGAATTTCAAATTGCCGACGTTTCGACGTTTATTTGGCGTCTTTATCAAGGCTGAAAATACATGAGATGTTTAATATCCCATGTTAATAAAAACATGATTGTTAAAGGTTAACACATAAGGGAACAGAAATATGGTAAAAAACAACAAACAACTATCACCAAATGGTCACCACATATATAATGAAATATAACAAGATACGAGAAGTGACATAAACCATTAATTAAAATAATAGCAAATAAAAGCAAATAAAAATCTACCTATTTCTAATTGAAGGACGCTAACACTACAGAATAATAATAATGCAAGAAGGGAATATTGTGGCTTAGTGGACAAATTATTAAATTGAAGAAAAAAAACATCCCGTGGATGGATGGGCGCTCTTCAAGGATTTTATCTTGACAGAGGCACATCTTTCGCAGCCTTTGACCATTCGTTCTATGTCTCTATCAACGTTTGATCAATAAACGTCGTGCTAGCTGTTTCATTTTAGTTATCCCCAGGTGCGTTTCGTGGAGTTCGTCTAGAATTTTCAAACGTTAGGGAGCTGGACTGACAACCCTGTCTCTTCAAAGAAGTATTCCATCAGCCAATGTGAATTCGCCATCTTTCGCAGATGAGTGCAGGCTATGGATGATCTGTTTCAGATCAGAATTTTTTTCAGTTTCAGTCTTGATTGTACTTGAAGTATATATAGATATAGACTAGGAATCTGGGAAACAACTTGTTCGTAGAGTTGATTCACTGCATCACCAATGAGTTCATCACTTGAAACGTAGAGTTGCTCAACTGGAGTTCGGGATAGACAAGCTACATTTTGATTTTTTTGTCCTCTCTTAAATTTAACAGAGTAATTGAATTCGGAAGGGAACGAAGCATAACGTAACGTACTGAAGTCATTCGAGGCAGAGCCTTGTGAGGATGAAGGATCACCGCCAATGGTTCGTTGTCAGTGACAAGGAGAAAATTTGTTCCAAACAAGTACATGTAGAAATGAGTGACACCAAAAATGATGGCAAGTGCCTCTCTGACCAGTTGGCTATAGTTTCCCTCTGATTCAGTGAGTGAACGACTTTATGAATTGTAGGGCTCAACACTGCAGCAGCCCCATAGGGACTCCTGTCTGTCGTTAGAACCAGTGGCAGACTTGGATCGAAGGGTATCAGAACTCGGTTACTACCAAGTTCAGCTTTGATTTTCGGGAAAATAGCTTCACAATTTGAAGACTATACCCAACGTTGATTTTTCCTAATCGAACATCGTAGCGGATATGAGATTGTTGACAAATCTGGGATAGTCCGAAAATAATAAGTGACAGGGCCGATAAATCTTTTGATGTCGTCAACATTTGACGATTGTGGTAAATCTTGAACTTATTGTTCGTCTTGGTTGGAGACGCTTATCTTATTGTGTTTAACGATATGTTCATGATATTAAATTTTTTCTACAAAAAACAAGCACTTGTGCTTGTTGAGATGAAAATCGTACTCTATGGAGGCATGCTTTAAGATTCTGGGTACACTCGTCGAATGTGATTCCATGAACGATTTCTATCATCAAAGTATAAAATATGCTTCAGTTCTTCGAGATCTTTCAGGATTTGTGGAAGGATCCCATTGAATTCAGCTGGAGCAGTTTCAATTCCACAACTAGAAATAGTTTGGATCATACTACTGTTCTCATCAACTTCTAGGTGCAGGTAGGCTTTGAAAAGGTCAACATCGTCAATCTTTCGGTTGAGCGTATTTGCTTGAAGTAGTTGGTCATTTACACCACACTTATAGTCACACATAAGCGTTCTCATCCATCAGGTTTCGATATTACCACAAGTGGAGAACTCCAATCAGTGACAGCTACAGGACATATAGAACCGTCTGATTCCAGATAATCTAGTTTTTTTTTCACTCACTCACGAAGCGCATGTGGGACATCACGTTCCCTGGTGTAGACTGGTCTTGCGTCTTTTCGAAGTTGAAGACTACCTTGGTAATGAGGAACACATCCAACCTTTTACATAAAAATCGAAGAAAAGTTATTGAAAATATCTTTAGATGATTTTATGATATGAATCTGAGGCGATAGAGTTGACACTTTTTGCTCTGTATCAATTTTTTAAGTTCAATTTGTGATCCCCCTATCCATTGACGACCCAGTAGGGCATCATGACCCCTAGGTATGATGTGCAGTTCACCAATGATTTATTTATTATGATAACCGACAGTAACAGAAATGTTGCCATTAGTTTCGATAATATTGCCTGAGTATGATCTGAAAACGATAGTCGAAGCTTCAAGAGGAACATTCAAATTCAGGCATTTGAAATCATTTTCAACCATTAGTGGAAATTTGGCTCCGGAATCTACCATTCAAAGTGACTGAGATCATGTATTTATCAGAATCTGGGGTCGTTTCAAATTAATCGACAATATCGAATGACTCTGGAGCAATCTGTTTGAGTCCATATGAAAACTGGAAATTACATGAGACATTATGAACTAACGAAGAACTGGAAGTGTTAGATCTACGCTGAGATTTCTTCCACAAAGTAGTTATACAGACTTTATCCACATGGCCTTTCTTTACATAGTTCACATTTGACATTGGAATGGTCAACACGACATCCATTTACCTTATGGTTATTTTTTCCACAACGGAAACACATAGCCTTACTACCAAGGGCCTGATAGTCTGGTCAATGACGCCGATAATAGGAATGTGGTTGGTTATTGGAATTTTGTGAACGGTAACTGCTTTTGGAACTGGAACGGTTTCTGGTTTCGGAACTGTATCGGTTCTTTGCACGAATTCTGAAGAACTAGAAATTTTATTTGTATCACTTGTACTGAAGCTCGAATGGTTTGAATTTGAATGTTGAGATTGGGTTATTTCTTTACTTTCAATTTTTGAAGCTTCCGAGGCAATGGCTTTTGTTAGAATTTTTTCAAAATTCATTACATTGCACTGTAATAACTGTTTCCGTATCCAATTGTCACATGAACCTCTGATAATTTGTGCTCCAAGAAAAACGTCAGTAATTTGAACTGAAGAGTTACATTCGCATTTCACTGAAAATTCGCATTCCACTGAGTCTCTTCGAAGGGCAGCACCAAATTCGGCACTGGACTAAGGATCCTTTTGATGGATGTTTAGATAATAGTGTTGAGGTACAACAACGTTCCGTTTAGGGATGAGCATTTGTTTGAATGACTTGATAAGTTATAATACATTTCCTGGTTTTTCTGGACCTAGAAAAGCTGCTAGGCCATTATATTGAGTTGATCCAATCAAAACACACAAAAGTTGTGAAATTTTTCTTTATCCGTGACACCTTTTATGGTATGATAGTTTTCAAAACAGGTAACAAGAACATTTTTCACGATAAGAATCGAAGTTTTCAAGAGGTGCTATACTTGAAAAACTAACGAAATACCTGAACATTGTTCTAATCGAAATTGACTGGCAATCTGAGACAGTATTTCTTGTTGTTGATGCTGAAACGCAGACATCAGTTCTTTGAATTGAGTCGCATCCATGCTGATTGATGACGTGTTGAATTCGGAAGTAATATGCTGTTCAAAAGGAAGTTCTGCAACACTACAACACATGGAAGTGGACTTGAAGATATATTTTTTTCAATCGTCGCCAATTATTATAGAATTGGGTGATATATAATTAATATCTTTAACAAATTGTACTTGAAAGTAACTCTCATTCTATTGTCATGTATCAGACATGATATAATACAGGGTGTACTTAATATGTGGTCACGACAGGGACCCACAGCAATAATGGCATAAATATGCCACCAGTGCCCGAGCGGGTGTATGCAACCACCCGCTACTTTTTGCAATTGTTTCTATTATTTAAATGAATTTTGGAGGGATATATAGAAGAATTCTTCAAGAATTCAGTTTCAATGGACATTCTTCATTTGACGGAGAGGGATTTTTGTGATTTAAATATGGCATATAGACATTTTTATCCGGCGGTCGTATACGATTGTCATGGCATTCAACCTGTTAACATGTGTTTTTTAATTGGTAATGATGTCCAATGAATATCCTAGGATGAACTCAAACCAGCACACATCTCTAATGGAGCTTCATTCCTTCATGAAATATGTGAAAAATAATTCAATGAAAGGATAGGTAGGAATGTAGTTTTTTTGTCGAAGGACAATCGTAAATTTCCCTTCCTATGAATGCAGTTATTTGTTTTTCCAAGCTGCTTCCTTCTTGAAATGAAGTCTTTCACTTCTTTTTTTTTTACAGAAATTATTCTTTATTATTTTCAACGAGTATATCAGACACGTTCGTTCGGATGCAGGTTTGTAGTTAACTGCTAGTTCATCATTATTACAGTGTGATTGTTCACAGGCGAGCATTATTTTAGAGTCGAACAGCAACATTCCAAATATTTGGAACGGAACATACCACGTGGACTCACAGAATATATCTGCAGTCAAAGCAACGCCTTAATCACCACTGAATCTAAGCGTGCCCCCAAACATCCACAGTCCCATATTATAGTAATTGAGACTCAAGCAAAAGAGACAGTAAAAGTAAAATTGAATTGTGAATTTTCTAAATAGACTAATGGATGGAAATCGTGTCTGTATAAATTAGATCGATGATGGGCAAAATAATATTGAGGGGGACCACATCATTATATCCCTTTTGGTGCAGGCAAATGTTTGGAAACACGCACAGATCTAATGGTGATTGATGGCAGCGTTTTAACTTCAGATAGATAAATAAACAATATTCTGCAAGACCATATTTCGAATAACAATTAAAATGTCATTTTGATTTATATCTTACTAATAGGTTATCTATTCTTATAGTGTTTACTACTGGTGCTATATGGAGTTTATTGAAAAGTAATTAACTAGAAGTTTCACTATGATCTTTGCCGACGTTTCATTTATAAGTCACTCAGGGCACTAAATCAGTTGATATTAAAGGGAATGATGATAGTACATGATAAATTGAATGATAAAAACCTCGATAGAGGTATAAAGTACACACAACTTGAGCTGCAAGTATCCTGTTGTTTTACTACATGATTTGTTTTACAACTTTACAATAATTTTTATTCATGTCAATTTTATATATAAATATTTTCATAAGATTTGACCTATTTACAGCTCAAGTTGTTTGTACTTTATACCTCTATTGAGGTTTTATCATGTAATTCATCATGTACTATCATTACCCTTTAATATTCACAATCTTATTTGTGCCCTGGGATCTTTATAAATTGAAACGTCGGCAACAGATCCATAGTGGTTTCAGTTAATTGACCTTTTCCCAACCAAACTCCAAGCTGGGTTATCTATTGTTCCGATTAATTCCCTAAAGCAAATGGATTCATTGGTACCTGGGTTTCAACACCTCTTCAGTGGGCGGGAAGATTATCCATCAAGAATTCAAGTATACAGTGCAGTCATAAAGTTTGTAAATGCTCCATTATCTCACAAAATAATAATTTTCGGAGCTAAAGCACGGACAGGTCGATTTTGTATTTTAGTTTTCCACCTTTTTTTTCAATTGATTTTTTCCCCACCAACTTGAAAGATATGACGTCACTGATATTTTTTTAATTGAGAGGGCATACTTTTAAATCAAAAATTGATAGCTCATATTTTTTTTTTGAGTTCTACCACATACGTCTTACGTAGCACTTCAAGTTACTGTTTACCAAGTATAATATCAACCAATGTTCATACTTCTTAACATTCATTTAATTAATTTTGTAATGGAAATATCATGAGTGAGTAGTAAAAATAAAAAATAACAAATTTACAACAAATGCTCGAACTAGCTCATTGGGTTAGTTGACAATATCCAAAACTTCTGATGAATTATTGGGTTCGACAAAATCTCTGGTGTAATTAGTTGAATTACAGTTCGAATTGTCTCCCAAATTGTTGGGTAGATTTATTTACACTTTACTTTTTGAGTAACCCCAGGAAAAAAAAAGTCCATGGGAGTTGAGTCTGGGGACCTAGAAGACCATTCAATCTGACAGCACCGTCCAATCCAGCGGTTGGAAATGGTTTCATTGAGAAAATCTCTAACCACGCGAGCATAATGTGGACCTGCTCCATCCTGATGGAACCAAATAGTGGAAAATATTCGACCAGGTTGATTAATGTCTGGAAATGTTGAAGTTAAACATGGAACTACATAAGTTTGTAACATTTCCAAATAATTTCAAGCCGTCACAAGAATCCTAGCACATACTCACTTTTCGGAGGTATTGGGTAAAATTGGGATTTTATGTTGCCCAATAACGACAATTTTGCGTATTCACGGTACCATTTATACAAAAACATTATTCTTTGGAAAATAAGACATCAAATTCAAAGCCGTTATTTTGATTTCACACTTCTTGAATGATTTCATACAACTCCATGCGTCATTGAGTCATGGTATAAGTTTAACTTTATATGGATGTAGTTTGACTTTTCTTGGAATTTTCCGCACAACACCACGACAGATCTCATTGTTGTGAGATAAAGTTGTAATTGAACAATGAGGATTCACTTCAATTCCAAGTGAAACATTCAACTGAGTGGAGTGTTCGGCATCGGTGAGTCTGCCACTCTCAGGCTCATCCCTAACATTGCTCATCTCATTAAAGGACCCTGCAACAAACCTTATAGAAATAGGTTCTCGGTGAGATCGGCTGAACCTTCAGGGAATTGTAGATATCAATGTCCTAATTGAATATCCCCATGAGCGCAAAGTCCAAAAATGGACAGTTTTTGAGAAAATCAAGGTTAAAGACTGTCAAATTGGCGTTTTCAGCTATCAGTGGTAGTTTCGTACGCCATGAAGAGATTGGTTATTCCAACGACCCGATATTTCCGAAACTGGATGGAAACTTCACCGAGGGGTTTTCTCGGGTCGCAGATAACGAATCTGGAGTCAGAATTTGAAAGTTCACGTCAGTGGTCCCAATACAGCCCCCACAAAAAAGCCCATTTTTCCTTAATCTCGAAACACGATGATAACTTAACCCAGTAGGTAATCAGGGTAGCTGATAACAAATCTGGGGTCAGAATTTCGAAATTACGTCATTAGTCTCAATATGCCCTCACCCTCAAATGGCCTATTTTTCGATATTACCGAAACTGGTGAAATTGTCCCAATATCCCCTTCTCCCCCAAAAACGCCCATTTTTCGATATTCCCGAAACTCGACGAAAACTTAACCCAGGAGGGTTTTTAGCGTCGTTGTCGACGAATATATTGAATTCAAGCCAGTGGTCTCAAAATAGCCCCTTCCAAAAGGCCCTTTTTTCGATATTCCCGATATTCGATGAAAACTAGAACCAGGAGGTGACTGAGAGATATTGGGACGGTACGGTAACCATGACATGGCTGCTATAAGTTGGTAATATATGGTACTTGAATAATGAAGTTGGTGCAGCTTGGATGTTGCCGATTCTACTTTACACATCATTTGGCCGGTTTTTTAGTTGATGCAGAAAATAATTAATCTTGCTATTGGTTCTTGAAAAGGTAGATTTATTGAGTCACTTTATTTATAATTGAATGGAACTTTGTTTTTATCACTCGACAACTGCAGGTTCTGGTTCCATATTCGCATAAGCATCGTTAATAACGTCCAATAAACCTCTATCGGGAAATTTTATATTAGCTTGATGTCGAGGTAACTTAGGTACCATAATGCACTAACGATGTGTGACAGGTACCTGAAGTTTGAGCTTCTGACTGGCAGGTACAGTAATATCCAGTTATAAGATCACCTTCATTCTTCAAGGCATCACCATCAATACTCCTATATGAAATAAATACTTGATGGATACTGGCTCTTCGAAATCTAGAGTATATTCTCAATCTTAGAAATCTACGTTCTGAAATATAAAGGAAAAAAAAATGCAATGAATCGTTTTTCTCGACACATATTTTTAAATTGGAAAATTTTGTGTCGTTGAAAAGTTCTGGAAAAAAATGGAGTAGGGGGTTGCATATTTCACCCCTTTGAAAAATCACAACAAAATTCAATGGTAGCTTTCTCATTGGTGGAAACATGCTCACAAAATGCCACTCCTTCAACTCTTCAGCAATTCCAAGACAAAAAAAAAACATTTTTTTTTCTCATTTTTGGAAGGTGTAACTTTTCCAAGGAAATGCCTGAGAGCTTTTGTTTACATGAAAGACTCCCTTTGATTTTCGACAAGGAATCACACTCCAAAAACTTCCGCACTTATTTAGTAACACCCTGTACATCAGCTTGCCGGACCAAGATTGACCATGGAAGATCTAGCTTATGGAACTTGCCTATTTTGTCAGAACTCCTTCCAAAATAAAGTTTTTTGGGATTTTTTAGTACAAAGACCAAGATGCCCACAACATTTTTTTCTATACTATGTGAAAGCACAGTCCCCTATACGCAGATATTTTTGGTTCCTTCCACAAACGATTTTCGCCTCATTAGTTGTTCCTTCTCTTTTCTTCAGACGGATGGTACCCTCCAAATCATG
This sequence comes from Gonioctena quinquepunctata, assembly GCA_018342105.1. Lineage (NCBI taxonomy): Eukaryota > Metazoa > Arthropoda > Insecta > Coleoptera > Chrysomelidae > Gonioctena > Gonioctena quinquepunctata. Next base: position 260,634 of record JAFIRS010000214.1, read on the forward strand.
CAGTTCCAACCCTATGTTACTTTTAGAAAAATAAACTTAGGAAGTAACTTTCAAGGTGGCGCATCCTTGGTGTCATTTAAAGATCTTATAGGATCTCTTGAGGATGTAATGAGGAATTTGTCTACTAAAAACCGCTTTTGGAATCCAGATTACTAGGCGCTGTCCTGGAAAGTCCAGATACTTTTGAAATTTTTTCGTTAATCCCCAATTTTTTATGAAATATCAACAAGTTCTGAGGTGACCGAAATTCGTTTTCATTTTCCCATAACCCGACGGAACAAATTGAAATTTTGATATCTTCATTGCAAAACCGAATACTATGTGATTTTCCATTATCATTGCCCTCCACAATTTTGATAGGTGAAATATCTTGAATATAAGGAAAGGAGTGCTTCCAACTGAAAATGAATGGAAATACCATTCGAAAGTTTACCGAGGACGGAAAATCGTCGTCGTAAAATACTGAAAAGGGTCAGCAACAGATGCCGTTACAAAATTACCATATCCTGGAATAATATTAATATGTGGTCATGTAACGTTGACAAGGGTTTTCAATACGGGTCGTGTTATCTCAAGTCTAGAATTATCTCACCAGCTCAGGCACTGAAATTTGATCCATAATTATAATATGCCATATCTTATTAGGAATGTACACACGGAGTGAAGTCATTTTTGTATATTACGGCAGATTGAATGGAATTTTTGGAAAACTTCAATGGGTTTCCCCTTGGAGAATAGATCTGCTAGATGATTTGGTTGATAGAATCAAAATGAGTCGACTAGAAAGAATATACATTGTGGACTATGGTCTATGTGTTCTGTAAATTAAATCATTGAATTTCATTGTGGATTTTCAAAAAATGATGGGACCTAAGATGATCTCTCTAGCTGCCCCGGAAACTTCTGATATACTTTTAGTGACGCGTTATCGACCAGGCCACTACTTTCAAAAATATCGAGGTTGTCAATCACGATCTCGCTATCCTTCAATATTCTAATGGAAAAGGGTAGAGTACGCCCCTGTTCATCTCGCACGTGATAGACCATCCGGCCGTCGGGACCTTCCAATGACGTCATAGAATCATCGAGATGTTTCCAAGCCAAATGGTTCCGGAATTTATATAATTATGTTTTGAATATATAAGTGGGTCCCATGCAACAGAGGAAAATTTCATTCGTTGATATTTATGTGTCAACAGTTGGAAATAGTACGAAGCTCGGTATTCTAAACTATGATTCTAAATTACCGGGGGGAGACATCGATTTACAGGTCTTCAATACATTTTTTCGACGAAAATCTTTTTCCCCCTTAGATCATCGGAAGACCGGAAAAAAGGGAAAACTTTTCAAAGCAACCACTTTGCAAAAAATGGAAAAGTTAGAACTTTCTTTTTGGGAATTTTAAAATTAGTTTTTTTGACATTAAAACCCAGGGGATTAGTTTGATTTGTTGAAAATAAAAACGGATTATAAAACAGATGGGGGAACATCCGCCCGAAAGATAAAATTTGTCACATCCCCCTGTAAGAAAACCCTCTTGTGGGGATTCAGTTGAAAAAAAATTTAAAGTATTGATAGAAAATTTTTCGGAATTAAAAACCACAAAAAAAATGAAGTTTTTTTTTAAAGTCAAACGAAAACAATATTCCCCCGGAAACCCCGGGGAATTGAACACATCTGATAGATATTCTAAAAGGCCCTAATAAAAAAAAAAATCAAATTAAAAATTTGCATTTTCTTCAGATATTATTTGATTTTATTCAGTTTTAATTGAAACCTAAAGAGAAGAAAAAAGAATTTTTCCCAAAGAGTATCACCAGAAATCATTGAAAAGCCCGGAAACATCGATTACGGTTTCAAAAATTTTGTCGAAAAAAAATCATTTCCTTCCATCATCGGAAAAGGGGAAAAAAGGAAAAACTTTAAAAAAAATTCCACTTTGCAAAGAAAAAAATTAGAACTTTTTTTTGGAACCAAAGTGTTTTCGATTTTCCCAGGGGAGATAATTTGATTTGGAAAATATAAACAGGATGCCTAAAACAGGGGGGAATTTTTTAAAAAAGAACCCCGAAAGTTTTAAATCATTCATTTAAAAAGGGAAAATTCAAATTTGAATATTGATAAAAAGTTTATTCTGTGAATTAAAAAACCCAAAAAAAATAAGTTTTTTTTTGTGAATGTCTAAAAAAAAAATATTCCCGCTAATTTGAACTTATGTTTTTGAAAGGCCCTCTAAAAAAAATAAAAATTTTTAAATTTTTGCATTTTCAAAGATATTATTTGTTTTTTTTCCCCATTTTTTGAGAATCATAAAAAAATGAAGAAAAAGTTTTTTAAAAAGTTTCCTTTGCTCAATTTCAATGATTTCGGTGAGTATTTTTTAAAAATTTTTTTTTTCTTTTTCTTGGTTCTCAAAAGGGGGAAAAAAATAAAAACTACTGAAGAAAAAAAAATTTTCAATTTCAGTTTTTTTTTGGGGGCCTTTTAAATTTTCAGGTGTTAATTAATTTTGGGGGGTTTTTTTTGATTCAAAAAATAAACCCTTCCCCAAAAAACCCTAAAACCCCAAAAAAGAAAATTTTCTTTTCAAATTTTTAAAAAATTTTTTTTTCCCCCCTTTTTCCCCAAAAATTTTGAAAAATTTTAAAATTTTTAAAAATTTTATTTTTGAAAAAATTTTTTTTTTTTCCAAACAAAAAAAAACAAAAAAATTTTTTCCCGTTTTGGGGCTCCCTTTTTGGGGAGGGAAAATTTTTTTCCAAAAAAAAATTTTTTTTTTTTAAAAGGGGGTAATTTTGAATTTTAAATTTTTTAATTTTCGGAAAAAAAATTCCCCTAAACGGGGGTATGTAAAAATTCCCCAAAGGGGAGGGGGAAAAAATCGAACAGCAGTTTCCGGGGGGGGCAAATTTGGGGAAAAAAAATTAGGAAGACGAACAATGGGAAAAAAAAAGGAAAAAAAAGGGGCGAGGGGGGAAAAGAAGGCGAAGAACCCGGAAAAAAAAAGGAAAAAAAATAACAGATGCACAAAAATTTTTTAAAGTACAAAACAAAAAACAGAAAAAAGAAAGCATTTTGAACGGGATCCGAAAACCTAGAAGGATCGGTGGCCCGAGGAAGATGTAGATGAAATTGGCCAAATCACACGTCTAGCCGTGGGGAAAAGACGGGGGAGATAAAAAAAGGGCCCCCGAAAAGAAAAAAGGGGTGGCCCCAAAATAAATCATCGAAAAAATGGGAAAAAACCAAAAAAATAAGGTTCCGTTAAAATTAAAAGCACCGCGAAAATGTCCACCGATCCCAATTTTAGGGACTAGCGATGGCCCTATTAGAAACAGTTTGAAGTTGTAGAAACCCCCGGTGGGGCTAAAAAAAGGGTGAGGCACTTATAGTGGGTTTGAGAACCTCTTTGCAATTTACAACCATCACAGACATCCCTGGAAAAAACAGTTGTACTTGGTACATTTGAAACAAGAGTGCAGAAATCTGGTGAAAGTCTGCAGGAGTTTGAAGCAGACATCAGGAGCCTTATTCAGCTTGCGCACCCAGCAGCCTCTGAGTATGTCAAGGAAAAATTGGCGGTGCAAGTATTCATTGATGGATTGAGGGACATCGTAAAACGAAGGACCCCATAACACTTCGAATAATGCGGGCTCGTTTGTTTTTTAAGTGAAAGTTTTGGAAAAGTGAGGAAACCCCCTTCACCAAACGGAAAAAAAACGACAGCATAGAAGAGATCCGCAGAATACAAAATTTTTTTATCCCATTCGGACTGATGAAAAAAAACAGGTAACAATTTTTTTGTTCAGAGATGTCCAGGGGTATCCCCATCAGATGAGTCCTTTTTCCTACAGATGGGGGGAAAAATAATATTAGTAAATACTAAAAAGAAATTTCAAAAACGGAAATCAGATGGATACCAAACAAAAGAAAATAATAGTAAAACCATTATGAACAATTAATCAATTCCAGATCTTTTGGTTAACACATCTACACTTGCCAAATTAATAATTTTGTTGGGGCTAGAAGACTTCAATAATTTGTCACTTTTCGATTTTCTAGCATTTTATTAATAAATATAAGATAATTGTAAAAATTTCTTCTGCTGGAAGGTTGTCTCGAGCTTCTTTGATAAACATATCGATTTCTTCCGTTGTGTAGATTTTTCATTTGATTTCCGCTTGAAAAATACCATAAATTTTGAGTATTCACTTATATCCACGCCATTATTGATACTCAACTATCGTTTTGAATATACCATAATGTACTCATGGAGCGGACTATTTCAATTTATCCTCATAATGAAAATGAAACTCGTTTCTTTGTAAGCGCAAAACGTGAGAACGGCTGGAACAACTTTTTCTTGATGTTCGTAATAGCCTGAAAATTTAAAAAAGGGAAATTGGAAAATTCGGGTGTATGAGAGATTTGGCGAAGAAAAAGACAATAAAGTCATTTATTAGCGAACGAAAAATAAGCTCAGCGGTTACACTGTCGCCGACCAAACAGAATGTCACAGGAACGAATCCTGGTTGAGGAAATATTTATTTTTTATTTCAAAAACAAACAACGGCTGGACCGACTCAGCTTATTGTTTTTTTGAATGTTCGTAATACTCCAAATGAGGTTTTTAGAAATAGAAAAGATTTTCAGAAAGTTATTGGAAATTTCTTCGTCCTGGAAAGTTTTCAGAAATATATCATCTTCTATATAACAAAAATTAATCTCGATTATTTTCGAGCGGAGAACGTGCGAAGGGCTGGACCGATTTGGCTAATTTTTCTTTATGAATGTTCGTTGTAGCCCGAGGATGGTTGTTACGGGAAAAAAATAGCTTAGAAAATTGGCGAAGAAAGAGACTATCAGCCATCCATTACCAAACGAGAAATAGCTCAGCGGTTACACTGTCACCTACCAAGCAGAAGGTCACAGGAACGGATTCCGGTAAGGATAATTTTTTTTTTCATTTTATAAAAATAACGACTGGACCGATTTGACTTTTTTTTTTTCGAATCATCGTGGTACTCGGTATAAGGTTTTTAGAAAAAAAAAAGATTTTTGGAAAAGCCATTGGAAATGTCTTTGTCCTGGAAACGTTTTCAGTAATATATAATATATAATGAAAATCAATGTCTGTCTTGGTATGCTCATAACTTGAAAAATGGAATAACGGAAAAACGGGATGAAGGAATAACGGGATAACGGGATAGCGAGATCAGGGGATAACGGGATAACTCGATAACGGAATAACGGGATAGTGGGGTAACGGAATAACGGGATAATGGGATACAGGGATGAAGAGATAATGGGATAACGGGAAAGGTAACAGGATAACGGGATAACGGTGTAACGGTATAACGGAAAAAAGAGTAACGGCATATCGAAAAAAACGGATAAGGGAATGACGAAAAAATGGAATAACGAAAAAAGGGAAGAGGAGAAAGAAGGAATAACGGGATAACTGGGAAATGGGAGGACGGGATAGCAAGAAGAGGTTATAACGGGAAAACAGGAAAAGGGACAGGGGATAAAGGGATTACTCGAAAGTGGGATAACCTGAAAACAGAATAACGGGGAGTTGGTTCCAGAGGAAACCGGGAAAATGGGATAACTCGGTAACGATATAACGGAAAAACAGGATCAAGTGAGAAAGGGATCACGGGATAACGAGGAGCGGGTAGAGTCAGAGGCATAACTTCGACAGAACAACAAAAACAAAAAACATAGGAAAAAAGTAATCGAGAGTTTTTAAGAAAAAAATTAGGAAAATATAGAAATTTGGAGAGGACAAGGTTTGTCAGGTCAGGTATTTTTATATATTTCCAAAGTAAGCCATCAGGACATTCTCTGAACGAACACTAGTTTTCTATTCTTTGTACCCGTCCATGAATAGTGTATAAGAAATTGTGTATTTTCTTTCAGTAGGCGATGTGCACGAGAATTGATATGAACATTATTGTTTTTTTCTTATAAAAAATTTGGCATTCTATTAGAAGATAATTGATATCATACCAATATATCTAGAACGAAAACGCCTAGGCACTGATTGCGACTGCAGAATCCAACCAGAATAGAAATTCACTACTTCATTCATGAATGCAGTGAGTGATTCATCTTGTCTTCAACTCTCGAGATACGCACGTAACAGCTCGGTGTTTAGTTTTGAGAGCCAGCAAAAACAAGACAATAATGTTCAAATTATTTCTCCTGCACATCGCGTACTGTTTTATTATTGGCTGCTAATCAGGATCTTTCATCCACCAGCCAATCAGAAAACACTAAAATCTAACAAACTTTCGTTCGTAGGCAGTTTTGTTAACCGTGCATGTAAATGTCTGAATCACTACAATGGTCGTGATATTATTTTACAAAACAATATTCAATTGTGACTGTTTCCCTTTCCAATGTGTTGTTTGTTTCTCACAAGTGATGATCATGATAAGTGCCTCAAAGCAGAGAATGAACTCAACTAGTTCTGACTTCATCGCCAGTTTGGATATAACAAGGTTGGTTGTTTTTTTCATTTTGAAATTGAATATATATCTCAGGCAGCCTTCAATATATACATTTATAGTTAAACCATTTACAATTGCAGAAGCATAAAAAACAAGTTTTGCCGTCTTGAGGCGGTATCCTTTGAGCACCAAATATGACGGAGCGTAATTGGCATTTGATGACAGTCGTAGAAAAGTTAAAGGGACTGTCGAGTAAGTAAACGGATTGTCAGCACGAGACCTTCCACATATTTCCCCGACAAAAGCATAATCTATGTACAATGTACACCCCGACAAACAGAAACTCATCCATCTCAATTGGATTCCACCTGTAAAAACCTACTCCCACGGCGCGAAAAGAAACCCACTGCCTCGGCCACTTCAGCAGGATTTCAGTTTCGCGGCTGAAGTGGGAGTTGCGACGACGGTATCGAGACCAGCAGCAATACTAGTAGTATCAGGAGAAACGAATGCGGCGCATGTTGACGTCTCCCTCTCTCGCAGTTTACGCGCGATGTTCTCCACAACAGGACGTCGTACTTTGTTTTGGCAATGAACTGATTCTCTTATTTTTCGGATGAAAACACAAAAATTGAATCTACACGAGCAAAATATCATACGCGATGCATCATTAGTTTTATCATGAGTGTGTCATTATTCGGTGATGTGTTCTTTGAATCGTGTCTGATAATTGGGTGTTGATTTGCCGGTGTATGTGTGGGACTGAAAAATCGTGAAAATGAAAGTCAACGTGTTGTTGCCGAAATATTCGAAAGGGGAGTTCATTGTTCTCGCTTTACTGACTGTTTTATGTGGTGAGTGCGATAAAAATAATGTATTCCTATCTTTCATATGCGCTTTTATATCTTCATATTTGCATTGAGTCTTGACAATGGGAAATACTTTCCATTCCGGTTATCTCATGGTTTAATGATCCATCAGACGGACAGAACGAATAAGATTCGGAAAAGTAGGAACTGTATCCTGAGAAAATGAGTGGAACACATCAAAAGCCAAGTTAATCATTCACTAAGAATCGAAGAAGACAACTCTTGAATAGAAATGAAATGTATTCAGTTACATAGTTATACCGGGTGGTCCACTCACGACTATCCACCCTCAATAACTCCCAGAATACTTATTTTACAAAAAATCGCCGAAACACGTCGATTTTTGTTTGGAGGGGGACACCATTTGACGAGAAGAAGATATGTCATACTTCAACTTCCTACTCCGCAGAGCAACCCCCTCTATGATTTTAATAGGGGTTGAGGGTCGTCTCATACATCATTGTGAAGGTTATTGAATTCTGATACTAGCGAAGCAAAATTTTCTGAATTTGAATGAGGCGTTCTCGAGATATTTGAGTTCAAATGTTCAAAATGATCTCCATTATTGTCTCCAAGACAGTAGTACGGTTCAGTCGTAATTATCAACCCATTGTCTTATTCTATTTGCTCACCGAGTACACGTTTCAGTTTTTTGTTGTCAACATGATTGTCAAATAAGAAATACTAATCTCTGAGAATCATTTTTTTTTGTGAGATGGTGATACTGTAGAATCGAAAAGTGACCACTTATTTCAACAATTCTACTTGTTTCGCGATGGTTTACACAAAAGACGAGAAAGTTGAAGTTATTTTCATTTTTGCTGCTCAAAATGAGTGTGCACGAGCAACAGCTTGGATCTGCAATGAGAGACACGAAAACTGAAACGTAACTCACAAGTGAGTATTAGGAAAAATTGTTATAGAAAGAGGTTTTGGTATTTTTTGATCATTCTAGATATATTTCGGATCTTGTGGTGAAATTCCGTGAGTCTGGATCAGTCGCCAATTGAAAAAAAAAGAATAGGATGGCGTCTGTTTTGCAAATGACATCAATCAATTAGAAGTTATGGAACAAGTTTCAGTTGACCCACGGCAACTCAGTAGCATAACAGGCATATCGAGAACTTCCATAATGAGGGTGCAAAATTGCACAAATTTCATCCATATAAGTTGCATCTTCACCATGAACTGAATGAGAATGACTACGACAGACGATCTGAATTTTGCGAAAATGTAACTAGAATGATACAGAGGATATCGTGGTAGGAGACAGAGTTGTGACCAAGTTGTGGATATTTTTAATGAATTGCATCCCTATCGGGAACCTCTTTCTAAATAAACCGTTTCAAAAACATTGCAACGTTTTCATGAAACTGTAGGTGTCAAAGATCGTCCAAAAAGTGGAAGACCAGTAAGCGTTACAAATGAAGAAAATTCTTTGGATGTCATGTTAGATGTGGTGAAAAGTCCAATGAATTCGACACAACAGAGTGCTTTGAATCATAACACGAGTCGATATTCCATTCAAAAAATTTGCAAACTACCAAAATTCCATACATATAAAATTCATTTGCTACAAGAATTGAGTGAAGACGATTTTGATCAAAGAATCAAGTTCTGTAGAGTTATTATGGATAAATTGAACGAAAATGTCAACTTGTCAATCACATATTGTTTTCTGACGAATCTACATTTTTTTCAACCATGCACGTAAAAACCACACAGCTGTAGGTATTAGTCAGACCAAAATCCACATTGGATGGAGAAAGATCACACTCAACGACCATAAAAAGTAAATGTTTGGTGTGGCATTATTGGTGAACACGTCATAGGATCCCATTCTATAAACGGAAATTTGAACTCTGCACAATACATTTTACTTTTGCAAGAGCATATTATTCGAGAGCTTGGACGATAATTTCCGAACAATAACAATCCCAAATTGCCGACAGAACAAATATGGGCATATCTAGATGAAACTTTTTCTGATAAATGGATCGGACGCTGGGGGGCAATTGAATGGCCAGCTAGGTCTCCCGATATCGCTCCACTTGACTTTTTTCTGTGGGGTGACATGAAAAATGTAGTCTACAAAAATGGGCTGCAAAATTTCGAAGAGTTGCAAGAAAGCATAAAGCATGAAATTCCCACAATTCCTCCCAACATGATTTTAGATTCACAACAAAATGTTGTTCAGTAAATTCATCAATGTCAGGCGGTAAATGGTCAACACTTTTGGCACCTTATTGAATGGAATTCCAAAGAAAATATTTGTTGTTTATTAGAAATTGTTTTCTCTCATTTTTATGTCATAACTATTGTTTTTATAAAATTCAAAATACAATTATGCTATTTTATTTTCTTGAAAAAAAATATAATCAAAATTTATCATATCCATAATATTCCACCTTGTGTGATTTTCATAATAAATATCCATCATTTCGGACTTTTTCTTCAATTTTTAGAGTAGTAAAACGAAAACAGTTGAATTTAGGACATGATGTGCTATATCAATTTTTTTTAGAATTTTGAGAAGAACTGGAAAATTTAATGAAGAAACTTTCTTTCGTCATGACTTTATGACTGATTCTGTATACTTATTTTTTTTTATTGTAATAGATTTCAAAAACTCTAAAACTCTTGTGTCCTAACTTTTTTCGCTAGCTATCTTACTTTATGAGATAATCGACCGTTTCCATACATATTAGCGACCCTGTACTTATACGTCTTGTCCAAGTTTGTTTGATAACGGTTAAAGTTTTTTTTACCATTTTTATTTCGAATAATATCACTAAAAAAAAATCTGGAGAGTATGTAATTTATTCCAATTTTTCACAAACTATTTTTTTGTCAATGTCTGGAGAACTCAACAATTCTCAAATGCAACGGAACCAATAGTAAGAATAAACGATGGAAAAATGGACACTTTAAATCCCGAACAGTTGTTGAGGATCATTTCAAGAGAAAGGTTGTTGACATTGTTGTTCAATATTCTTATTTCTGTCCTATCTGATATTCAAGACAAAGAGGTATTTTTGATTTTTTTAAATTATTAATATTATTGACTGACATTATTTGCACTTTCCACTAACATTTTATATTATTATCTGAATAAATTTTTATATCAGTTGATTGTAGTTCATACTATAAAAAAATTGAGTCATCATATTTATGAAATTCCCCAGAGTTGAGATGTTCCTAATTAAAATCACCATTATATTATTTGTATTATATCAGCATCAACTGAAACACTGAAACTCAAATCATATGATTTCGAAACTGTACAATAATTCATAAAACTCCTGGCAATTCATAATCAACGAATAATTGAATTATTAATAAAACGTTTTATCCCCGAGCTCATAAATTACCGCCACATATTAATTTTCATCACAAGCATCTACCACGAGCGATGAGCGTCAGAGTGGGTGTTAATCCATTAAAACATATATTTCCGGTTTACTTCTTTGAGAGCATTTTATTATGAGACCCATATCATTACTGCAATTATAGTCAATTCTAAAACACTGATGCAGGATAAATTTACTCAAGACATTCGAGCATGATAACAAATTTCAAGATGTTAGTTGTTTGCAAGTTCTTTTTTCTGAACGGAAGATGTTGAAAATCTGGATTTAATGAATTTTCACATTATTAGTGCAATTTACATCCTCTGATAAATTTGCAGCCACTTATACAAAACGTCTGTTTTATCGAAAAAAAATTTTGTTAGTCCTAATTTTTCGATGAAAATTCCAAAAGTTCTGCAAACTCGAAAAAATAACTAAAATAATGTTTTTGACAAGAGTTTTGATTGGCAACCTCTTGCGTCAAACGGAAAATATATTTTTTCATCAAATCGATTTTTTTATTGAAATAAGTATCGAAATGATTACAAAAATTTCAAATAATGGTTGGAAGTGGAGATGTAGAATGTTTTCATCAATTTTCAACCTCGTCTGTAACACGGAAATGAGGGTAAAATCAAAAGCAAAATATTTTTGTATTTGTACTCTACCAAAAAAAGGAAAAGTTTTGCGAATCGGGAGACAACTCATTTTACCAATTGGTGGCAGTAAAATAATTTGCGAACGATGTTACAATGCGGAAAATGAGGAATTAAAAAAATTATTTATTTTTGCAACACCTGTGTTATCTGAATAATAAAGATTTTTATATGCTTAATGAATGACATTTATTGTGTTATCCAGTTAACTATTGACCAAGAAGAAGCTCGTCAACGGTAGGTGAAATCATTCAATGTTGAAAGCTAACGTTTTAGATATGAATTCAAAACATCATATTACAATTAGGAATTTGCATAAAAAATACGTACGAGTACGTTTGATTCATAAAAAAATGCAAGAAATATTGTGATTAAATAAACACTCGTATAGTTGTACATCAGTACAATTAACCCAAACTGTGTTACGTCACAGTGTTCTGTTTACAAAGTAATGCATGCACAGCAGTTTAGTAACATGATTCATCACCAGAATAACCGAAGACAATTGTATTTTTATGACAGTCAACTATTAAACCAACCAAAAACAATGCACATTTATCTAATAGTCCTGGAGCTTCAACTGAAATAAAATTGCCTACCAACATGTTTTTCCCTCTTTATTATTTTTTTTAATAAGTCTAGGAAATCGTTCTTACGTGTCGAGTCCTCCATTCGGATTCAATAGAATTTTTCATGTGAAACCAAAAGTGAAGTAAGAAAGTCGAAAGGAAATGTGAAACATAATTTTATTCAATTCGAAACAGGCATACCTGTAAAAATCAAATTCGAGATGTTATATTGATTTTACAAATTTTTATTTTCTGCAACGTTTCTGCAACGTTTTATGATGGAAATTATCTACTTGCGAGATATACAATCGATAACGTTTTGATATTCTTACTTCCATAGAGCATCGATTATTGATTTTAAAATCTCGTCGATTGCTATAATCGTGTTGTGACAAGTAAATTTTAAATAAAGAATTATTGCAAGTCATTTCTAATGCGATGAAAATTAATGTCTTCCAATAGTCTTATAGCAGAATTTTGCAAAATTTTGTATCCTTTCGATTGTTGCATTCGAAAATATTAGATTACATTTATTCCGCTGATTAGTCGAAAACAGTGAATTGCATTCGAAAACAATAAATAGTTTCGAATTTTTCAATGGTTAACTACGTAACCGTATTATTCTTCGGATGCAATTTCAATCGACCAGTACAAAATATAACAGATATACGCGATGGATAATCAAGTATTTAACTGGACCAGTGCAGATATGTCGGTGTACTATATATATATATATATCTCAAACCTATTTGCACAATGTTTACAATTTATGGCCAAATTATAAAGAAAAACAAATCAATTCTTCAAAAAAAAAGTCCCGTTGAACAATGACGCTTGCAAATCTCTTGCGTTTTCGTATGAGGTTACAAAGTTACATATCCACTACCGATATTCTCTTTATTTGCAACCACAATAAAAAACTTTTTCAATTATTTCAATGCTTGTGTGTATTGAAAATGGAAACGTCGATAAAAAAGTTTAATAAATAAATGATGCATTTTTCAGAAATATTTTTAACTTTTCTTCAAGATATCAGACTTTTCAACTGAAGCCATGATATTTGCGTATCTTTGCAGAGATTCACCTACCTTCAACATAGGAAAAATTTGCCGAATTCCTTCAGGCTACAAGTACCATCGAATCCGTGAGAGCCGAATTACTGCGTGAGTTGAATCATACTGAGGGAGGAGAGCTCATGTGCAAAACCTCATTTCAGAATTTCAATTCGGGGGATTAGGATTGTTATAATTCCTGCTTGATTAACTATACGGTGCAGTCTAATCGTAGCCTTGATGTTATTACCCCACGATTCACCTATTGAGCCCCCTCACCGTCAGTTTTCTCTATAACAAAGTTCACCCCCTGATTGGGAATTAAGCACCCTCACTGTGTTAGCTTCAACGTTGTAGGATAATTACTGAATTATATCTTTCTGCCGCAGATGATTTCTTATCTGATTTCATCGAAATCTTGTGAAAATCTCCTTCTAGAATTGAAAAGTCTCAACTGTATTCGGTAATAGGGGGTTTGAGAGCAAAATAGCAGCTCACTGGTTCATAGGATGTTCAATTTGTCATGTCCTTTTTCCGGTAATAACATTCATGTTGAATCTATAGTGAGAACATGTTGCTTTATCGATTGATTGAAATCATTTGATAGCTATTTAAGTTCCATATCCACATAATTCAGTTCATTCTCGATCATTTCTATAATATTGTAGCCTGTCATATGTGCCAAATCAATCAAATCAGTCGAATAAGAGCTAATAAGAGTGACCAAATAAATTTGGTTGAATCAACAAATCCTTCTTTTACGTGTAGATAAACCAGTTCATCACTGTGAAGACTTGTCTCTCAGAATGAGGTATACAGTGCGCGTCAAAATCATGGAACAAATTCGATATGTCGCAAGCCATGTACTTTTGACAAAAATCCTAAAATAGGTCGATTTTTATTTTGAAATGCCGATTTTTTTATGTATATTCTAAAGAGGTTATGTCACTGGTTTTGACATGGTGACGTAAGCGGTAGTTTTTTTAAATTGGAATAGATGTCTTGTGATACCTCATCTGAAAAGCTTTTCAATACTGCATTCAATGATAATAATTAATTAGATATTTTTTTACAGGGTGAACAAAAATTTATATTTTATTTCAATAAGAGAATAACTTTATATCCAACAAAATAGAACAGTTAAATAAGATGTTCAAAATGCCATCCACCAGTCACTTGACAATAAGCAAATCTACGGACACATTCTTCTTGCACAATGCGAATAACTTTCGGAGTAATTCTGTTAATTTCGATCCTAATTCGACTTTTCAACTCTTGTAGATTTTGCGGCCTATCTACATAGACCTTCGATTTCAAATAACCCCATAAGAAAAAATCCAGGGCGTAAGATCTGGAGATCTTAGGGGCCACTCTATCAGTCCGCGTCTACCAATCCACCTCCTAGGAAAACAGTTATTCAAAAACTAGCGAACATCACGTGCATAGTGCGGGGTTGCACCATCTTGTTGCAAGCAAATACTTTCATTTGGTATGTTAGGATTGTTGGCGTTTGGAAAAATATATTTTTATTATTATTACATCATGATTATGAAATTCTTGTATTGTCATCGGTCCTTGATATGTGTGACGAATTTCAGATTATTCGGGAGATTGGAAGTGGGTGAATATTCACTTCCAAGATTTTATTACATTGTGAGTTATTTAGTTACAAGTAAAGATGATAAAAGCGTGATGAAAAATGCAAAATTTTACTTTTTTGAGCCAAGGCTCTAATCCCTCAGACTGCCCTGGCAGACTACTGAGTCAGTGCTCTACTACACCAATGGATCTTTTCCAAATATTAATGGCTATTTCCTAGTCTAAAATGGCAACGAAAGACAATCACAAATCAATGCCATAATAGGCAAGTTAGTGTCAAATAAATGTCAGTTGGAATATCAACAAATATTCTTCACGAATTCTAAGTGAAAAGGTTCTAAAAGTAAACTATGGCTACTTAAGTGAAACCCAACGCATATAACTTTTAATTTTTATTGGATGCGGAGATAGAACCAGAACTCAGCAAGAGGTATGTGACTTGTTCAATGCGAAGTATCCAAATAGACCTATCAGTCATTCAATAGTCAGTAAGATTGAGAAAAAATTTAGAGAAACTGGTCATGTCAAACATATTTCGAATGCTGGACGTCCTGAAATAGAAGAAAACGTGAAACTTGATGTTCTATTGGGTGTAGAGAATAATCCTCACAATACTCCACGACAAATGGCAGCAGACCTTGACATATCCCAAAGTTCTGTATTACGTATTCTAAAAGCAGAAAAGTACCATCCATACAAAGTACAGCTACATCAACAACTCAATGATGATGATCCCGATCGCCGTGTGGAGTTCTGTGAAATGATGCAGGATTTGTGTAACCGCAATCCACGTTTTATAAAACAAATTATTTTTTCCGATGAGGCTACGTTTTGCCTAAATGGTTCAGTAAATCGTCAGACTTGCAGATATTGGAGTAGGGATAATCCTCACTGGATGATGTTTGGGCAGGGATAATAAACGACAGGATTATTGGCCCGTATTTTTCCTAAGGAAATCTCACAGGGGAGCGTTACTTGGAATTTTTAAGAAATGAACTCATACCTAGCCTTGCCGATATTTTTCCAAACGCCAACAATCCTAACTCACCAAATGAAAGTATTTGGTTGCAACAAGATGGTGCACCCCCGCACTATGCACGTGATGTTCGCGAGTTTTTGAATAACAGTTTTCCTAGGAGGTGGATTGGTAGACGCGGACCGATAGAGTGGCCCCCAAGATCTCCAGATCTTACGCCACTGGATTTTTTCTTGTGGGGTTATTTGAAATCGAAGGTCCATATAGATAGGCCGCAAAATCTACAAGAGTTGAAAAATCGAATTAGGATCGAAATTAACAGAATTACTCCGGAAGTTATTCGCAATGTGCAAGAGGAATGTGTCCGTAGATTTGCTCATTGTCAAGAGACTGGTGGATGGCATTTCGAACATCTTATTTAACTGTTCTATTTTGTTGGAGATAAAGTTATTCTCTTATTGAAATAAAATATTAATTTTTGTTCACCCTGTGAAAAAATATCTAATTAATTATTATCATTGAATGCAGTATTGGAAGGCCTTTCAGATGAGGTATCACAAGACATCTATTCCAATTTAAAAAAATTACCGATTACGTCACCATGTAAAACCAGTGACATAACCTCTTTAGAATATACATAAAAAATCGGCATTTTAAAATAAAAATCGACCTATTTCAGGATTTTTGTCAAAAACACATGGCTTACGAAATATCGAATTCGTTCCATAATTTTGACGCGCACTGTATATGTTTCACTTGGATCGAGATTGGGGACTTTTTCTGGAGAATGAGTGTACTCTCTACAGATCTACATGCTCCCCAGAATTCAATGCCGTATCAGGTTGAACTATGAAAATAAGAATAGTACACGTTGAGCGCCGCACCTGGTCCCAACTCTTTTTTCACGTTCTTATATATTGCAAATATGGATTCATTTGGATTTCCCATGTGAACACAGAAGTTGAGGTTATTGTCGATATACAGTGCGCGCGTAAAGTATGGAAACATGAAAATATATTTGACACCCCGTTATATATAATAACAAAATTTCGGTAATATATATAAGATGGACCAGCGATTTTAAATTTTATATTTTTGACGTTGCCAAATATACAGTTTCTGAGATATACGAACAATATGTTTATTTTCAAATGGGACAACCCGTATATTCTACAATTTTCTGTTACAGATTTATATTGCCGATGCAGCATATGAAATGTTGATGGCCAATTTTGACCATTAATTTTAAGAAATTAGGAAAAATATTTTTATTTTGTAATCAATATTGCAGTATAAACAGAAAACAATACCTAAAGAAAAAATTAAAGGAGATGTACAATATGACCTCTTTGTCTGTGGAAACAAAATCCATTCTGAATGAAAATTCAACCAAGACTTTTCTAATCGTTTCCGGAGAAATTAGTGCTAACTCCTCTGTAATTCTGTCTTTCAGTCCTTGGATAGTCTGTGGCCTATTCACATACCCTTTGCTTTTCAAATAACCCCACAAAAAATTATCTTAAGGAGATCTTGCTGGCCATTCGATAGCTCCTCTTCCAATCCAACGATTTGGAAATGTAATGTCGAGAAACTCACGAACGCCTCGTAGATAATGAGGAGGCGCTCCATCTTGATGAATCCAAATTGATCTATTCACGATATGAGGATTTATATCCTCAGGAAAGATTCTGGCTAATTCTGGAATTAACTCTAATTCTAAAAATGCCCAGTATTATTCACCTGTCATTGTTCTATTCCTAAAATGAGGTCCGATAATGGTATTATTAATAAGCTTTGTCTACACATTGATCTTTCGTGGAAACTGCGTATGTGCCTCCACCATCCAATGAAGATTTCCATCTGACCAGTACCTGCAGTTTTGTTCACTGTCCATTTAAATGGAAAGTAGCCTCATCAGAAAAAAGGATTTGATCAAAGAAATGAGGATTAGTGTCAAATCTATTTAACATTAGAAAAATCGAATTAAACGATTTTCTTCACATAAAGGATTCAATATAAAATTGAACCAGAAAATGGCAGATCTCAGGTGAAAAACAACTACTTTCCTGGCAAATACCACGCAGAACGTTGAATGATATTCACCTGAAAATCCATGCATACTTCCATATAATATCAATGGACATTGAATGCAAATGTTTCTTTCTGATAAGCTCGATTATGTTTAATTTATGTCGTGTTCACCTAACAATCCGCATACCGGTTTCAGGCTTCTTGGCCCTCATCAGTACGGAGTAGTCAACCAGCGAAAGGTCCAAAGAACTCTGGCTGAAGTGAGACACAACGTAAACAAACCATCATCGAGCTTGGTATTGAATCCTTTATGTGAAGAAAACCGTTTAATTCGATTTTTCTATTCATTCCACTTCACATGGCACTTATCTTTCACTATTTAACATTGTTTCACAGAACTCCATTCTGCGATCTGGATCGTTTCCGTTCAGTTCCTGTACCAATTGTACTTCACAGGGATGCCATTTTTTTTAATGTTTACGAACAGTTGTTTGACTGATGTGATTTTCGGTTGCAACAACTCTAGTATCCTTCAACCATCGACAAAAAAATGTCAGTTTTTGTTTGCTCTGCGATAGCAGGGAGGCCACTTTTTGGGAGTTCCCGTACTTGTCCACTTTCCTCAAATTTATGAATAATTTTAGATACAGTACCATGAGCTATAGGAGTTCTGTCTTCATACTTGTTATCAAATATTTCACATACCTCTTCGTGTGTTCGTGTCCTACAAATAATGCCGCAAATAAAACATACTCAAATTTTATAATATTATGGTATTACGTGTCACCACATCCTTTTAGTATTGAAATTTCAATTCTTTGACGCGCTGTTGAATGTACCATTGTATTTTACTCTGGTGAGCCTATTTTCAAAAAACTATCACGACGTACCTACTGACAGTAAAGCCTTCTTGATTTAACGAAATGAAACAGATATTCATATCATGTTTATCAGTATAAAAACAGCAAAGACTTTTTCATTATACCTATCTGAAAACACTATATTTACATGCTTATTTAGCCACCGAAAGTGGGATTTTTTCGTGCGCCCGCATGGAAAATTTTACGGTACGCTAGTGTCATGAGCTGCCTACTTACATAAAATATGTTATTGACAGTTCTCTTGAAATCGCCAATTGTTCGTATATTTCCTTAGCAACGGGGTAAATAACGCTTGTTTTGTGACAATATTTGGATATTTTTCAGTGGAAATATTTAAAAATGATTTCACTAGAGGAAGAAATATCACGTGAAGCGGCAAAAGTTAGTGCAGAATTACTGCCCAAAAAGTCACGTGAGAGATATGAAAACCAGTATCGTCTATTATGCAACTAACCCCAACAGTTTTTTTTTTTAAATGTAAGTGATGATATTCTTCTCGTTTATTTGTCAGAAAAAAGCAAATCCATGAAAGCTTCAACTTTATGGAGTCAATTTGCAATGTTGAAAAGTTGTCTGGCAGTAAAAGAAAATATAAATGTTAATAATTTACCAAAAACTACTGCAATTCCCAAACGAGAAAGTGTTGGTTACATACCGAAAAAGTTCAAAGTATTAACTGCTATCCAAATCGCCAAACTCATATACGAAGTACCAGACGAGAAGTGGTTATTAAGTAAAGTAATTTATTTGGCATATTCGGTGCCTGCCGAAGAGATGACTTGATTCCTCTGACTTTGGAAGACGTGGAAGATAATGGCCGGTTTTTGATAGTATTCCTTCGAAATGGCAAAAATCACAAATCAAAAAGTTTCACAATTACAAAGGAAGGATGTTCTTTTGATTCATGCACTGTTCATCGTAGATATATCAATCAAAGACCTACACACATGAATAGTAAAAGATCATTTATCGCGTAGCGTAACGGTAGATGTTTCGCTCAACTTGCAGGGTGTCATACAATCAGTGGTACAACAAAGCAGATTGCTGAATATCTGAACATAGAAAATCCAGAAGATTATACTGGACACGGCTCAAGACGATCTTCAGGATCTATGTTAGTCGAGGGCGGAGGAGATTTGCTCACTTTAAAAAGGCATGGAGGTTGGCTTTCCTCGACTGTGGCTGAAGGCTACATCGAAGAATCGGTAAGGAGAAAGATTGAAGTTTCTCGTAAGTTGTTCGGCCATTCAAGAACAGTAGAAACAACGCCAACATCAGAATACAATGCAGGGGGGGAAAATCAAAAACTGAATACTTCTACTAATATAGAAGCACCTTCGACTTCATCAACTACATTTATCGAAAATGAAGTAGCTGCTAAAGGATAAGCTATTTACAACAACACAAATTGTACCATAATTATTTCAATTAATAAAAATTAAAAATACATGTTTTTGTTCTTTAATTTTCAAAAATGAATGTTTCTCAGTAATCTATGGTTTTTAGGTAGATTAATGGGAAATATCGTTCATTACATGTCCATAAATGCTTTTTCCGTGCTTGCACTCCCAATGAAATATACTATGTTAAACTCTCACAAATACCAAGTGGCCCATTTCATTTTCTCTTTATGTTAATATCAACGGTTGCAATAAAAATATTTTTCCTAATTTCTTGAAATGAATGGTCAATATTGGCCACCAACAATTTGTATGCTGTATCGGCAATGAAAAACTGTAACAGAAAATTGTTAAATATACGGGTTGTCCCATTTAAAAATGAATATATTGTTCGTATATCTCAGAAACTGAACATTTGACAGCGTCGTAAATATAGAATTTGAAATCGCTGGTCCATCTTATATACATAACCAAAATTTTGTTATTGTATCTTACGAGGTGTCAAAGATATCTCCATGTTTCCCTTCTTTACCCGCGCACTGTATATTCCTAAGAATTCATTACTTTTACACGGCTCAATGTTACTTGATGACGTAGTTACCACAATATTGTGTTTTGGATTTTGTGTATGTTGAAAAATATATCGAATTTTTTTGAACTATTCAGCAGGAGTTTGTTCGTAGAAAACCATAGAATTATTCAATTCATTAAATTTTGGCTTTTTGTGTCCCCCCAGTTTTTGTCATCGATTAGAATACTAGTATCATCTGTCAATAATGCAGATTTTGGAACAATTGTTGATTTGATCATTAAAATGAATCAAAAACAAGTTTGAGCCAAGCACATACCCTTGAGGAACGCCGCATCTCACTTTCTTCCAACTTCATGATGGTACATCTTTAATCGATCGTGAAGTGAATTCAGCGAGGAAGATGCAAACATGTAATCGAATCCAAACTGAAATCTCTTACTCATTGACATGAAAGCATGGAAACGTTTTGTGGATAACAATATTGTCTCCAACCGTATGCGTCCTTTCTTTTTCGAAACCAATCAAATTTACTCGTTGAAGTAATAGAAACATAAAAGAGGGTATGATGGAACTGATGCTTTTACCATAATGATCAGTCAATGTTTCATGGAGTGAATTGTCTTTTTATTTTCTCGTCATATATCATTTCATTGGACTGGACACTTCGAAGATTGATGGCCTGATTTAACTAATGAAACTAGTGCATTTTTTCACGATATTGAAAATACATGGCACGTCATTAGGAAGAGGCTCCGAACTGGATGACAATTCAATATTAACTCGCTTTCTTGTCTGTCTGTTTGTCCATTTTTTTTTTTTTTTTCATGTTCTGGTTTCCACGAAAAGGGATATCCTGTAATGTTCAGAGAACAAGGGAAAAATTTGGGAACACCTCCCTAGGAATGAGTTCCAAAGCCTCGCTGTTCGTTGGATGAACGAGTCTTTGGAAAGTGATGTTCTGCAGGTCTCCAAAGTGACCACGAAGGGGTGTGATGACTGAACTTGACGGGTTAATCTCGAAGAGACTGCCAAAGCAGGAACGATTGTTGATATTTCAGAAGAGCATCGCCCATGAAAATATCTATAAAATAGAGACAAATCGCCAACTTTTCTACGGTGTTCCAGACAAGTGAGCGAGTTTGTGAGCGAGGCATCACCGACGAGACGAATTGCCCTTTTTTGTTACAGGCTTCAGATAGAAGAATTAAGTGTGTGAGAGAGAAAGAGAAAGAAAGAGAGAGGGGAGGAGAAATAAAATTGTGAAAAAAATTATTGAAGAACATAAATTTCACACACAAGGCTAACAAGCAGAAAATAACAGATTAAATGAAAAATTATAATATACCACGTTTCCTAACCAGGCCCTAAGGTATAAAAAATTTTTCCCAGCACCCCTTTTTTTGTACGAAGTCGGGATTCAAATGCTCATGAAATTACTTTTTCCACCGGGATCCTATTGGAAACTGAAGAGATATGTTTTTTTTTGAGAAAGATCCACATGAATTCTGTTATCATATGAGGTATCGTGGAACTTTTGGATTGATGGCACTCACAGGAGAGATGATTCAACATACCTTAGAATTACTGATATTATTGATTCCAAATCTTCTTCTGTCCAATGAATATTCTTTCTACGTTGATGGTTATGAACAACGACTCAATTTCATCATGTTAATCGGACTGATATCATAAATGCGAAAGGTAACTCTATCAGTCTGTCTGTTTGTTACCTTTTTACTACTAGACATCTGAATCGATCGCAATGAAATGGGGCAAAGAGATAGCCTGAGACCCATTTCAGAGCCATTTTGCAATCTGTTGTCACTTAGGAAAGAAAATTATTTTCAATCCTGGTCTCAATCTGCCAACACCTCAGATGTAGTCACTTGGTAGGTTTCAGAATTTTCTACCTACTCCCTAAGTCTCACCACTAATTCCTTTTTAGGTCTCAATTTGCCTACTCCTTCGAAAGAACCTTTCATCAATAACGTATATTTATATTTTTTTTTCACTATTCTTAAAATTGTATCAAATGGGAGCAGAAACGGGACCCGAACTTTCAATATTAGAATAATCATGGTCGCGGAAACCTTACCGAATAACTCACAAATTATATATAAAGAAAGAGAATGAAGAAATGTTTTTGTCAAAAGTCGAAAAAAAATAGCTTCTACACGTGCTCTGGTTGAACCGATTGATAAATGTGAAAACAATGTATGGCGAAAATATCGGCCTCAAACAGTTCTACAAAAAAGTATGCGATAATATATATCTAATTTTCATATTTTTGTTAGATAACTGCCTTCATAACTACTTTTATGTGAGAAATAATTTTATATAGGACCTGTATTTCGCCATACATTGACTTGTGTAAACATTTTGTGTCAGCACCAATGTAGATTGATTGATTGATTGTCAAACGAGAGAAATTTCCAATTATCAATTGACCAGTGGATGCTCATTATGATGAAAAATTTCCCTGTGTCATAATGTGATATTGTGAAATTGAAGCTTCTGATTGGTTTAGACACGTGGTATAAAATAACTCTGGATCTCTAACTTCCCTCTATTACTACTACTATCAAATCCCCCAATTTGTGAGAACCTACATTGTATCATTATTTTATCCATTGAACGTAACTTCCACCATACATTCGACTGAATCAGAGTTGATATCATTTTTGGAGGAAACCTAGATAGAAGTAACAGAATAACGAAACAAAGAACTTTCATTAAATTATAAACAAAAATGAGGGTATAGTGAGAATTTCCTGTTACGATACACAAAGGAGACATAAAATGGGGAAATACGAGATTTAATTTTCATTTAAGTGCTAGAGATCAATCTCCTCAGATGGTTTCCATTGAGAATTCGTAGGTGAGAAGTGGAAAAAGGAAATTACATGGAAAACTCTTCAAATTACTTGAATTAACTGCGATTCATGTAGTGATTCTGAGCGATGTTAACCATGAAGAAGCAGTGGATAGAAAGTCGAGGATGCTGAAAATCAATATTCTCCTCCAGAATGAATATGTAAATATATAGGGTGACCCAGGAGTGTGTGCAATCTCCATATTTATTTTTTCTATCCAAGCGATCGACTAGATTTTTTTTCGAGGCACATTCCTAACATATCTCTGTTGATATTGAGGATATCAAAAAATAAGTTACACAACTGTTAGTTCTGTTTCTTTAATTTTTGTTACATTTTTGGATTCGCCAATGATTTGACGATATAACGCACAAGACTTTTCTGTAATAGTTTTCGACTTATGTCAATTTAGGTGTCGGAATCATTCGAGATAACTGAACCAACTTTTGAGGATACAGCTTTGCCTCATATTACTGTAGAGCTCAGAGAATACACGGTGGTATCGCTATTTTCACAAATATTAAACTGGATTATGAACCAATTTCATTAGTAGAATTCCCTAGAGAAATTGATGGTGAGTTTCGCACTATTGAACTCGTAGAATCTAAAACCGCCATCATCATTTTAAATAGATCAACAAATGGAAACATTGATACTTTTTTTGAATTATTAGAATAATTGCTGTTATATTCAATGAACAATTCCAGAAAAGTACCTAATAATACTTGGCGATTTTAATACAAACTTTCAAAAAATTTCTATCACCGAACTAGCTAACCTTGTTGAGTATTTTGGTCTTGACGTTACAATTGCAGACTACGAAAGGAACAAACATACTTCGAATAGAACTATACACGTTATCGAAACTTCTGAATTCAGCAACTTTTTCGCCTCAATTGCGGAAGATATAATCAACACACTTCCCAAAGAAATAACAGATACTAATGCAATCACTTATATGAAAGGCATATCTACTCCTTGTAATTCATTTATCATAGAGCCCATCACAAATGACTCAAGCTATCGTTAAATTGAAAAATTCCGCTTGCAGTGACGTGTACAATATAAATAGCAAAATTGTAAAAAACTTGACAGATATTTTAGCTCGCCCACTAACATTACTTTTCAATTCATAACGTGATGGGAACTTTCCTGATGTTTTTAAGTCAACAAAGTTATACCTCTCTTTGAGAAAGGCGTCGTTGCCAAAATTGACAACTACCGTCCAGTATCATTAATACCAATTTGTATTTTTTTTTAAATGATTCTAAAATCAAAACTCAAGATGTATATGGAATCCAAACATTTTATTGACCAATGCCAATTTGGGTTCAGAAAAAAATGTACAACCCAGGCAGTTTTCAGGACAGTGAGTGACATAGTGGAAGGTCTGGAGAGTGGCAAAAGTGTATCAATTACATTATGTGATCTCTCCAAAGCCTTCAACTGTGTCTCTCACGAAATACTGGCCAAAAAGCTGGCTTTATTTTTCCATTAGGGGTTTGCCACTCGACAAATCATACTTAACAAATCGAAAACAATGTGTGAGCATTAATAATTCATAATCTGTTAATAGACCTACCTATCATACATGGAGTACCGCAGGGCTCCTTGTTGGAACCTCTTCTATTCATTATCACAATATGTATCACAGGACTTGTGTTGCTTCTGTGAATGGTACAACTTCGGTCGATGCTAACACGAATATAGAAAATTTGAAGATGAATAGTCATATAACTACTATGAGAGCTAGAAAATGGTTAAATATAATATTATATATAAACACATATTTCAATGTTAGTGATGATGACGATTCAGTCACAGATTTGAGCCATATTTCAATCGAATCTGAGTTGGAAAGCAGCAGTGATGTAGATTCACAACATGTTCCAAACGTACAAAGTATGCGGAAAAAAATTCTTGAATACAAATGAAAGCGATGACAATTCCTCTGTCTGTAATTAGAGACGATGATATAAGATATAATTTATAAACGGAATTGAAAAAAATGGACAACAGCTTTATTTTACAAAAACAATATATAAGATATGCCAAGTGAGAAATTTAAGGTGATCCTTATGGCAGTTGTTGGAAGCATGACACGAAAAAAACTGTAATAAGAATTGCAAAAAATCCAAAAAACATAGAAACAGACAAAAATAAATAACACGGAATATTGAAAATTGAACAAAAGAAACGTTTCGGATTCAGAAAAGCCGAAATATATATAATTTCAAGGAGAACTCTCTCTATCAAAGTATAAAACACAAAAAACCGTTCTAAAAATAGCATGGTCGTACAAAATATTTTACCAACGAATACTGCCAATGTCAATCTCTAAAAGCCGCTGTTGTAAGAAATACTATCCCTAACATTTTCCAGAGTTGCCTATTCTCCACAAATTGGAAGACGCTTGGAGGTGGGCGCTCTGAAAGTAGTATATACCTTCCGAAGAATATTCAGAGGATGCGCCTCGCGCCGCTGGCTGTAAACCCAATGAACTAATAATATACAGTAGTATTCGAGAAAGTAGGTTCTACTATCGAAAAGGCGTCCAACAAATTTTCGAATGTGTGAACTACTAAGATGATTTGAGCACAGTTTCTACGGGGATTCATCAGAGCGTCCATATACGAACCCTCTGTTGTAGCGGGACGCCTGGATTATAGTGGGATGAATATATATATATATATAAATATATATATATATATATATATATATATATATATATATATAATATAATAGAAGCATTTGAATACATTTTTTTATAACTTTGACAGTTAATAATTCTCAATAGCTGCGTGCGTGTCAGAGAAACCAACATTCAATGAATTACCGTGAAAATGTTGATAACTTCATTCATTGAATGTTGGTTTCTGTGACACGCACACAACTATTGAGAATTATTAACTGTCAAAGTTATAAACAAATGTATTCAAATGTTTCCATGATATATATATATATATAAATATATATATATATATATATATATTTATATATATATATATGTATACCGTGAAAATGATGATAACTTCACTAATCAAGAGAAATTGGATATGATACTGATTTATGGAAAATGCGAAAATAATCGTCGGGCTGCCCTACGTGCATACAGAGAGAAATACCCTGATAGACGAATGCCAAGAGAGCGTACTTAAAATAAAAAATGCTACGCACGAAGATTACACAAAATATCATAGCCTATCGCAATTTTTTCAATTTGAAATTTCAATTGACGTTTCTCCATCAAACTGAATGTAAAATACAAAAGTGATTTTTCCTCGAACTTAACCATACAAACCGGGTTAGCAATAAGTTAACCTGTTAATATTCCTCGAAGTGTATTCCAAACTATGACGTAAGAGTTAACCAACCACACAAACCATTTCACTGAGATAGTTTGACAGAGTAGTTATCTTGTTGGAGGTTAGGTTTTTTGTTTATTCATATGGAATAATAAGGATGAAGGTCCTATCTCAGTGTTAAAGTATATTGAAAATATATAATGGATTCATACAAAGTATATGTGAATGAGAGATTATATCAGATTATGTTCATCATCTTCCAGCATTTGCATAATCCAGATATTGATAAAATGTATTCCCGATGAATTGATGGCCACTAAAGAAGGATGTGGTGAAATCTGAATATCTTCTATAAATTCCAGTACGAATAAATTTGCCACATTCATTTCATTGTATTTTCAAGAACTCGAAGTACACAAAAGTAAAGAAAAGATAACAAAATATTAATCAACGCCGTAATAGAAATTTTTAACCCTCAACCACAGAATATAGGACTCCTATATTCTGTGCCTCAACAACAAAAAACAAATCTGTCAACCTTCACAAGTTAAACCGAAGTCTACCGTGACGTCATACAATAGTTAACCTGGTTTGCGTGGTTAAGTTCGAAGAAAAATGACTAAAGTGTGATACATCGTTGGAGAGATAATTTTGAGTAGAAATAAAAAATTGCAAAAACTATACAGGGTGCTATTTGAAATAAAAAAGTCAGAGTCACTTTTGGTCAAACCGGAAGTGAATTTCAATTTTCGTTTTTTTCAGTTGAAAGTTCCTTGAACGAATTGGGGATCATGACATTTTCAAATTTTTATCTTTTGAAATGGCTGAGATTAATGAAACGAAATTTCGTGCACATTAATAGGTCACCAACAGATGTCAATATGGGCCAATCCACGACACCAATAGTCGTACTCCTCGTGCGTTCAGAGTAACGCAAAACAAATAACGAGAGAAAGAGAAATTTGTTACGAATCCAAGAAAGCCACCATCCGCCTACAGCTGTTTCATGGTTTCCCAATCATCAGGACGGCTTGTGGTCTTTCTGAAAATCGTTTCAAATATCTCATAGTGCTAATACCCACCGGCAAGTACGAAAATGTGAAATGCACGAAATTATAGAGGTGACACCTATAATCTGTTTAGTGAAGCTAGACCTGATGAGTTGAATATATATATATATATATATATATATATATATATATATATATATATATATATATATATATATATACAGGGTGTGATCTACCCTCTTGCACACCCGTGAATGACAAGTGTATAAGCCATTTTATAACGAATTACAATAATTAAAATATAAAAAAAAAAGTTGGAAAAGAAATAAACATTTTTGGAAAATTATTCCAAATTTTGTGAAACGCAACAGCGAAGTTTTGGTGGGAATTTTTTTTCCCAATGTTTTTGGCTTTTTAATGACCTATCGTAAAAAATTTATCGGGAAAATCTATTTATTCTTTTATGGACTATCAACTATTAGCGGATGTGTAAGAGGGTCGATTACACCCTGTATATACTTGGACTCAGAAGAATTAGCTGAATCATTATTCCGAAATGAACTATTGAAAGAGCAGCAGATGGTTATTTTTATGAGATATTTCACACAATTATATTTTTTTTCCTTCTCTCCATAGTGTTGTCGAGTATAAAACGTTGTTTTTCGTTATTGCATTTTCTCTCCTTTTTATTGAAAATTTGAAAGCGACTTGATGTATCAGACAGCCTCCTTATCGAGTGGCTTTTGAGTTATTTATAAAAAGAAGAAAATGGACAATAACCAAGAATCACGTTTTATACTCGACAACACTAAGAGAAAAAGGAAACAAAATAATATGATATTGTGAAATGTATCATGGAAATAGTCATTTGTAGATCTGTCGAAAGTTTATTTGAAAATTATGGTCCAGCTTATTCTTCTTAGACCCTAAAGAAGACCGTGGTACAGATTGAATGTACTTTATTTCCTATAAGAAGATTTGTTACCAACAAAAAGAACCAAAACCCCAATCGGAATTATTTATCAATACCGAATCCATCATCAATTCAATACACCATCTGCAAGGTCCCACGGAAAACAAAAGCAATACGCCAATGCGCCCAGTCGAACCTCTTCAATTAAATCAGTTCATGAAATCACCCACGTCACTCGACATGGCCTCCATCTCGCTGAATTCACAATTATTTCCATTATTTGGTCGCAATTAATGGCGAAACTGTCATTCGATTACTATATAATATTAATTCAGCATTAAACGGAATTTCCTGCCCATTTCAATTATAGCTAGGAAAACAGTAACCGATGATTGCAATATTGTAGTTCGAACAATAGGGTGTTATCAATCATGCGGAGTGGAATTCCATATTTCGATAATGGCGAGTCTCCACCCACGAGGTGGCGGATTTTTGCATTCGATTTTGCTGAACAAAACGTTGAATACACCACATCAATTTTCTTTTTACGATTTAGGATAAACTGGGAGAGGGCCTAGAGATGAAATATCCAGAAGTAATATGGGTAATGAATTATTTCAACCCATATTAATCATCTGGGCCAGATGTTCTACCCAGATCCAGCACCAGCACCAGGAAAACTGTGTATGTCATCTTTGAAACTTATACGAAAAGGTCAACACATACCACCAATTGGACTATGAGGAATAGAAAAACTCACAGATAGGGACAACAGTATGATAGATAGATAGATAGTTCATTAACTACGTTATGTAAAAAAATACATTGTACAAGTCAATACAATAATGTTTGAGCCATACAAACCGATGAATAACAAACAAACATTTTAGATAGATTACAACTACACAAAAAAAATGGGAACAATTCAAATAAATGATAAACAAAATAGGTATATAACAAACATTTAATTTACTCGAACACAACTATTAACAGTGGTGACACAAATGTATATGAAAATAAAACATGATGTAAATAATACGTAATAAGTTTGAAGGCCCTTTTAAACATGTGAGTTGGTGTGGCCAGATACTCGTTGACAATATAAAAACAATGTGTTGTAAAGATATTTTTGGAACCCTCTTTAAACTTCATATAGGTAGATCTTTAACAGTGGGTGGCAATATATTATAAATATTAACATGAGTGTTTGGTCGAGGATTTGTGTAGTTTCAGCCTGCGTGGTCTTGAGAGATCAGCACATCTAGTGTTATGTTCATGAACCTGTGAATTGGTCAGATGTTCGTTTTTGTAGTTATGAATTTCCAATAGAGATTGATAGATAAAGATAGAAGGTACCGTCATTATGTTCAGTTTTTTGAAAGGGAATCGGCAGGTATCTCTAAAACCTGCATTTGAAATTATTCTGATAGCCCGCTCTTGTGGTGAGAATATTTTATCGGCACTGAGGCAGTTTCCCCAAAGTAAAGTTCCATAGCTAGCATGGGAATAAAAAAAAATATAATACGCTGATAAAAGAGTGTTCAAGCTGACTTAATTTTTCAATTGCCTGAGTAAAAATAGATATTTGGAAAGTTTCGAGCCTAATTCTTCAATGTGATATGACCAATTCAGGGTATCGTCTAGGATGATGCCTAGTAGTTTGACAGTTTCACCTTTAGCTATGTTATTATTTGTAGAGAATGTGATAGTTTGAGTTTTATCCATATTTAGTTTCAGAAGGTTAGCACTGAACCATTTCTCAGCCTGATTTACCACAGTTTTCATTGTGGCGAGCAAGTTCTCACAGTTTTGGTTAGTACACAGGAGAGTTGTATCATCGGCATAGATTACGCATTTATATGGTAATAAGTGAAAGAAGGCGTCGTTTATATGGATGATGAACAACAGAGGTCCCAGAACGGAGCCCTGTGGTACTCCAGGTTCGATTGGCAAAGGATCCGAAGTTCTATTCTCGCCAAGATCAACGCATTGTTTACGATTGTTCAAATAACAGCTAAAGAGGGAAAGTGCAACTCCTCTGATTACGTATTCATTCAGTTCCATGAGAAGATTGTGGTGATAAACACAGTCAAACGCCCTGCTCAGGTTACACAATGTGGCTGAGCTATGCTGTTTCTGTTCAGAACCATCAACTATGCTCTTAACCACACAAACAACAGCTTGTATAGTAGAACAAGATTTTATAAAACCATATTGATCCGTGTTAAAGAGATTGTTAATTTCGAAATAGAGATATAGTCTTTTTTTTTATTTAAAAAATTCCGCCAAATATAGGGACGATGGAGATGGGTCGATGATTTTCAGGAAGGTTTATATCGCCCTTTTCAAAAACTGGAATAACCTTACTGATTATAAATTCATTTGGGAAAGTACCCTCTCTTATGCAAGCATCGAAAAGACACGTGAGTGGTTCGATCAAATAAGAACTTGTTTCTTTCATTATTCTACTATTAAGGGTATAGACATCAAAACAATTGGATTTTTTCAACTCACTAATGGCATTGAAGACTTCAGAGGTGGTCACAGGTTCAAAGAAGCAGGATGAGTAATCACCCAAACATAATTTGTAACTTTTTGTAATAGGCGCTGTTGTCACCTCACCCAACATTTCACCCCATAGAAAAATTTCAGTAAAACGAACAACTCCCTCCGTTACAAAGAAACCCCTAACGAAATACCCAACGAAAGTTTTCCGGTGTACATAAATTCCATC
Organism: Gonioctena quinquepunctata; assembly: GCA_018342105.1. Classification (NCBI taxonomy): domain Eukaryota; kingdom Metazoa; phylum Arthropoda; class Insecta; order Coleoptera; family Chrysomelidae; genus Gonioctena; species Gonioctena quinquepunctata. The sequence continues at coordinate 291,839 of JAFIRS010000214.1, forward strand.
TGTTCGAACATTGTTTGTCTACCAGACTATTATTCCTGATAAATTCCCCTCATAATATTCCGGGAAGATATTTAAAAGGAAATCGAAGTCCAGAGGAAGTAGTATCTATTCCATTCCCTCTGAGGTACATACATCCTGGATTTATATGCCAATAAAACCCTGGAATGAAAACGAACTGCATTCGGGTCTTACACAGCGATTTGTCTGGAAATTCCCGATATCTCCATCGAGTTCATTTGAGAGGTTTGAATATTTCATCGCACTCAATAATCTACATGAGTGTGTTGGTGAATGTGATAGTCGTTTTAGAGGGATGCTTTCACAAATGGAAATCGTAAATAAACACATCAATGGGATCCATGCATATTTCTTCTCTTGATCGTTCCCTTCGAGCCGATATATACGGGGTTTTGGTGTTCAGTAGTGTTACAAATTATGATTCGGATTTTGGCTGACTACTGATTCACTGGAATCTCTTTGAGCAAATCTTTGTTCAACATGTATCTGATAAATCCTCGATGTTGGATCATCAACACATAGGGTTCGAGAAACACGAAATTTGCTTCGAGGGATATAGGATACCCATACTGAGCGACTGGGATGCTTATAACGAGCATGTCGAGAGACACAGTTGAATCAAAGGCAATTATATAACAATCAAACGTATATTAGACTTCTCTCGATTTCCTCGTTTGTCCTGAATGCACCTTGAACCAGATAGCTCACGACCGATTGAACTCTTGACATAAATCATGCACTGCCATAATAGATAGGTATGCGATCAATCCCGGGGGACAAATGGATCGCGAAGATATGCATTGCTTGTTGATTCTAGGAGAAATTCGAGGCAATCAGAAATGTATAAGCAGCATACATCTATTGATTCAGCTGGGCAACTTGATACAGCCTCCAAGCAGCTTCATAAAACTATAATGGAAGTATATCGAATCAGCTACACAGAAAAACAAGAGGTAGTCAACAGAGACGTGCCTTGGAGGAATAAAGCCAAACTTAGGAAACAAGTTAGGAATTTCCTCAACAGAGCTGAAAGTCTGGGCAGGTCTTTCTGAGAAAAACGAAGAACTCTGGAAATCTAAAAGAAGAATATGGGGGCAAATGTGCGAGGAGGTAACGGAATAAGGCCCAGCCCAACTCCTCCAGAAAGTTCTATCTAAAGAACATACCAACGGTATTGGTCTGATCAAATAGCCGAACGATGGGTATGCAGAAATCCAGGAGAGAAGCATAAGTGTTCTCATCCAGGCACACTTCCCTGGGTCCAAGGTCGTTGAAGACGAACTGCAAAGTGCTCAACTGGAAGGAGTTGTCACAAACTCTAATAGATCCAGCAGGGAAAATCTTCACCAACCAAAAGATTAAATGAACCGTTGAAAACATCATACTTTCCTAATCCGCCGGAAAGGACGGAATATTTCCCGACTTACTACAAAATGGCCTTGATGTAATAGAGCCCTTCTTGAAAACGCTGTTTGAAGCCAGTTTCATTCCTGTCTTAAGCCGGAAGCCTGGAGAGAGGCTGCAGTGGTGTTTATACAAAAGACTGGGAGACGCCCGGTAGACGAACCAAAGTTTTTTCGCCCCATCAGTCTCACCTACTTTCTCCTGAAAACAATGGAGAAAATTATATTTTTCTTATAAGAAGTGGAATCCACTTGGACAGACCGCTTCACAGAAAAACAGTACGCATAGCAAGCAGGCAAATCAACGATCAATGCTCTACAATGCCTAGTTAAGAGCACTGAAAAGACATACCTGGCCAAAGAAATGGCTCTAGGTGCACTCATAGATCTAGAGGGTGCCTTTGATAACACTTCACATAACTCCATCATTAGATTCCCATAGGAAAGAAATATGAACACCTCACTGATCAGACATGCAATGCTAAAAAACAGGCTTATTGTGGCTTCCCTTGGGGATGAAACGGTCAGAATGATAGCCGTTAGAGTTCCCCTAAGGTTGGGTCCTATCGCCTTTGTTGTGGTCACTGACCGTTGATAATATTATAGTGAAATTACATGACTCTGGAATCACGACTCAAGGTAACGCTGATGACATGGTCGTCACTATTAGAGGCAAACATGATGATATCCAACCCAGCAAACATGAATGCGCGGTGAATAGACGGGCTGCTGTTAACTGCGGTCAGATGTCAGCAGCGGCACACCGATATCGGTGAATAATTGGAATGATATCAGTTTTTCCGTTTTGGCTGAACATACTCATGGATCATTTGAATTTAGCCAGAAATTACCATTTAAAAATTTGCGATAATCGTGCCGATGTCATTTTGACACAGTATGTGGCATTATGCGCCGCTCCGATGCGACCTCTGTAATGAAAATACAACAATGGCATTACTGAATATCACGTTGGCAGTTGGCCCTACTGCTGATTTCGTGTAGGATATCAAATCACGTATTTTCGTTTTTGTCTGGTCATTGTCCAGTATAGAGCTCTTGTCAATGTCATTGTCACTGTGGTATATGGTCATAAAAAATAATCACAGTGACGAGAGACTAGAATTTTTTCAGATTTGCGTGTTGTCATTCTATCTGTTCTTTGCAAGTTGTTCAACCACTCTTACAATTTGGGGGTATTTCCGTCCAATTGGAAAATTGCAAGAGTTCAGAGAGAGTTCAGTTCGATGTCTCACAAAGTGTAGTCGCATTCTCAACCGCTCCTGAAATTAATAAATCCGACCTGTGTGAAGTAGTGAAACTCTGCCCGTAAGTTCACAATATTGATGCCCGATATTCCCTAGGCCATATTCCTAATATTCTAATCATAAAATGAGCACAAGAAGCAAATTAGACATGATCAATATAATAAAAGATTCTGTTAAGGAATTATTCCAAGACGACGACTTCATAGGCCAATTGACAAAACGTTATCTGACAAAATAGAACAAAACTAAAGCTATCACCGAAGAGATAAAAGTCAGAATGAAAGAATGATACTTATTGAGCAAAACTGACTCCATCCAGCAACAAAATAAATCTAACAACGTTTTGTATATACGGGTACCTGAGATGATAAATGAAAAAACGAAGGAAGTTATACTTGAAAATCTTTCCAAAATTCTGTAATAATTCTTCAAGGGGGAGATATATCAAGCTGCTTCAGTGGGGCCCCCGTCAATAATGGGGAAGAAACCTAGACCAATTATAATGAAGTTTAAGAGATCTTCTGGATAAAGTCAAACTATTTAAAATCTGAAAACCTGAAAAATAAATCCATATTCATGCGAAGACTTAACTCGAGAACGAAAAGAACCCTCAAAGACAGCAAAACATCACTACCAGGCAAAAAAATATGGACCTTCAAGGGCCAGATTTTTATCAAAATCAACGATTAACATTGAAGAATTTCATCCTTGCAAGACATTCAGCGGTATGTACAATGAATATTAAAAAATTCACATTTTCATGATTAGTTAGTGGGTTAATCACGTTTTATTCTGTTTTTTTTGCTTCTGTCTTTGGATCTTTTCTTGTTTCTTTTTTGTATATATTGATACAACTATACAGGGGGCAAAGATGACTATATATCCTTTTTCTTTCTATTTATATAGACTTTTATTGTTTTTAGTCTTATCCTTTTGAAGAAACTCACTCTAATTTTTAGCGTACCAATATGTTAAACTTTTGGATTCTTTAGAGAACTATGAGGAGGGGAAAACAAATATCTGTGAAAATATAGTAGACAACATCTCGATATCTAAAAAAAATCTCAACATTTTTCACTTCAATATAAAACATAAGAAAAATTTTGACGAACTTCTACTCTATATTGAAGAATTCCATCATAATAACATTGATATACTAGTACTATCTGAATCATGGGTTTTGGATGATTTGGACGCTTTCACAATACCAGGGTTCAATATATATTATAATGATTCGCAATTCAACCAAAACGATGGGGTTGTGGTTTTGTGAGATGTGAAATTTCTGCCGAGGTAACGATTATAAATTTAACGGAAATAAAACTGATCAAAATGAATTTTAATCTCGGTAACAATTCATATTCCATAATTGCTACATACAGACCACCTTCAACAAATGTAGATACTTTTACAAGATATTGAGAATTACCTAAAAACACTTCCAACAGTAGATTATAGTGTATGTGGGGACATAAATATCAACTTACTAGATACTGATTCCCTACTTGTTAATAGGTATATATGCGATGGCAGAATTAGGGTATTTTTCCTATATAACGGAACCCACGAGGGAATCCATGGATCTTCTTCCATTATAGATCATATATTTGTAAAAATCTCAATAAAGCTAGAATCAGTATTAATAAACTGATTCTTACATTTTCAAAACAAATTTAACGGATATTATACAGTGCTCTTATCCATCCCTCTCAAATGCGATAAAAAAAAATAATAAAAATCACAAAAGAAATCATTAATATAAATCAAAAAATTGTCAATCTATTCATTAATGAAAAATGGCACTCTACATTTTGAATCTCAGGAACCAGAAGCTGCCACAGGGTTTTTCAGCAAAAAAAAATTAGTGAATTTCTGCAATTAAGCACGCAGGTTAAAACAGTAAAAAATACCAAATATAATACAAAATTAAAACCATGGATGACTCAAAGGGCTTAAACTCTATCCGAAGTAGAGACCTTCTAAAAAAATTTGAATAGACACTACAACGGGAAAATAGCCAAGAATATAAAATTATAGAAATTTTCTGAACAATCTGATCAGGACAACTAAACAAGAATACTATAAAACAAAAATTGAAACTGCCAAAAATATCAAAAACTTTGGAAAAACATTAATGAAATAACAATGAAAACGGCAAAAAACCTCGGACTTCATTATCATTGATGAGGAAAATCAAAAATTACTTGGATAAAGAATCGCTAATCAGTTTAATAAATTTTTCAGCAGTATTGGTACAAAAATGGCAAAAAAATCAAACAATCATCTATCTTCCTGAGCGCTGTAACACACCGACCAAAAATACTCGAGATGCAATATTCCTTCGACCTATATCAAAAAAAATGAATTAATAAAATTATATCAGAACTAAAAAATAATACCTCACCTGGTCCAGATAAAATATCAGTAGAGCTAATAAAAATATCACCTGTATTTAGTAGACCCTTTATGTCATATTTTAAATTTAATTAAAAGAGGATAGTTCCTTCTGCTTTCAAAAAAATCATTAACTACCCCAATATTCAAATCTGGGAAACAAAAAGTTAAGAACAACTACAGACCAATAACTGTGATAAAAACTTACAAAATCTTTGGGAAAAGTTTAAAAACAGAATCATGAGTTATTGTGATTATATTCTATCAACATCACAATTTGGATTCAGAGAATTGTTCCACGGAAAAAAACAGTCTTCAATTAACAAAACACTTCACAACTCTTTGAAAATAAACAGAAGTGCATAACGGTATTTTTGGACTTGGCCAAGGCATTCGATACTGTAAACCATAACATCCTGTTCAGAGACTAAAAACTCTGGCATAAGAGGCCTTCCCTGGATATAATAAAAATTACTTAACAGACCGCATACAAATTACTAAAAAATCACGTTAAGCGACCCTCTACCGGTAACCATGGGTGTACCACAGGGACAGTATTGGGTCCAATTCTTTCTACTTTACATAAACAGCTTGTACGATTTAGAGCATATAGAAGGAAAACTCATCTCTTATGCGGACGATACTGTATGTATTCATGGGATAAATGGGATGAAACATATAAAAGGCTGAACATGGACTCAAAAATATACAGCTGGCTTAATGAAAGTATGCTTGAAACATCAAAAACTAAATTCATCACCTTTTCGTCCACAATAGAGATCAACCCACAAATCTAAATATCCGACTACATGGAACCGTCTGTTCAGATGACCCCAACTGCGCCTGTTCAACCATAAAAAAAATTAAAATATTGAAGTACCTAGGTGTGATGATTGATCAACACATTCGTTGGAATGAACATCAATCATACTACAACGAGACTCCGCAAATTGATATTTAAATTTTACCAGTTAAAAACATTCTGAACAAAAAAATAAAATAATGGTGTACGATGCCTTGGCTGAGTCCATAATCCGCTACTGCATTGTAGTCTGGGGTGGGACTTTAGAACTTCCCTTCACTGCTTAGAAGTTACTCAAAATACCTTACTGAAAATATTGTTTAATAAAACAGGAGGTATGGAACTGAGCAACTCTATAATGAATCAGGAGTAATAGATCTTAAACAGTTATATGCTATCAATGCCTTATCTGGACAAAAAACTGTACATCACCCCAGAAATACACTATCATCAGAAATATACAAAATAAAAAATTTAACCTTATGGCCCTAAACTCTTCAATCTACTACCCTTTGACATCAGAAATATACAAAATAAAAATAAGTTCAAAAAACAAGCCAAAATGTTTGTACAATTACATTATAAGGATGTCCTGAAACCAATTCTCGAATAATTACATACATCACTCTACAATTACCAAGGTTTTTTCCCATTTCTTTGTTATTTTTTCCTCTCCTCATAATACCAATTTTGAAAATAGCAATTTTGAAAATTTATTATAGTTCCTTTCACCCTGTTACTATTTAATCGAAACAAAAACATATGATAAGAGAACGACCCACAATACAAGCTAGGCTTAGGTGGGCTCTCTTATCAAATAAATAAATAAATAAGGAATTGTAAAAAAAAATTGTAAAGATCTTACTGAATAAACTTACTTACTTACTTACTTACTTACAGCCAGTCCCTAAAAAAGGCAGAAAGGTCCTACCTAGCAACTACAGACCTATCGCACTGCTATCTATTATTTCAAAGGTCATGGAAAAAGCCATCAACATCGAGCTCATGAAATATCTGGAAGACTCAGGAATTGTCAACGATAGGCAATATGGCTTCCGCCATCAGAGATCAACTGGTGACCTGCTCGCTTACGTCTCACATATATGGCAGCTATCTATTGAAAAGTATGGAGAAACTTCAGCTGTGGCATTAGATATCTCCAAGGCGTTCGATCGAGTTTGGCACCAGGGACTCCTCGCCAAGCTTCCGTCTTATGGCTTGCCCCCTCAGCTGTGTTCTCTGCTTGCTAGTTTTCTCTCAAACAGGTCTCTCCATGTAGTGGTCGATGGAGTTTCATCTGACACTCTACTCATAAATGCTGGTGTTCCGCAAGGATCTATTCTCGCACCAATACTATTTCTACTTCACATCAACGACCTGTTGAAAGCAACTTCATGTCCAGTACACAGCTTCGCCGATGATAGTACCCTCCATACCGCTTTCTCTTCCAGGGCCCCTATATCAGCCCGTGAAACCAGAAATGAACGAGGAAGAAATGTTAATAATATAAATATGGACTTAGCAACAATTCTCGAGTGGGGATCTGATCACTTGGTAGAATTCAATGCAAACAAAACACTAGCATGTCTTTTCTCTAAAAAAGCCGATCTCACTGTGCCTAACATAACTTTGTCAGGAGTAACCATACCACTGAAGTCATCCATGTCGATGCTTGGTATTACTATCAGCAATAACCTTTCCTGGGAAAATCACGTGAGGTCCATTGCCAAAAGTGCATTCCAAAAACTTGGTTTTTTGTTTCGTGCCAAGAGCTATTTCACCCCTACTCAGCTGCTTATGATCTATAAGGCACAGATCCGACCTGTCCTGGAATACTGTTCCCATATTTGAAGCGCGGCACCTAAACATATCCTGAGGCTATTGGATTCTGTTCAAAAAAGGGCAATTCGTCTCGTCGGTGATGCCTCGCTTACAAACTCGCTCACTTGTCTGGAACACCGTAGAAAAGTTGGCGATTTGTCTCTATTTTATAGATATTTTCATGGGCGATGCTCTTCTGAAATATCAACAATCGTTCCTGCTTCGGCAGTCTCTTCGAGACTAACCCGTCAAGTTCAGTCATCACACCCCTTCGTGGTCACTTTGGAGACCTGCAGAACATCACTTTCCAAAGACTCGTTCATCCAACGAACAGCGAGGCTTTGGAACTCATTGCCTAGGGAGGTGTTCCCCGAGGCATACAACCTCCAGAAATTTAAGAAGAACACCAACTCCTACCTTCTTTCCCTTGGTTCCCACGATGTTCTCTGAACATTACAGGATATCCCTTTTCGTGGGAACCAGAACATAAAAAAAAAATCTATTCGGTGAAATATTTTCCCAGGCCAGTTTGGAATGCAATATCTGGGAAACCATTCGAGATACAATAAAAATAGTTGAAATGGAGAAAAAGTTGTATGTTTATGTAAATAGGAATAATTTGGCTCTACAGTTTCAGATATCCTCTACAATCAGTGGCTCCAGAGAGTGAAAACAGTTGATTGTACATATCTAGTCCATGAATCAGTCGATTCTGAATGTTTGGTGAATTTATTGTGTATAATAATGACCTATCTTCCTGACCTTATTTCACTGTTTCCAAAGATATAATGCTAGATTGTTCTTAGGCGCTTATATGGGCCATTCTGTTTTCATTGAAATCCCAGGCGTGGAATGACGCGGTTGATCAGTAGGATACCCGTAATCGCACCATGATCTGTCTACCCGCTGAAGTCCCGCTATGTATTGAAGCGGGTGGTAGTCTGGAGGCCCACTACTGGCCGTCGCGACACGGGCTATCCGGGCCGACGACGTATTATGACTATGGCCCGCTTATGTTGTCTGTCGGCTGTTTTTAAAGTGGCTCTAGAGGCCCACGCGTAACATGTTTGCTGGGTATCGCATGCAGACAGCTCTGAATATAATCAGAAGCTAAAGCGCAAAGCAGGGACACACTGTCTAGCAAAACAGTGCTGGTTCCATTCACAAAGAGGCGAGAGTACGAACTGAAAGCCACAACCCTGAATGGACCCCAGCTAATTTTTTCCAAGGAAGTCAAATACCTGAGCGTCATAATCGACCAATGACTAACATGGAACAGTCACATCGGTATCATTCTTTCCAAGGCTACAGCGGCAACCTGGACGTGGCAAGACATGAAGCCAAAAATGATTTACCAGTCATACCAAACGATCATCAAACCCATAGTCACTCTCGCATCATTGGTATAGTGACAAAAAAGCCAACAGTACTCGGCACAAACCAAGGCTGCAAAAAGTGCAGCGTATAGCTTTTCTAGGAATCACAGGGGCAATATTCACGTGCTCCGCTGCAGCACTAGAGGTAGTGCTGAACCTTCCGCCACTGCACTTGTGTATAATGAAGGAAACCAATGAGTGCCTTCAGGCGGCACCAGGTATCACATTCAAAGTCTGGAAATCTGATAGGACATCTGAAAATTCTGGAATATATTTCCCCAGAATCTAGGTACAAGACATCAAATATCATGCCAGCTGGGCACGACTTTGAAGTGAACTATGGAGTTGTTATAAATAACAACCATACATTCAAAACTAACGGGTTTCCACTAGACAGGAATGCATCAGTATGGTATACTGATGGTCTCAAGATGGACGAAAAGGTTGGAGTGGGAGTGACGTGTCCTAGTTTCAGGCTCTCATAATCCCTAGATTAGATTAGATTTTTTATCGGTCAAACTATCACACCTCAGTGCTATGACAAGTCATTAATATAGTTACATACAATATAAATGTAGTTACATTTGAAATATCATAGTTATAGTAGGACAGTGAATGATTAGTATAAAAGGTATACGATACGAGTACAAAATAAATAAATACATAAGTAGAACAATAAATGATCAATATAAATTGTATACGATACGATCACGAAATGAATTAATATATAAATATACATTCAAAGATATAGAGGTGCCTACAGATAGAATACATTGACAATAATCATTAATAATTCGGTAAAGCTGGAGTCAGACGTATCATAGTAAGCATTCTCTAATATGTTTTTTTCCAATTTCCTTTTGAAATTAGGAAGGGTTTAATTTTTCATTGATTGAGGAAGTGAGTTGTTAAGTGATATGTATGAGAATACCTTCTTGTCATTTCTAAACTTTGGTTTGGTGCTCTAATATTTTCTTCGTTCCTAGTTTTATAAAAATGGTTGTTTCCATTTGTAGTATACTTTTGTAAGTTTTCTCGAATTTGTATTAAATTGCAGTATATTACACATGATAATAGAGTCAATATATTAAATTTCACAAACCAATGCTTACAGCTTTCCATTTGAACTGTTTCAGCTGAGGCTCTGATTGCTCGTTTTTTAATTGTAACTATTCTAGGGATATGAATAGATGTGCCCCAGTTCATCAATCCATGAGTTGGAGGATCTCTGAAAAATTGTATGATAAGCGGTATGGGCAGCTTCATTACCAACTCAATTTTTCATCTGTCTGATTGCATTGATCGATTTTTCGCTAGTTTATCAATATGAGGTTTCCAAGTTAACTTCGAGTCAATGGTTAGGCCAAGACACTCTTCATTGTGTGAGGGATTATGTGACAATGAGAACATAACTGATTGGGTCTCGCTCCAATTCACACTCAAGCTATTTGCATTGAACCAGTCCGTAGCTTCCTTAATAACTCGCTTTTCTAATTAATAAGATTCGTCATCCTTTTTTTTTCGAATGGCAAAGGTGGTGTCATGGCGAATAGCATTGTAAACGTTGTCACTGAATTTGGCAAGTCAATAATTCAAGAAAAGTAGGGGACCAAGTACACTACCTTGTGGAACACCATTCAAGATCGTTTGCATGCTACTGAGTTCTTCATCGTATAATACGCATTGCTTCCGTTCGTTCAGATATGATGTGAGTAGATTGTGTGCCACATTTACAAAGCCATAGTATCTCATTTTTTTAATAAAATATCCGTGGGGAAAAACAGTCAAAACCTTGCTCAGATCCAAGAATATGTCAAGTGTTGATTCTTTGTTTTCGAAGCCATCAGTTATGTAATTGACTAATTCGAGCACTGCTTTGAAAGTGTTTTTTTCTTTCCTGAATGCAAACTGTCTGTCGATCAAGATGTTTTGTGCTCTAAATAATTAATAATTCTTATTGCTATTATTTTTTCTATAATTTTTGCAATGACTGGAAGTAGTGCGGGGTTTTTCAGTTTGGGGGAAGATTGGGGCCCCTTTCTGAAAATGGGGAAATTTTTTTCGGGAAAATTTTTCCCCTTTCGATGAATAAAGTTCTCATATATGACCACCAGTGGTTATAAATATCAAGCGACCCGGGGGTTTTTGGGGGGTTTGATGACTTTTTCACCACTGTACTATCAGATAGGGGAAATGCATTGGTTAGGGATTGCATGGAACTTGTTGAAGATAGCTTGAAAATGAATTATTGGGTGTGCTCATTTCATTTATATCTTTCTCTGCAACTTTCATTACAACTTTCATTATTCGACTGATTTACATTCTCTGACTATTTTCATACTACCATGTGTTGTCTAAATGAAAGATGAAGGAATTCAATTCAAGAGGATACGACCTCTGATTCGATCAACTGGCCACGAGAACAGCATGAAATTCGAAATATTTGGGTTATTTTGATTTTTGTATATGTTATTTGTATAGACATGAAATGAGATGATTCCTAGAGCCTTGCAGCAGGCAGGCAGTATTTCAGAATGTTTCCTGACATGCCAGTTTTCAATGCACCTCCACTGTTGCTCTTTGCTTTCCCAAGTAATAACTTCTGCAAAAACAAAAGAAAACAAAGTCGTTTTGTCTATTACGTTATGATTATCTACTTATTTGAAATAAAAAAACAGGAATTCATACATAGTATTCACAACTGTATAGTATTATTTTGAGTATAACAAATTTTTTTCAAATGACAAGTGTTTTAATTTCCTAAAACCACTAAAAAAGTTACAATTTCCCCCTAAAAAAAAAGATTTCAACATCTTTCACGGGGGAATTATTCAAATACATTGATTCATTGCCATCTGAATAAATGATAATAATTAATAGTGGTAAACCCAAAAAAAAATTGAAGACCCCAAAAGGCGTCGCTCTATCTACAACATACGAAATTTATATTCTAAATTTTTTTTTATGATGTCAGTATAAATATTGAAAAAACAACCTCATTCAAAGAGGTCTGATTCGGCAGATTATTTTGCGGGTTTTTTTATTCATGAAAAAATTTTCCCCCCGGAAATCGAATCAAAATATTTTCTATCAGAGGGGGAAACCGGGGATGGCACAACCCAATTAGTTTAAAAAGGCCCTGGGGGGAGATGTATAACCCCAAAATAATCCGTCCACCATTCATGTCCTCCTGGGGGCAAAATCTGATTCGTATATTTGATTATGCAGGAATTAAATTGAGTTGGGGGGTTTTTTTGATATGGTTTTTTGAACATTTTTTTATTTCGAGGTTGTCAATTGTCCAAAGCGCGATTCTCAATCGCCTCGAAATTCGTTTATGGAAGAGAGATAGAAATATCCATTGAAAAATATAAATTTGGGTTTTCCCCAAAGGTTTTAAATAAAAAAACCCTTTAATTATCAGAAATAGAAATTTATGGAATACTAGCATTTTTCAAATATTACCAGACATTAGCATCAGGTTTTGGGTTTAATTTCCCCTTATTTTTTTTCTAAAAAATTTTGAAATTTAAATTCTAAAAATAATTTGTGGTGATTTTAATCTGAAGTGGTCAGAAACGAATACAAATGTTATAAGACTGAAATATTTTATGGGGGACATGGGTTTTTTGAACATGGTTGATGAGATCACACATTTAACTGCTACAGGAGGGTCAATAATAGATCTAGTTTTCACGAGTGTGGAATTGGTTTTGGTTTTCTATTCACCAGAAATAAGTAAACACCGTTATATAAAAATAACATTAAAAAAGTTTACTGCAAAAGACCACAAAATCATTGAAAGAGGTTTAAACTGGGAAAAAACATGATTATGAACAAATTGAATCGCAACACCAACTGGTAAAGTGGAATTACACAAAGAGAAATTGGATAATATACTATCAATTTTAAATGAAGTAGTTCCTGAGAAACAGGTCAAGATCGGAAATAGTTATGAAGGTTTTGGATAATATACTATCAATTTTAAAAAGTAGTTCCTGAGAAACAGGTCAAGATCTTTGGACATTACAAGGAATTCTGGAATGAGAACGTGAGACAAGCTAGAAAAGAAAGGGATATAAGTTACAAATAGTATAGAAACAATAAAACAAATGACAATTGGGAAAAGTATAAACAAAAAATAAATATAGCAGTGAAAACAATTAGAAAAGAAAAAAAACTATTTAGAAACAAAAATTGACTCAAATAAGAACAATCCCACTGAAATATGGAAAACCCTGAAAACATTAATGCCAAATAATCACCACGAAAACAATATTACTTTCATATCAAAAGTATAATACAGGTTACTGATGGAATTACTCCCAATTTCTCACATAGCTCTCCTATAATGAAAAGGACAACTGAAAATGAATTGTCCAAATTTAGTTCTATCAATATGGTAAATTAATACAATACAACCCTCTTACTCTCTGGTAAAGACAGTGTCAGCCAAAAGGAAACCTGTGAAAATGCAATTAATAAACTGAGTCAATGGTTCCAAGATCACTATCTATATTTCAATACAGATAAAATTAAATTAATGCATTCTCACACAGCGCAAAAGTCTCTGGAAAAAGAAAATATCTCACAATGGCGCAGTTGATAGTTTTAGGAAAAGAAAGATTTCTGGGTCTGAAATGACTCCCTTAAACTGGAACAACCATTTGTTTAGGTGCCAAACTTTCATCTCACACTATATGTTCAGAAATATAAAATCTACATTGGAAAAGCATCAACTGGTACAGTTGTATTATGCTGAAGTTGAGAGTCGGTTGAGATATGGAGTGTGCCTCTGGGGAGACTCATCATTTTCTCAAAATGTTTTTGTCAAACAAAAAACAATTCTAAGAATCATAGATGGTCTGAAGCAAGATGAATCTTGACGAGAGTCTTTAAAAAAACTGAGAATTTCAGAATTTTCTGGTTCAATTTTATGTTGAATCCTTTATGTGAAGAAAGCCGTTCAATTCGATTTTTCTATTCATTCCACTTCACATGGCACTTATCTTTCACTATATGCTAGATGGGCTTGCCACTCCTACCGAGAAGGAATCTTTTATTTAGAAACCTATCGAGGTGGGAGATTTTCGGAGTGTTTCTTTCTGTCACTAGGTACCGCCAGTTGAAGTTTATCTTTTCCGGCGTACCTATAGGTGTTACAAACTCGATGATGGTTTGTTTACGTTGTGTCTCACTTCAGCCAGAGTTCTTCCTTTGGCTGGTTGACTACTCCGTACTGATGAGGGCCAAGAAGCCTGAAACCGGTATGCGGATTGTTAGGTGAACATCAGCAAACGTTCTCGTGGTATTTGCCACATAAATTAAACATAATCGAGCTTATCAAAAGAAACATTTGCATTCAATGTCCATTGATATTATATGGAAGTATGCATGGATTTTCAGGTGAATATCATTCAACGTTCTGCGTGGTATTTGCCAGGAAAGTGGTTGTTTTTCACCTGAGATCTACCATTTTCAGGATCAATTTTATATTGAATCCTTTATGTGAATAAAACCGTTTAATTCGATTTTTCTATCCAATTATCAGCTTGACTGCACTTTATATCTTTGAGATATGTGTTTTCGTCAAAAAGAACGGAATCATGTTTTGTAAAAATTAGGATCCATACCAGTATAATACCCGAAATAAAAATGATCTGCATCTGCCCAAGAGCCGTGTGAATATCACATATAACGCTCCTGAACGAATTGGCCCAAAAATTTTCAACCATATACCACTATCTATAAAAAATATTGAGGGTGAAAAGACGTTCAATATCGGTTGAGAAGCTATCTAACAAACTTATGTCCATATAACATGAATTAATTTTTCATTGGGAAGCAGTGATTTTTTTTTTGTTTTTTTTTTTTATTTTAAACAGATTTGACAATATTTTATTTGTCTTTTTATATATGTATTAGTAATTAGTAATTTTACTCGCCTATATACTTTTCTACACTGACTTTTACTTATACAATGTATATTGTCCAAAAAGAAATAAAAAACTTTTGACTTTTGACTAATAAAAAATTGAAAATTCATTGAAAAATAAAAGTAGTTGAAATTTGTATAGAACTCCTAACGAAGTGTTCCAGTGCCATTTTTAATCCATTATTGAACATAATAAATAGTTTCTCAGAACGAGGTGAAGTACCAACTGAATTGAAATTATCTACGATTATACCTATACCTAAAATGCCAAATACAAACCAAGCCATTAACTCGAGACCAATAAATATAATCAATGCTACAGCCAAAGTATTGGAAAAGGCTGTATATGAATAGATAGTGGATTATTTGGAGACTATCAATCGGGTTTTCGTAACAAACATAGTTGTGAAACTGCATTACAATGTGTATTATCAGAGTGGAAGAAAAGCTCAGAAAATGATAAGTGTACTATTGCAGTATTTCTAGACCTTCGAAGGGCGTTCAAAACTGTAGATAGAGACAGGCTCA
Organism: Gonioctena quinquepunctata; assembly: GCA_018342105.1. NCBI lineage: Eukaryota > Metazoa > Arthropoda > Insecta > Coleoptera > Chrysomelidae > Gonioctena > Gonioctena quinquepunctata. The sequence goes on from JAFIRS010000214.1 coordinate 307,381, forward strand.
TTAACAAAATTGAAAGCGTTGTTATTGAAGGAATGGCATCAAAGTGGATGATGGAGTACCTAAGCAATAGGCAGAAGAGACTGAGACTAAGTGAAATTTATTCAGATATAATGCAAAATGATGTAGGTGTGCCCCAAGGGACTATTTTGGGACCACTGTCATTCCTCATATATTTGAATGATATTGTTGCCATAGCACAAGAATGTAAAATTCATTTATTTGCCGACGACACCCTTCTGTACTTTAGTAGTAAAGATGTAAAAAAGTCTGCTGATTATGAACACTACTCTTGAAAGAGTTCATAAATATTGTTGTGCAAATTTATTGAAAGTGAACGTGAATAAAATAAAATGGATGATATTAGGAGAACATGAAAACCATAATAAAAACAAACATATACGATTGAATGACGGGGATATAGAAAATGTAGACAAATTCGTTTATCTCAGAGTAACTATTGACACTCAATTGAAATTCAAGGAACATGCTAACCAGGTTATCAAAACAGTAACTTGCAGAGTTTACTACTCAAGAGGATGTTCTCCGTATCTCAGCCAATGGTCTGGATTAATAATATACAATACTATAATACTACCACATTTCAATTATTGTTCGACAAATTTTGTATTTTCTCCGGACTCCAAAAGATGCAGAATCGTGCAATGCAAATAATTCTACAATGCTCGTGATCAACACCAATAGCACATATGCTTCAGACCCTTCAATGGCTTCCAGTGAAAGAACTCCTTGAGTATCAAACACTGATTTTCATTTTTAAAGACAAAATTGGAAATTCACCTGTATATCTCCAGAAAAAAATAGCATATATTAATGAAACACATGATTATAATACGAGGAATAAAAACAATATGGAAGTTGAAAGATATACAAAAATAGTATATTTAATTCTCTATTTTACAAAGGAATAGATGATTTCAATGAGCTTCCTCAAGAAATTGAAGATAGTGTTTTAATAAATACATTTATAAGAATCTTGAAGGACTACCAATTGAAAACATAGTATATTAGTATTTTATTATTATGTATGAATTTCTATGTAAGTTCAACTGATTTTATTTTTGTACAATGTTAATCTTATTTTATTTATAGTTGACTATGTTGAATGTGTATTTTCAACTGAACTGAACATGTTTTTACTTTTGTAAATGAATTAGTTTCAACTAAATGAAGAGAAATATATATATAGTTCTACTCTGTGGCACTATTGTCGATAAAGTAACGTACTCCATGTAATAGCTGTCTTGAAATATCAATTATCATTTGGTTTGGAAATTAATCAGGAAGAGATGATTCGTGAAATAGTTATTCCGGAATAATGAAAATGAAATTTAACGTTGAAATACCAAAATGAACATAGAGATGTGTAATTATATTGGCGGGTTTGGCAACATGCCAGTTGTGTTGTCCTCTGAAGGTCAAATCAGCAAACCCCGTTCACGGATTTTACGGCATATTATTCCAGCGGCAGAGGAATCTTTATTGGATTTTAAATTTTGATACTCTTCTAGTGAATGTTTTGAAAATCTCGCGTTGTTAACTGGTCATATATTAGTTTTGAATCCAAGGTTCATATGTATTTTGATTGCGACTTTTGTGTTAGTTTGTTTGAATAAGTCGTTGGGACTGAACCGATTTTTATGAAATCAATAAATAATTTTTGGATGCCATTATTCACTGGTTAAATTCTTACATACAACAGCAGATTTCAAAGTTGCAGCTCATAATTTTTGAGAGAGAAAAAATCAGCAATACTTTGCCCAAATTTCACAAAAAAACAGTTTTCAATATGTGTGGCATTTTTACTTGAATATTTCACCTACTTGATATTCGTTGAGACAGAGACGAAATTTTGTGGAGAGAAAAAATGGATCCCACGTAAGAAACATTTTATATGGATTTTGTACTGAAGGAAATAATCAGACAACGTTCTCTAAGGGACAAAAAATGTTATTATCTTCCGTGGATAGAAGATGCTGTAGAATAAAAAATGGAACGAAACAAATGATATTTTTCACGTCCTACATGTTGCTTGCTGAATTTTCCATTGTTAAATTAGAAATCATTGATTTATTCTCATTCATCGCGTGTGATTCTCTGTAGTTATATAACAAGTGATTGATATTTTGGTGAGTATGAGTTGACATTTCCGTGCAATATTGTTGTAGAAATTCACGAGTGGTATTTCTGCAACGATATTGGCGGAAAAATATCTATCACGAGTGGTATTTGACCAGATTATATATCGAGCCATCTATCACAAACATATCTACACTTGAGAAAACTATGCGTTTCGCAAGATTGCGACACAACCTTATTGATGGTGGTCAATTCGAAAAGAAAAGGCCAAAATTATATGCATCAAATAGGTATAGGGAGTTGGAAGAAATAGTCGTTTCAGGAACTGTTGCAAATGATCCCAAAATGTCAACGCGAAATTTAAAAATGTCAACTAACGTTGGACGAATTTTGAAAAAACACAAATTTAAGCAATACAGGACCAGAAAACCTCATGAACTCAAACCAGGAGATTTTCAACGCCGCATGGATTTTAGCCAGTGGTTCCTAGAAAATTGTAACCAAGTGCTTGATTTTTCGTTGAATTGTATTTGGACAGACGGAGCTTATGTTAGCAGTGTCGGCATTTTCAACCGCTACACTTCTCATACTTGAGCACAGGAGAATCTTCATTCTATTGTGTAGCAGAGAAATCGAAGAAGATTTGGAATCAGTGTATGGGCCCGTTCATTTATGATGGCACTCTCACATCTCAGAGATATTAAGAAATTTTAAGGCAACAAATTGAACCCCTTGTTGATGAATTGCCGCTAATGGAGCTCAGGAAAATATATTTCCAGCAAATTTCTATGATCTATGATATATTTTATGATATGATATGATATGATATGATATATTTTATGTATATTTATGATAGATTTTATCATAGTCGCAAAAATCGTTCGCCATAATGGAGCCGCCATCTTGGATCGATGAATTGTGACAAAAAATTAATTAACTTCGCAAGTCATACGTTTTCACCCGTATTTTCACCGCTTAAATAAAATAATGAATATTGGTGCTACAGTTCCGGGATTACATCTGAAATGTATCTTATTTTTGGAAGAGACGATCTAAAGTTGTATTTGATATGGGTTGTTGTTTGGACCCTGCACTTCTTTTATGTAAAGTAACTACCGGTCCCAACTCAATCATATGACTGATTTTCTAGATAAAGGGAAATAAACTTGAAAATTGCCCAGTTCTTCAGATTTTTAATTTTTTAACTTACGAGCCATATTGAATTTCTGTTGCATACATGTTTTGATAATACAATAGTGAATAAGTGAAACGAAAAATATTTATATTTACAGGGTGATTCACGAATGTATGACGGTAGTTTTTTGCAAATTCTCCCTTTTTCTACTCTGACGTCTGGGAAACATATTTTCCGAAGGTATTCCTCAATATTGTATTTTTACAAGAAAATATTGCACACTTCAAATTTTTCAAATACTGTGTTTCATAGAGAGAACCACAACTTGCATATTTTTTTTTAGAATTGGTTCAAAACTCTGGGAAAGGTAATACCACTAACATATGTGTGTCTCTAAGTTCGAAATATTCTAGTGATATATTTGTCAGAAGGTACTATATTTCAATAAAAATACAGAACCCATGTATTCTTAAAAAATGTCCGTCAACTGTTACAATTTTTTCAGTATATAATTTTTTTCAACGTCTCAAGAGGCATGAGTTGTAGATTCGGTTCTATGTCCAGTTTTCCAGATACAAGGCGTTGAAGTGGAGAATTGCTGATTTTATCAATTTCTCTCCTCAAAGATGGACTTTTTCCTGTTCTCTTTGGATCTTCTTTCAGATTTCCGATATTTGCAATAGTTTTCGAGATATTTGCAAAAAACCGATCCCTTTTTTTACTAAATTGTTTGCGACATATGGGACATGGCGTAAATCATATCTAGATATACAAACTTTTTAACAAAAAAGTAAACCGACGAAATACGGAACTGAAAAGTGAAGAATAAAATGGACCTTCTTAGTCTCAGTAACTAAGCTCCTGAACTGATGTAAGTAACTAATTTTGAGTCGGCGCCAAACAAACAAGCAAATGAATTAGGTAAGGCGTAAAATGATGGCATAGAGTTGTGCGGTGACATTCTGATGATTTTTTTGAAGTGATTTAATGATGTTCGTTGATTGTTTGTTTGGCGCTGACTCAAATTAGTTACTCACATTAGTTTAGGAGCTCAGTTACTGAGACTAAGGAGGTTTATTTTATTTTTTAACTTTCAGTGCCGTATTTCGTCGGTTAAATTAAAGTTTTATTCAATTTTTATGGCTAAAATATACTAATTACTACCTACTTGTTTTTTTGATTACTTCCAAAATACTTGACTTACCCACCTTTACTTCAACTATTACCAGTTGAATAATATTATTATCTACTTATACTATTTGTTGTAATATAAATTATTTTTGTTGTTCTGGTTAGTTCATTTCATTACTTTGTATATCATTCCATCCTCTCATAGAATATAATGGTTTTGACGAATGTGGAACAGAAATAATGTCAGTAGCGATCTATCATTGTCAACTACGTATGTGTGTGCCAATGTACATAAGTGAAAAATCAATTATCCCTTATTTTTCCACTCGTAAGGGTATATAATTCCATTCGAAATCTGAATATAAGGTATACCCCATCTATTAAAGAAAGAATCATCCAAATCGAAGAACCCAGTACAAAGTTATGCCTGATAGAATCGGTTAACGGGCCAAAATTCAGAGGATGAGTGATCAATATCCTTCATTTTGCTACCCTTAGGGGTGGATTTCATCTTTTAAATTCAAATGGGACCACCTTCGAAGTACACCCTATCTACTGAAAATTATCGGAATCGGACGCCTCAGTAAAAAGTTATGCGTGATCATACATGAAAAAAAATGATGGAAAATAAATATACGGGTCGACTAGAGAACCTCCTCCTTTTTGGTTTTGTCGATTGAAAATTCAGCATCCATTGACACCTTGGTCATAATTTCACGTGAAGGCCTCCAACAACGGGATGAAATGGCACTTGTGACCCAGACTATATTATCTGCCAGCAAGTTCCCTTACAAATGCATAATTGCATTCTGGATGAAAATCCAGAACTGTTCGCTACTACTGAGAGTTCTTCAATTATATCGCAATTTCCTGGATGAACGAGGCTTTTCTCGTGAACTGCGCTAACAAAATGCACAATTCTCAATTGCGTCTGATTAATATATGTCATGAACGATGTACTTCAGTCTGGAAACTCAACAGCGCACGTGAACGAGCGAAAACTTCAGGTCCCATGCCATTATCATTTCGAAAGATCTTCGTTTTCTACAACCTACATACACATAATATATTGTGATACTTATGGAATATAATGGATGTTTCCATTTCCATCCTATTCAGAGCTGTTTGGAATGAATTTCAAGGCATTTTCCCAAAATATTGCCAAACTAATCAACGAATATCTTGTCTTTCTCGGAATTTTGTTTTGCTGACAATCCCCAACGTAAATATATTAATAATGATAGACCTTCATGTCTCATCAAAGGGATTGGTGTGTGCTAATTTTATACTAGGCTCTCCGGGCAAGAAATCCCAAGCAGCATCATAGTGACGGTAACTGATACTGTAACTTCGACTCGGTAGTTATCACGTAATCACCACTAAATCCTACCACTATATGTTGAAGTTGTTCTTCTGAATTGTTGAAATGAACAACTCAGTTTTTATCATATCGGGAGTCATTATTTATATGACCGTATATACATTAGTTGAGATTTGTTGAGAAGTGTCTTCAATATCATTATTTATGTTTAGAAGTCAATATACAGGGTGACTCAAGAGTACTTTGACAAACTTTTCTCACAATATTCTAATATGAATTGTCCGAATAAATATATGTCCGGAAACGCTTCGTTTCCAAGATACAGATACAGTTGAATGTTTTATTTTTATTTTCTTTTTTTGTTTATATTTTTTGAAATACTGATTTTGACTCAACGAAAATTGGTATTGAGAGGTTTTTTGGGGTATCGAATTCGAACCTGATGTTATTATTGCTCTTACTCTCAGGGGGCGCCACCTACTCGTGGCTATCTTTTTTAAAGATTCATAACTTTTTTGAGCGTACTTCTAGCACATTTTTCAGTGAAAAAATGAATTCCTTTATCGCATCCACGTGAAAAAGCTACCCATGTTATGAGTCGCTATAAGCAACCGTTTTCTAGATATTTGGACTTGAAAATTTCAAGTCGATTATTTGATCATCGATGCGTGTTGAAGTTTATTACCATTAATTTGCATTTTTCACAAATTCAAGATGGCGGATGAGTTTTGTGATTATGGCCCGATTCGATTCCAGATTTGTATGTCGGGGTTTTTTGTGAATTTAGTCGAAGATTATTGATTTCAGTTAAAATCCATGAATTGAAGATGGCAACTGCAAGATGGCGGATGAGTAAACCTTTAGATGGTCTCTCCAGTGAAGTACTAAATACCTCAGAACTTACGAAAAAAAAAAAGGTTCCATCATTACGATGCTTCAACAGAAATGCATAGATTAAGGGGTACTTAAGTACTAAAAAGCACAAAATAAAATAATTAATGAAAAAGCTTTTTAACGGCAAGCTCTTATTCAAAGGCACTGAAGAGTAAAGAAGAATTGCTTTGGATGTGTGACGTAGGTCATTTTGTGAGTAATAGATTAAAAAGCTTGTCGCTTTTGTATTCAAACTGAAAACTTTGGGCGGCAAGCTTTTGAATCTATAACTCACTGAATAACCCATGTCACACATCCATAGCAACCATTCTCAACTTTTCAGTGCCTTTGAATAGAAGGTTGTCTTTCAAAAATGTTTTTATTAATTATTATTCACTTAGATGTTCATATTATTCGCCAAAACTACATTAAAATGATTCCAGACATGAATAACTACACAAAGCATGAAATAACATAAGTATTTCGTAGGCCTCCGGCGACGACGTCACGCGGCAGCACTTTGTCATTATATTCTAGGTATTGTTGTATATACCCATAAAACCTCATGTTTTTGAGAAACACTCGTCCAAAGAAATTTAATCTAGTGAAAATATATAGGGTGTTTCATTAAAAAAAAAACATAACTTCGATAAGTCACACATTTATCGTACATACTGTATGTATGAAGTTATTTTTGGAAAAAAGCTTGCGTTGCTCTCTACAACTTTTATAAAGGACATTTTTCACTATTTCAAATAGGAAAGGAGTTATCGTCCACTCACAGAACTTTGGTACACCCTGTATAACTGGAAAAATACCAGTCGCTAATTCTCAATTGCATCCCATAATTTCATATCAAACAATGTATATGAACGTTCAGCATTCAACAATTTATTAAAATAAATAATAGTTTTGAAAAACACGCTTTTATAGAAAACCAGACTAAAAAAATAAAAATAAGAAAAAACTGTATTTTATTTAGAAAAAAGCATGGGGTGCATGGTATCACCTTGGCCAACAATTACCTGTGATCTGAGACATTTCTCACTTCACTGCCCTAGGTAATGTACTATATAATCATTGATACCATGCACCCCACGCTTTTTTTTTTTTAAATACATGTTTTTCTTATTTTATATTTTAGTCTGGTTTTCTATAAAAGCGTGTTTTTTAGTTTTTTAAACTATTATTTATTTGCTACTTTTTAGTGTGTTTTTTTATAAAAGCGTGTTTTTTAGTTCTTTTTATTCTTATTATTTTTCTGTAAAAACAAAAATGGAATAATCTTATCAAATTAGATAATCATAATCTCCGACCCGAAAAACCCCCACATACAATTTTGAATAGAATCAGACCACAATCACAAACTCGGCTGCCATTTTGAAGCCGCCATTTCGAATTTTTCAATTTTCAGAAAGAATCATAATTTCGACCCCAAAACCCAATACATTTTGAAGAATCGGCATAATCACAAAACTCGTACGCCATATTGAAGCCGCCATTTTGTTTTTTTTCCACACAGAAATAAGGCAACACAATCTCCGATCACGAAAACCCTAAGATACCAATTTTGAAGCGAATCGGGCCATAATCACAAAACTCGTACGCCATATTGAAGCCGCCATTTTGTTTTTTTCCACACAGAAATATCTCAATGCATTGTCACCGGAATTATGTTCACCTGCCAAATTTCAGATCATTCGGACGTCTGAAAGTGGGTCAAAATTGCGCCCAAAGGAGTCGGTTACAAACAAACAAACAAACATACCAGTGAAGCTAATATAAAGCATGTAAAAACGGACAAATAAATCGGTCTCCTGAAGATCTATCACATACGTAAACTGCCTCTGGATAAATTTTCTTGGTATATTTTGAATCCCAAATACCAGTAGACTCTCTGAGCTAATCTACTCGGTTGTCCTTTTTGAACAAAATACTGGCACTTATTATTTGTAGGGGAGAGTGAACTTAGAAACCTCGAAGTATTATAACAATATCCCTCGAAAATGATTTTAGGCATAATATATATATTCTTTCATTTTTACCTCCCAAATGGCATAAGAAAAATAACCTGTATTAGTATATGAACTAACTTGTGGCCATTGTGCAAGTTTTCACATGGGCCAAACAGGCAGAACATTCAAAAAACTATTATCAGAACACAGGAACTGTTCCGTCAATGGAAAAACAAATTCGACTTTTGCTACTCATATCTTGACTGAAAAACATTGTTTTGCTAACGATTTCGAAACATTGCATACATAAACGGAACGTTATAAACTCGACCTTCCAGAGAGTCTGGCAATTAATGAATGCAAGAAGTCCCAATTCTTGCTATGTGACCAGATTAACCTGAATAGTTCTCCTTTGTTGAATTTGTTTTACTGAAGATTAAACAGGAAATGGATAAAATCTCTGTTCTACTTGGTCTCATTCCGTGATCGATAATCCTTAATATCATCAATATCGTCAATTAGATTCATATACCTGCTATTACCTGCCTTGCATTCCATGATTCCATATTCAAAAAGTTATATGAACGTTCAGCATTCAACGAGTTATTGAAAAAAACGACAAATTATTTGGTCTCCTGAAGCTCCATACCATACGTTAAGTTTCTCTGAATTGATTTTCCTGGTATATTTTTGAATCCCAAATACCAGTGAACTACTTGAAACAAAAGACTGGCAATTAATATTTGCAGGGGAGAGTGAACTCAGAAACCTCGAAGTAATATAACAATACCCCTCGAAAATGATTTTAGGCATAATATATATTCCTCCATCTTTACCTCCCGAATAACATCAAAACAATAACGCTACAATAGAGCTTTATAACAAAAACTTCAGGAATCGAGCCCGAATAATCCAAAACCCTTCATCATTATGGAAATACAGTTATGAATAAAGCAATTTGGGGTTAACGAAATTTCAGAAAACAACCTTGGAGAAATAACGATCGTAATCGTTAAATGAAACAACCCAATTTTCATCAGTATAACAGGCTTCAGCTCCGAAATATGATTAATTCAAGTAAACGACGTAAACAGCAACATCCTTCCATCAGAATGAGCGCCTTCCTAAAAAGGAAGTTCATCAAGAAATCACATTTTTATGAGCAGCGGAGAGCTTTTCGGTGTATAACTCAAGGAAAGCACTCCGCTGTCCTCGGGAGTGTCACAATTAATTTTATTATTTGATGAGGAACTTTTCGTAACGCATAACCGCGCGAAATGACGCACCCTAGAAAATGATTTATCCCAATTTGTTTCCGCCTTCCGGCCCACTTTCCATCATTTCTTCTTGGAATATGGGATGAGAAGTATTCAAGCGATGGAATTGAGGTAGGGTTTCATTAGGCCGAGGTTTTTGGTGAACCAAAGGGGTCAAGCTTCTTATTTTTTTCCATGAGGGACCCAGGAATGGATATAAAATGATAATTGGTAGGCACTTTGCCTTTTCCCACATTTCAAGGTACGGTCTTCATAAAAAACGTTTTATTAAAAAATTAAACCGACGAAAAAATTAAATAAACCTTTAATAATAACTGAGATTTCAAAGTAATGTGAGTAACTAATTTAGAGTAGGCGCCAAACAAACTAGCAATTTATTTATTTATTCCTCTTTATTTAATGGTCATGAAAGATACAGACAGACAAAAGTCCACTAAAGAACCTACATTTAATTTTACTGATACTTAAATCTATATTCTATATAATACTGATTTCAGATAGCAATTGAGACAAAGTAAAAAAGACAAAGTGATTATTTATTAGTTGTTTGCATTTACTAATATAAGCAGGAATTCCTTGCCACATGAGTCGTTCCCAAGTAATCTTTAATTGTTGGTGGGATGTAGAGGAAATATCGATTTGATAAGTCTACCTGTTGGTATTTCGAACAATTCAACATAGAGGAGAGTTTTGAGACGAATTAGTTCTCCGAAATGGTATGCGGAACAAGTGGTTAGTCCTGAATGGCCGTATGGGAACGTTGATTTGAATTTGATTCAGTTTATTCTTCTACTTGATAGTGATATAATATTGAAATGTTTTCTCTCATTTTCAAGGTCGCCGTTGTAATTGAAATTTTGTTTAAAACAAATATATTGGACAAATTTATTCTGAATGTTTTCCAGGCGGTTTTTATACGTTTTGTATTGAGGACTTCATATAATAAAAGCAAAATTTAGCTTACTGTCCACAAATGCATTATAAACACAAATTGAAGACTTGATGTTTTCGAAATGTTTACATTCTTGAGGCGGAGTCTGCGATTGATTCGATATGTAGATCAAGAATCAGTTCAATTAATTAATGGAATTAGGTAAAGCGTAAAACGATGGCAGTAGGATGCAAGACGGCCTTTTGATGTTTTTTGATAAATTCAATGATTTTCGTTGATTGAGTGGCGCCGACTCAAAATTAATTACTCACATTACTTTAGGAGCCCAGTTATTATTGACTACAAGTATCCATTATGTTGAAGTGTCAACAGAACTACATATGTGTGTCAAGATTCAATATGATCAGTTCACCGATGAAAAATCAATCATCCCCTATTTTTATACCCTCAGAGTTACCCGATTATTTTTCGCCAAAACCAAATATGACCAACTCTGAAGAATACTCCAATCAATAAAGAAGAAATCATCTGAATCGAATAAAAAAGGAAAAATGTTATTGGGTGGTACATTCGGTTAACGGGTAAAAATTCAGTGGGTGAACGATAAATATCCCTATTTTCTACCGTTAGGGTGAATTTTTTTTTCAAATTCGAATGGAACCCACTTTGAAGTATCCAATAACGAGAGAATCATCAGAATCGAATAACTCTGTGAAAAGTTAGGCCTGGTCATAAATTGAAAAAAATATGCGCGTCGGCTAGAGAACCTCCTCCTTTTTTTTCGTCAGTTGAAAAACAGATTCGATCAGCAGAATGAATTAACAAGTATTTGATTCACTTCTACAAGTTCGAATATCATTGCTTTTGTGTACTAACGGACCTTATTAATGGGAAAATATTTATTTTGTAATAAAGTTGGCACAAATCTTCTACAAATCCTTCTCAATTTGATTTTGAAAACCTCAGTTTTTCCAGAATCTTGGAAAATTGACAAAGTTTGCCCTATTCATGAAGCTCAAGATCGTAATACCATCATTGATATCAATTCTAAATAACGTTGTGAAGATCTTTGAGACTATCTTGTACAGCCGCATCTATATGTCTACCAAGCATATCATATCTGAATACCAGCATGGTTTTATCAATTCCAGATCAACCGTTAGCAACCTAGACCAGGGCCAATCCGATTTTAAATACCCGAATTCATGGAAAAATTTTAGCAATATGTGGGGGGTCGGAAAATTTAGGGTAAATTATACTTAAGGGTTGGATTTTGGTTTTTTACGATTTGTGGCTGAATTATGCATCCTATCGGACAAATTGTTAGATAATTGAGAAATCTAAAACTTTTGTATCGATATTTTTCAACATCACCTCAGAATTAACGAGAAAAACGCTAGAAAACCGTTTTTATTTTGTTTTAAATTTTTATCTCCCGAAAAAAAATATGAAACTTTGTCAAAAAGTTATTTCCAGTGTTTCAAATGAGCTGTATCCTCTTCAAAGAAAAATATAAATTTTTCGATTGTATACGAATTTGAAAAAGCCTAATTTTCAATCGAAAAAGTTGGTTAACAAATTTTCAATTTTTTACCTTTATCAGTACTCATTTTCAAGATGGTATGAAAAACAAAAATTGTTCGTGTGGAAAAATATCGTTAAACATGCAAAAAAAACAAAAAAAAGGCTTTTTCATCATCGATTTTTCAGTAATCTTGAGAATTTCAAATTTTTGATTGCAAATAAGCGTTGAAATTGATGAAAAAAAAATCCATGAAATATAATGTCATTTACATTCAATTATTGTTCTGAATTTACCGAAAACATTGTTTAAACAATAATCAAATACGTAGAAACTTAAAAAAACAAAGGCTATCATTCAGATTTTTTTCATATACAAACTATAAATAATGTACACGTCACTTGAAAATTAAAATATAGAATTATTTTATTACAGTCGAATATAGGAAAGTAAATGTCGAAATAATTTTATTTTAATTTAATTGTAGGTCGCTCTTCATCATGAGAACTAATGCAGCTTTTGTTTTCTTCGGGTTCATTTTCTAACTATTCGATGTCTTTTAGTTCTAGATTTTCGAGTTCAGTTTTATTCTGATTTGAATGTATTGGATGGTGTGTACTGTCTTCGTCTCCGATGTCCTTGGAATCAATAATTTTTTCGTACGACGGTTTTTCAGCATTTGAACAGATTTCAGAACCATGACAATTAGATAACAAATCTAAAGCCATGCTTGCGACAGCCAAATCTTTTATTATTGCAGCCTGTTTCACAGCTACAGCAGACAATTTTCAGCAATTTTTCGGGAATTGATTGTCTCTCTGTGAATGTAGGAGTAAACATGATGTTTCCATCCCCACAAGCAGTGTTGTTCAGTTGCTCCTTCAGTTGGAGATGATTTCTCGCAATGAGGATTTAAAAGTCGCTGTTTGATAAAGTTGAAATCGTAATTCATTTAGAGATGTATATTTTTCTGTACACTTGTTGATGGATGCTATAGCTTCGTTCAATTTTCAACAAAAATTTTTTTGAATGCTTTTTTATTATAAAAAAATTCTGAAAAATTCGTTAAATATTTGTTGGCTAATAAAGATTTTACTATTGATTATTTTTCTCTTTCGGCGAAACTGGAGTCGTATCGCAACCAGAAATACAATGCAAAAATGACACAATATCTTTATGCTATAATAGATCTCTCTCTTTAATGCTGATGAATATACCCTACATTAATCAATATTAGTGCCACACTTTTTGCAAACGAAAAACCTTTCGTGTTCCATGAAAATCAAAATGGACCTTTGAATTCATCTACTTCTCTGGCTAGATTCAGCTGATATTATCATTAGGATGGATCAATGTGTGCGAATGGATGTACTACTGAAGGAACGATTTTCTTTCTAAAGGATGAAGTGAGGCGCAAGCATTGCCAGGCATCTCCTATTGAATGTAAATAACATTATATTACACGAAAATTAATCTTTTTTCATCAATTCCAATGCCTATTTGCATTAAAAAATAAGACATTCTCAAGATTACTGAAAAATGGATTATTAAAAAGTCGTTTTCATGGGGTTTTGTATTTTCAAACGATATTTTCCATACGAACAATATTTTTTTTTTCAAAACATTTTGAAGTCGAAATTTCAACGAAAAAAATGATACAGTTGAAAAATTTAAAATTTTCAAAACAACTTTTTCTATTGAAGAATTAGACTTTTTTTTAATTTAAATTCGTATTCAATCAGAAAACGAGTATTTTGCTTTAAAAAAAATATAATTTATTTAAAACACAAAAAATAATTTTTCAGCAAGTTTTATATTTTTTTGCAGGATATATAAATTAAAACCAAAAAAAAACGTTTATGTAATTTTGAGGTGATGTTGAAATGATGATGAAAAAGTTATAGATTCTTCAATTATCTACAACTTTTACATTGAATTTTTCTCGATAGGATGCATATTTCATCCACAAATCGTAAGAAACCAATATCCAACCACTTTCGGAACTTTTTCTTAGTCATCTTGATTTTTCCTAATCTACTTATGATTTACCATGATGTTTCCGACCATCCACATACTGCTAAGGGTTTTTTTCGTTTCAAAAATGATTGGCCCTCGTCTAACCTCGATGTTTTTTATCAATATTCGTGATGTACGCCAACAGTATGTTCATTACAACGGGTCTTACTCAAATGTCTATATTGCAACTAGCGGAGTACCTCAAGGGTCCATTCTCACTGAACGAATTACGGATGCCCTACACACCGTAAGAAACACTACCGGTCTATGAGAAATAGTGGAAGGTTGTATCGCAGAAGGAGGAGGACATTTCCAGCACCTTTTATAAAAAGTAAAGGTTCGTTAGGTTTTTTATTTTTCAGGTAATGTTTAAGGAAACTTGTAATTTAGATCACAAACCAAATGAGTAGCGGTTTTTGTTCTCTTTGTGATAATAGGTTTACCTCTTTTATCAAGAACTTTAATTAAATGTTGCGAATTACAAAAAAATATTTAACTTTTTTTCTCGATAACGGTCGCAGATGCGTAAAAATTACGGAAGACGAAAATATTATAAAAAAATCAAATAATTCATTGCATATGTTAGAATCCACCAGCGGCGCACTACGAAAAAATTTATGGGGCGAATAAGGGCTTGGATGATGTAAACTCTAAAATGTAACTATGTTTAAATTTATTTCATATCTTAAAAATGAAAGAGTATAAAAAAAAAATTTAAAATAACCTCTTATATAATATATATATATATATATATATATATATATATATATATATATATATATATATATATATATATATATATATAAAGGGAGTTTTTATAAACTAGTGAATAGTGGGGAATGTAGTTGTAATTTCTGCATTCCCCACCATTAACTAGTTTATATATATATATATATATATATATATATATATATATATATATATATTATATATTATATATATATATATATATATATATAATATATATATATATTTATATATTATATTAATTAAAGGGAATTAATTTTTCCCCACTATTAACTAGTTATATATATATATATATATATATATATATATAAAATCGAAAATATCACGAACCGTTATGAATATATACGGGGAAAACCAATATGGGCAATTTTCTTTTCTTTGCGCCAGTTCCTCCATTTTTAGGAATATGGAAATGTGTTCAAAAAACTCTCTTCCCTGTTTCAAATTTGCTTCGATCTGCTGTGTTTTGATTTTCAATCCGATGTTTCAGTCTTCGAGTGTCACCCTTAATCACCTGAACATCTTGAGCATGTAATCCCCCGATCTGATAATGTTCTGGGATTTGTATATGGCCTCTGAATAATTCTGAAAAATCGAGGATTTTTTTTTGTAGAAATGATTAATTGATAGGAACAACTGATGAAATACACAATTCCCACGTTATTGAACTGATATTCGAGCATCGTATCTAGAGATCCATCCTTCATTCAGTTCTATAGAATCGCCGACAATATCAGGAGTTGGGATCAGTTTATGCAAGTTACGTGCCCGTCACGACTGTGAAATATAAAAGTTTATCTGTTTTCCACTGGATCATTATGCGTTCCATGCTGGTGCCTGGTACGGAAGCAGACATCGATATAAGTTTGAGGAAATAATGTTATCTGCACGTATCTTCGAAGTTATTTCATGAGAGCTACATATTGGATTCGGAATAGGTAAAAAACACTCATATACGGATCTTCAGGGTGATACGAATGTATAAATTGTCAGTTTTTCTATAAAATAATATAAAGTGGATTTTTACAAAGAATGAATGCTCATAAAATCAGACAAGGAATCATTTGCGATAAAAATCCATATTTTTTTTTACCGTACTCAATTGTTCAAGACAACCGTTTGTGGTGAATTCCTGTCGCTGAGAAAAGTTCTCAACAATATCATTGCAGAGTGGAATTCATCCACGTAATATGAAGTATATTTCGTCGATAAAAATATATTAGGCAACTTGTAAATGCTTCAATGGCTTGCATAATTTTTGGAGAACACTATTTCCTACTTCACTTCTTCATTTACAATTCCTATGAATATTTGCACATGAGATCCGGATATGAAGCTAACAGACTGAATTTGATCTCTCACAATGACACTGAACAACTTTGGGTATCTGTGGTAGGCTCTGGGTGTTTTATATAGGCTTCCTTCATTTTCCGTTGGGAATTATCTCAGTGTCGTGGAATTTTTAATCAGTATGGCCATGCCTAACTTTGATAAAATACTGCTTACAAGGGAAAATAGAAATGTTGGCTTCGGATGCTAGCCCCACGAAACGATCAAAGAATATCCTGAATTCGTATGCTCCAAATCAAGTAGTCGAGGAACTGAGTCAAACGGGCGCAAAAATCCTTGACTTGATCATTTTATCTGAGAAAATCCATGTCAACAATACACTTGTTATAGACACTCGCTTATCTGACCATTGCATGGTATCTGGTTGCATAGGATCTACGAATGAACGCGCCAAGCCATTCCTGTATACATTTCGTGACTTCAAATCATTTGCTCTGAACTCGGTTCTAGAAGATCTTGAACTCATTGACTTCTCACCTATTCTTCTATCCGATAATATGGATGACAAAGTCAGCAAACTCAACGGCATCATGACGACGTTGTGATGCCCCTTGATTTCCATGTTCGATTCGATCATTTCGAATTTCATGCCCATTTAAAAACTATCAGGATTAGTCTACCAAAAGCTCTTTGTATTACTTATGTTATGGAAAAATGATGTCACTCAGAGATCGAGCTGTTGGAAAATAAAATCATACGAAAGAATTGAGACATTGGATCTACTACAAAGATCAGAGAAATTCAACTAAATACGCCATACTAAGAGAGGAAAAGGCATACCTCCAGTTCAAAATCATTACCAATTGAAAAAATGAGTTTCTGGAAGGAGCTACAAAAATTTAACAAACATCCTGAAAATGCATCTCGTGTAATTCCGGAGCACCTGAGGAACCATCAAGTAATCAATGACCATTTTGTCAACTCCTCTTTAGATGCTGATATCTTGAAGTTTTACATGGGTAACACTCTACCAGGCATAAACACAATTTTTCTCTAACCACAACACAATTAATATTGACATGTTATTGTATTGCTGCCCTATAATTCTCCTCATCTTTTGTCACCTCTTCAACGTCTGTATCGATAACAATGTCTCCTTTTCCATCTGAAAAAAAAACTTTCATTTTTCTTCTACCCGAAATTCCCAATCCTGAGGACTCACTCCGTCTTATCAGCATTCTGTGAACCTTATTGAAGCCTTCGAAAAAATAGTTCTCCCCCAAATCATGTGCCACCTACAATGCTGTAGCATCATTTTTTTCCGTCAGTCTGGTTTCCGAACTCAACACAGCTGTGTCACTGCGTGCATCAAGGCCACAGACGATATATATTCACAGCGACAGATCAAAACCAGCTCACCGCTTTGGTTAGGCTCGACTTCAGTAAGGCTTTCGATCGGTCAAGTATCAGCTATTGTTGGCTATACTCCATCAAATTGGCTTTTCTGCTGCTGCGACTTGCTTGTTGGCTGCCTACTTGAACAACCGCATGCAGGAGGTTTCATTCGATCATGACTTTTCTGATTTTCTAGCCGGAAACGGAGTTCCTCATGGTTCGATACTGGGACCTGTAATATTTATACCCTATACCCACGAACTTAATGAAAACATACAATCCTGTACTACTCACTTCTGTTCGGATGATACCCAAATATATATATATATATATATATATATATATATATATATATATATATATATATTTATGATGAGGTGATTGTGGTTTGTTTGATTTTATTATTTTCACAATCAAACATCCTAACAAAAAATATTCTTTTACTATTTTTGAAATTCTAAGCGAGCTGCCCTTTGAATTTGATTTGATATGTTCATAAATAAATACCCATATAAATATTTCAAATGTCCGGCT
Source organism: Gonioctena quinquepunctata (assembly GCA_018342105.1). Classification (NCBI taxonomy): domain Eukaryota; kingdom Metazoa; phylum Arthropoda; class Insecta; order Coleoptera; family Chrysomelidae; genus Gonioctena; species Gonioctena quinquepunctata. The sequence goes on from JAFIRS010000214.1 coordinate 325,566, forward strand.
ATGTATTTCACCTTTTTTCCCATCTGGCTCTTTTACCTTACTTTCTTCACCTCAGCTCACTCAATCGGTACGCCTATGGAATCTCAGGAGTAAGTTCAACTGTGAAGCCCTCTGGTAGTGTTCTTTATGTCAGTTTCAGAAAAATGGCAAACTGTTTTGATCAATTATTGAAAATAAGTCAGAAATTCATCGAAATAATAATTTCCTCCATTCAGGAAGACTAACTGTTACCTATCCTGAGAAGGTAAGATTTGTTATGTACCTGGTTTCTATCAGTTAACGTTCTCTCTAGTATTTTCTTGTGGTGTAGTGGCAAATAACTGTGTTCGTAGCAAAATATGCTTGATTTTCCAAAATAAATTTTGTTGAGTTCGTTCTTCCAAAATAATGTTTTCAGTCTCCCTCAGCGTGATGATTTTTTTCCCTCGATACCACATATCTTTTGTTTTGTTCTCGAATTCTCGGTTTTCACGCACTTCCTGTTGCACCTTCCATTATTTTCGTTTATTTGACAGATTTTATTCACTAGTTAAATACTATATACATGATATATTTAAAATCATTTTTGACATGTTCTGTTTGTCATATTTTCAATATTCATGATTTAGCATCAAGATCTTTCCTGGCATCTCATTGGCTATTGTGTTCAGAACTAATTTCATATACAGAATGTTCTTACTTCAACATTTTGTTGTCTGCTTGTGCTCAAAAATATATTAGAAAATTTTGATAAAAGGAAAAATGACATTTTCCCTTTTTGACATGCCTTAACCATGTGGTAATTTTTGTACTTGTCAAATTTCAAATTGTTTAAATTAAGTTTCTTAAACAATATGTGCGTTTGCAATTGTTTAATTTTTATATATATTACTAGTAGTGTTTCACAAAATGGTGATTAGATCGCTGTCTTCACTTAACCTCACCTTACTGTCTTGATAATGAAAATAAACATTTTCGAAAGCTCGACTAAATAAGAAAGAGTTTTTCTTTTCTCATTGGCCATTAAATTTGACTGCAACCTCAAGGAATATCCTTTCTACAAAGTTTATTTCAAATTCATAGTTATTTTCAACTAGTCCAGTCACGAGACTACCCTTCTTCTATATATATATATATATATATATATATATATATATATATATATATATATATATATATATATATATATTGTTGTCTGGCAAACTTAATTCTGATTTGGAACATATAATACTTATTCTTACCCAAGTCTTTTATTGATATCCAGTGCTGCTTGTTATAGTCCCCCCCGCCTGTTGACTTTCGAACGGTTCGACATAAAACGATGGGAAAAAACCGTTTCGAATGATATAGCCGTAACTACCTTCTGACACTGTGATTGCTCGATAGATGGAGCACATGAACTTAAAAATTTCAAATGGAATGGGGAGTCAAGTGGCACATCGTTGAATAGATAATTCAATTCCCTTCCCAACCATCATATTTTTTTTTGAATTTCGTTCAAACGTTTTCTTACAATATGCATTTGTAGTATCCAGTATGAGTGCAAGTCTGAATGGTAATCTTACCTCGATAACTTTTGAACGGTTTGATGTGAAACAATGAGATATGAAATATATTGAATGGTATTAACGGTCCCACTTTTTAGAGAAGATACATTACAATTACTCGACAAGGGCTGGGACATCAACTTGAAAATGTCGAAACGCTTAGTGGTCGAGTTGCACATCGTTGGAAAGGTAATTTAATTTTTTACGGAATCACAATTGCGATTGCGGCTTTCTATAGTTCCGTCCTCCCTGTTGATTTTTGAACAAATATGCACGAATAGTTGCAAACTTTGAATTCCAGAGATTGGTTACAATGTCTAATAGTGATTTCAGAAAATATGATGTTCAAGTATGTTCTCTTCTTTACACTAACCTTATTATATACTTTAGTGATATAGTCACCAAACGAACGGGTTAATTTCGTGTGTTCATAATACCCTTCACAAGACTTGATCAATTGTTACTTTTTGTTCACCATTTTCTATCAAAAAAAGCGATTATTATTATTATTTTCGACAAACTACTCGAAAGGAGGAATGAAAACTTCTTCAGAGGTAATTATTTTTGGTTTAATGAACAGTTGGATGCACGAACCAGCTGAAATACTTTGTATCAAACAACTGATATTATGTGAAACGAAATAGTTCTTATAAACATCAAAGCTGATGAGAACAAGTTTTTCGTTACTAATGATGAGCAAACATATTCTCCAGTTTGGAAGCCGCTATCCAATCGATATTGCACGTAGAATCTACAAATTAACGAAATACCGACGAACTGTACGATAATCAACCAATATTTGCAGAATTCACAACGTTCATTCTCGTTCGATTGGCGTTCGTTTTCTCCTCTCTTTCCATGTGAATTTCCCTAATATCCGAAAAAGCTACCGCGGCATTATGCAGTCTTTGAGCATTACCTGGCAAATTTCAGATACTAGGCGTGTTTGAAGTACTTTATAATAAATTAGTCTGGAAGCTTCCGTTCGTATTAGTTGTTCTCTGTTGAAGGCCCTTTTAAAAATATTGGTTTTTCGCTGAAATGAGCATCGTGGCCCTAGGTGAAGTTATCTTTGAAAGAAAATGAGTTATCTTTTATACAGTGCGTTTATAAAGTTTGGAAACGCTCGATTATCTTACTAGTTAAATTTCGGAGGTGAAGCTGGAACTGGTCGATTAAAAAAATATTTTTCCCCCACTACCTTACATGATATGACGTCTTCGATAATTTTTTTAAAAGAAAATGGAATATTTTTATATCAAAAATTGAAAGCCCATATTTTTCTGAGTTCAACTATACCACATTCGTTTCGTGAAACATTTCAAGTTACAGTATACTGAGTATAAAGGAAACAGGTGCTCATATTTCTTGACATTTATTTCATCATTTATTTTGCAATGAATACCTGAAAATTACTCAGTAGTTAATTCGAGTATATTACCAAACCTCAAGTAGGCTATATGTTTTATTGTGAGAGTTAAAGAAATAACAAGTAACTTTTGGTATAAAATACAATACAACAGAAAAAAAAATTAAATAAGTGATTTGGTGCTCTCTTGCTCATAGAAGAGGACGAATGCTTCACCACTTATAAGGGATTCTGGTGATATCGGTGATACTCTTGAGTCATTGGAATTGGAATTGGATGATAATTGATGAACTAAGAGGAAAAAATAAATCACAACCAATCAATATTGAAATTGACCCTGATATTTTAAATAACTTCTATTGCTCCATAGGCCACAAACTCTCAACCAATCTCAATTCACAGGTCGACTCTTTAGACTATCTGAAGTATGTTAGCATTGCACAAAATTTTCATCTTGAAGATACTGACATATTTGAGCTGAAAGAGGTTATCAATGAAATAAAAAATAAGAGCTCATCGGGTATGGACGACCTATCTGTAAAAATTTTTCAAAGTCTACCTGACCATGTCCTACTCACCCTAGCTGAGGCAATTAACAGTTCCTTCAGAATGGGACAGTTCCCTTCCTGCTTGAAACAAGCAGTTGTAATCCCCTTGTACAAAGGTGGTGACTTTAAGCTATAACACGAAAAGCACAAATGATGCTTTTTTCTCGTTGCTATTAAATTAACCCAATTTGGTTTCAAAACTCGAAAAGCACAAATGATGCTTTTTTCTCGTTGCTAGAAAATACATATGTTACTTTGAATAATGGAGAAACCGTAGCGGCGGTATTTTGCGACTTCTCCAAGGCGTTTGATTGTGTCAGCCATGAGATATTACTGCAAAAACTACAATTTTACGGTTTCCGAAATTCCTCATTAGACTGGTTCCGCACGTATTTGTCAGAAAGGAGTCAAGTAGTAAAAATACAGGAAAACTACTCTAACAGTGGCAAAGTTGCAATGGGCGTTCCACAAGGGTCGGTACTAGGTCCTATTCTATTTTTATTGTTTATAAATGACCTAGCCACCATTCGCATCCAAGGAATATTCACTTTCTTTGCGGATGACACCACCATTCTATGGCATAGCAAAGACATAAATCACTTGAAAGAATCAATTGCTCTCGATCTAGAAAAAATTAAGCAATGGTGTGACTCCAATCGACTCTGTTTCAATTTAAAAAAAACAAATCTAGTCACCTTTAAGTTTGACTTTGATAATTTGTACTTAGATAACCAGATTATAACAAATAAGCCACAAACTAAGTTTCTAGGTCTAATTATAGACAACAAGCTAAAATTTGATGAGCATGTAACGACCTTGAGCAAGAAGTTAGCCTCTAGCTGCTTTGCAATGAAAATTGTTTCAAGAGAATTAAACGTAGCCTCGGCTAGGATGGTCTACTTTTCCCTAGTTGAGTCACATTTGAGGTATGGCATTGCCTTCTGGGGTTTATGCAATAACCAGCTGTTTCAATGTGTTTTATTCTACAAAAAGAGCAATCCGATACCTGTGTAAAGCTCAATATCACGATCACTGCAAACCACTTTTTATTAGCCAACAAATATTATCACTCGTTTGTTTATTCATTTTGGAAACTGTATGCCTCATCTACACAAAATATGGTTCAACACCTACTGAAACACGAAAACATAAAACAAGAAATGAAGGTTGTGTTCCCTTACCCTTACCTAAATCTAGTCTGACAAAAAACTCCATCATGTATGAAAGCAAAAAAATATATAATCATCTGCCAGCCAGTTATAGAAACATAACTTCTCTGAAGAACTTTCGAAAGACTGTAAAAAAGGCTCTATTGCAGAAAGCTTATTATAACCTGCAGGAATATTATGATGATATACTATAGTTCCTTATGGGAATTGATTTGATACTGGATGTTTATATTATTGAATATTTTATTTTTTATCTCATGTTTTGATTTATTATGCAAGACTACTCTTAAATCTTAAGGGTGGTAATTGTTAGTTAGTTAGTTACCCTTTTGTTAATGCTTTTTTTTTGTTTCAATAGTCCTTTTTTTTTAAGTAGATTGACAATATGTTTCTTTATGTAATATATATGTAATATTTATCTTTTATGTTCGTACATTTTATCCACTTGACATTTATTTATTTTATTGTATTCTTTATCTCATATGTTTTGATTTATTACACAAGACTGTATTAAATCTCAAGGGTGGTAATTTTAGTTACCCTTTTGTTAATGACATCTTATTTTATAATGTGTTGTTTCAATAGTCCTTCTTTTTTAAAGGAGATTGACAATAGTTTTTATTCATATATGTAATATTTATCTTTTATGTTTGTACATTTTATCCATTTGACATTCACGTATCTAATTATCTGTACATTTCTTATATTTTTTTTTCTATTTTCAAGCTTTGTCAATAAGAATCAACTCTTCAGACAATAAAGTATATATTGATTGATTGTACTCGTGCCATGTGTCTGCATAAGGGTGCCTACAATAAGCCGTTTAGTGTCCGCTATAGGATGTTCCACTATGATTGGACACAGCATACAAGTTGTAGCGACACGGAATTATGTTATCTGTTGAATAATTACTCATGTCTAATCCTTCAAGAGCAAAGTCAATGGTGGCATTCAATTTTCCCCCGAATCTATCCATCAGCGAAAATCGTTTCAAGTGAATGACTAATATTTTGGGGAATTTATGTATGGATAATGACTTAGTGCATTTAATCTTTTCCTTACATTTACAACAAAATGGTTTCTGTTCGCCATCCAAAGTTTCTTCATTAGTGAATGAATCTAAACATTGTGACAGTCTGAGCCGGCCAGTTCTCTGTGGAATATGAAGTGAAAGGTCCCAGAAGGTGTCAAAAGAGACAGAACAATGGCCACAGAAATTACACTTCAACGTTGATTTCAATTGACCAACAAAGTTATCAACAATTTTTGAATTGTCCATTCTTAGATATCTTGACCAAGACTCCTGTGCCTTTTCATGGTCGCTTGATATCTCATCAATTTCTGTCAGGATAGGTTTGGGCTTCTCTATCACCCTGTTTACATCTTCATGAAGACCTTCCAATAAATATCTGAGAAATTCTTGAGCGTCCTGTTGAGCGTACCCCCGAAACGAGGTGCGAATATTTGTATCTGATTTTTTGAAGAAACAGTATTCACCACCCTATCAGTCGAATCTTCCGACCAAAGTTCTTTTATCACTACAGCAAATGATTTTATTAGAGCACCCTTCATACATGATGTGCTTGTATTGATATCCCTCATATGATCATCTTTTCTAAGATATTAGAGCAACCATCTGGTATTCGATAAACATTGTATTACGCTATTCATGAAACAGGTGTTGCCAATGTTTTTCAATCCATCAAGTCCGACAATCTGGGCATTTTCATTCACAAGTGGACTGATGGTGTTGTTGTAGTTATAACTGCATACATCATTAATGCTGACATCAAAGGAATAATTTCTATCAGGAATAGTATTTTTCTTAAATTTATCAAGGTATTCTCGTCTTTGAATAGAAGGTTTTTGAGGCTGTGAAAAAATTTCATCCAGTTTTCGGGATGAGGGAAGTGTACCCATAACTGATGCGGCGTTTCCTCTTTGAATTGCCATACTAATACGCTGAATCAGAAAGGCATATGATCTAGAATCATTAGTACACTTTATAATTTTTTTGCCAATTTCTTCTAGAAGTTCCTGGGCGTGAGATCCAAATACTCCATATGTTTCAATTGCCACTGGATAAAATGTGTAAAATTCTTCTATATTTGAATATTTTCGAATTTTCAATTTCTCAGCAGAAGTAGCTGCAGCACCTTTCGTGATTGAGGTCGTTATAAGATGGGAGGCTGCAACAGTATCTACACATGTGAAATCCCAAACCAAAGGCTTTCCAAATTTCCAGGGTATAAGGGTCATTCCGTCTGGACGTTTCCCGTCGTCTCTACTTATTCCAACTGGTTCTAATACTGAGGGAATTTCCGCAGTTGTAAGAGCTCGTTTTATCAGATCATTCACAGCATGGTGTCTCGAAAAACGACCCGAACTGAACTTGCAGCTCAAACCATGTGTTCCATTTTCTTCAACAATAGATCCACATCTACATCTATGGCTAACACAAAGCGATAGTCCCAAACGAAGGCCAACTACAATCCTGAACGATTGGTCGTCTAATAGAGTACCCAAAAAAGCTACTGGGAGAGCATTAAGCCAAGCTCCTGATTCTTTAGAACTTACAGCATTGAGACGAGCCTTTTCAAATTCAGATTCTGCAGCTGACTCAAGCAGTTGTTCGTATATTGAATCGGTCATTGGAATATCCCAGGTTTTTTGAGATTTCCTATTCTCAGGAAGATCGACTTTTGTTGTAGAGATCCATTTCTGTTCACATTCCAAATAATATTTATCTTGTATTTTCAGGAAACATGTTGGTAGAACTGTTGATACCATAGATTCACAACTATGAGGAAGAGAAGTGGCTAAACGGATGCCCAAGCCTCCTAATTTCACGGGAAGAGTTACTTGTTTCCAGGTATTTCCATCGAATTCATTATTAGTAATTTGCTCCAAAGAATTACGCAATATCGAATCAAAATCTTGAAGTCCTTTCTGGCATTGCCAAGTTGGACTGCATCTGAGTGTATATAATAATTTGGGTATCGATAAACAATTTCTGAGAAGGAAATACGCTATGTGGGATGGAAGTTCATTGGGGCAGGAAGACATCAAATCGAGAGACTTTGTTTTCTGTATAAGGCAGCCTGATATAGATTCAGGAGTGAGGGGTGCTCCCAGTAAAGTCCAATCCCTTTTCTTCATCAATTGGATACCTGGAGCAATAGACTCAAAATATATATTGTCAGAAGTGAGAAGTTCGCATTTGTTGAAATTCAAGGCCAAACCCAAATTTTTTGACTCACGAATTATTCTACAAAATTCTTCGTGAACAACATCTCTATCCCCACCAATAGATCCGTCATCGAAGTACCAACAGTTGAAAGCAGACTTTATCGATTTGGTTAATTCGTCTATGGTTAGGCAAAAAAGGGCTGGGCCTAGGGGATCTCCTTGTTGTACACCACTTTCTGACATAATTACCTTTTCACCAAAGTTGAGATATGTCGGTGTTTGGTAACATTGCTTAATAAAAGGAATCACTTTTTCAGCTTTCTGCAAAATTAGATTTCTTTTTAGCGTATTAAAAGCGTTTTTAAAATCCAATTTGAGGAAAACTTGGGAAGAAGAATCTGGATGTTGATTGAGAAAACGGCGGGCAGAATGAGCAACTACTTCGCAACCTCCTGGAGTTCCAAAATCGAATTGAACTGGTTGAAATGAATCACCTAATTCTGCTGATATACTCATACATGATAATTTTCCCGTAAGTCGGCGATAAATTGTGCCAACGGCGATTGGACGGATTCCGCCACATTTTTTCTTCAAAGCAATTAAAGAAGCACCGTATAGAATTGGGCATATTTCTTGGTTTACCTTACCCGATAGCATCAAATTGCATAACTTTGTTAGTGAAGATACAAGGTTCTCACTTTCACAACCAGAACTTCTTGAAATGAGATCTTGGAGGTGAGAAGGCCTCAAAGAATCTAATCCTCCTGCGGAGCTGGTTCGGAAAGATTTGATTGCTTTCATAACTTCTTTTTCTGTGACTTTCAGTGTTGTGAACTTTCCACACCCTATATTAGAATTATAATTTTGAAAGATGTCATGTGGGTGTTTTGACTGAAATTCCATTAAGGTCGACTCATTGAAATCTGCGATACTGTCAGATGAAGTTAGTAGTTTGATTGCGGAAGAAAGATCACCATCGGACACTTTATTTATGATGGATTTGATAGGATTTATTATTTTCTTGCATGGAGGCTTCGATTCAGAGAAACATGAAGGGGTGGAATTGGTGTTATTGATATTCCTTTTGATAAATGTGGAAAGAGAGTCTTCACGGTTTTCATTCGATGGTGGAGGAATGAAATAATTCTAAGCGAAGGATAGCAAGAACTCCCAGCTTTCCAGAGAATCATTCAGGATGCATTCATTTATTGCTTTGCTCAACGCTCTTGCAGCACAAGTTCTTGCAGCTTTAGGAATTCTCTTGATTATGAAGGTTTGTTGCTTCAGATTAGCAAGACGGGCGTTGATAGCTTCAGTTGAACTTGAAGTAAAGGATGTTTTTTCTGGTGAATTTGGGGAAATTTTTGTAGATGGTTGAGAAGGTATTGATGAATGGTGAATTTTGGTTCTGTGAATTTTCAAACTCCTGGAAGTTTGGAATTTCCTGTTACAAATATCACAAAATGTTGAATCATTCTTTTTCAATGAAATATTCTCGGAATTTGAATTGGTTTTTGAATAATTTATCGCCTTCAAATCGATTGACATCATTTTGACGTTTTCTTCCATTGAAATCCAAACATTTCTCTTCTACTGGCTGGAATTGCGTAAAAACACAACTCTGGAGAAGGATAAGTTCTTTTGGCACAATATATCAAATAAAATTCTCGTTAACAGAATAAAAAATTCTAATGTATTCTGTATGATGATTTTGAAAACATCTGAAAGCCATTAGCAAGCAGATAATAAGTTCTTAGTTACCATTGCATATATCATTATTAAATTGATTTGTTGTGTAGCATATCGATTTATAAGTCTTCAATATCTTTCTGCAAAATATTACCCCAGAGGAAATAATTTGAAATTACGATATAAGTAGTGTCAGAAAAACAGCCAATGGAAGTTTTGTTCATCTTAGGCTACGGCGAACATAAAAGTAGTATGGCGCATGTATGGGACATATTTAAAGGAAAAAATATACTGATCGAGAACCAATAAGCAAATCGACTTGAGCAAAATATTACATACACTCAATGAAATTGGCAATGTTGAGAATAATCCTAACAGTGGCAGACCTTCCGTTACCTATGACATTCAATTAAATGTATTACTTGGAATTGAAAAAACCTTACCGCTTTATCTGGCAACAATGAGATCTGACGCCAAATTACATCCATATAATGTTGAACTTATACATGAACTTGATGAAGACGTCTTCGATAGACGCATGAAGTTTTGTGAAAATATTGTGTTTAATCAAAATAATGGTTACGAATTCAATGTCTTCTCTTCTGACGAATCAACTTTTTGTATCAACGGTACTGTGGATACGCATATTTGTCGTTACCGGCAACAGAAAATCCCATGCATCCGATGAAAGCTTTCACCCAATACCCTCCAAAAGTAACTGTGTGGGCTGGGATTCTAAGGAATAACATTGTAGGAGAACATTTCTTGTTACTGTTCTGTAACGAGTGAGAAGTATTTAGAAATGTAGCAATTTGATGTAGTTCCATATTTAACTGCAACATTTCCAGACATTGATCATCCTGGTCAAATATATTCTACTATTCGGTCCACATTAGGCTCTAGTACTTGAATATTTTCTGAATGAAACCTTTTCTAATCGCTGGTTTGGATGATGTGGGCACAACGAATGGCCTTCTGAAGTATATTCCAATCCAAGATTCAGTAAATGTACACAAACGCACGTGAACGTAACTTTTGACCAGGGCCGCAATGAGGACAAAATGTTATTGCAATGTAGTTTTAATGCATAGATTAAGAACATTAGAGATATAAATTTGCAATACCTTAATACCAAAAAAAATTGGAACGAAATATATTAACAATATTAAACAAGGTGACGCAAAAGTACATATATAATTGATCTAATGGTTACTGTTGCCATTCTTGTTCGTCAGAAGACGTGTCACTATCATTCACATTAATTACAAATTGTTCAATTTGTTGCTCTATAATTTTGTCTTATTTCCACATTTTTCGCTCCACTTTTTGCTGCACGTGATCAATGCATTTTTTCCACTTTTCTGACGTGATGGTAGCTATCGCATTATGGAAGATGTTTTTCATGTCAGCAAATTTAAATGAAGTATTATGCTCCGCAACAAAAATTTTTATGTCAGCCCAAATCAACTCAATGGGATTAAGATCACAGTGATATGGTGGTAGCCTTAAAACAATTTTATTTTGAGCTTCAGCCATTTCATTGATGATATATTTATCATATTCTCTTCTGTGCTCCTTAACTATCGCCAAAAGTTGCACTTCAAGTAATGTATCTTCAAATCAGATACTCTTAGAACGCAGCCAGTCTTGAATATCTGATTTCCTTGATGCAGTAGTTGGAATTTTTTCCAGTTTCCTAGAATGATACGGGGCATTGTCTAATACAACAATACAGTTATCATTAAGTTTCGGCAAAATATTCTCACACCACTTTTCAAAAGATTTTCCATCCATTTCCTCGCGGTAATCTCTGTTTTTTTTTGGATTTAAAAGCCCACAGCGCCTCTGGAACAAATCCGTCATCACTTCCAATGTGGCGAACTATCAGCCTTTTTCCTTCACCTAAAAGCATTTTTTATGCTGTAGTATATACCCAGACAAATTTACCAGCTCAATATGGCAGCCATCATAATAATGCCGTGCAACGAAAAGCCTGATTATCAACTGTTTCAAATGTACCGATACAATGTACTTTCATTTATTTCCAAAGTATTATTCAATCAGCCGAATAGATACCAAAATTGTAAAATATACATTTACCGAGAGTAAATGAATGTAAATAATATAATAAGTACTACTATAATTTACCTGATGGATTTTTTAATCCTGTTGAAAGTCCATCAAAAAGTGCCCGTCTTGAGGAAGTGACAGAATTATCAACCCAAATTTTTGATTTGGTATGTCCGGCATTTACCCAAGTCTCGTCTACAAAATAAATCTTTCTATTTTCATTCCTGTAGGATTTTATTTTTTGTAAATACTCTCTTCTCCATAGCACTATTTCATCCCTGTCTATAAGCAAGCTATTTCTTCCTCGTTTTTGATATTTGAAATTTAATGTTTTCAATAATCTATACAATGTGGTACGTTTGGAACTTGGCAGGTCTGGAGCGTCATTTATGTCTTCAAGTACCTTATCAAGAGTGAGAGTTCGTTTCTAAAGAAATATTGATGCACTATTCTTCTGATTGCATTTCTACTAAAGTCATACACCGAATCTACAATTTTTTTACGATTTTCTTGAGTCTCATGCTTATAGACGTTCAAAATCATTTCCTTGGTTTTTATGTCGAAATGAGACTTTTTCGACCTTTGCCTAGGAGGAGACAAACACATTTCTGTAGACTCATCAGCTGTATCCGTGCTAGACATGTTCAAGTGTCCTGGATATATTTTTTAATATACTGAACAAGTATTTGAACAATACACTAAAAATTTCGGTATATGCCCGAGGAGCAAGCACACTGTTATACTATACTTCGAAATAAAACACAATGTTCAAACTACAGGGTATTTTCAATTGCAATTCAAACAACACATCTAACGACGATGCACTCCACACTGAATCTGAGTACGCACCTGCATCAAAACAGCAAAGAGCAGCTGTTGCAGTTTATGATGGTTTGACCAATACCATTGCAGATTCCGGCAAGCCACGAGGCGATCACGCGCTGATCATTGTTTATATGCGCTGACTCTCGGATTGAAATAGACTTTGGGTCCCCAGATTCAACTCCAATGGTTTTTTTGTCTAGGGTGACTTGAAAATGAACTATACATAAACCGACCTACCAATTCAAAGGGTAGTGGGGGTGAAAATTAAAAAAAGAAGTTGAGAACTGAAATAAAAAATTAACCTGTCTGAGCTTTACCTCAGAAAATATTCAACTCGTGCGATAATGGAGCGTATATCTAAGAAGTATTTCGAAATTATTATAGTTTTGGAAAAACGTCAAATCATACAGTTCTCAGATCAGGACAAAAATTCCGTCATTGAGCAAGTATAGACCAGAAGAAATAATTATATATAATATAAACAAATAATTAACAACTGACAAACTGCTATAATTTTACCATCAAACTCTTGTGAAATTCTCATATAGTCGTAAGTTCTCGAAAATTATCTGAATTGTTGGAAGGAATTTTCCATACAATAATCTGAATATCACGATTTGAAGAACAGTTATCAACAATGTGACGTGAACTAATGCTTCCAAAAGTACTTTTATTCAATCCGGACACACAAATACTTTTTTTACATTAGATATGAAAAATAAAACAATTTTTTCCCAGTCATGATTAAATATTTTTCATATGCCATAGAATAGTAAATACCCGGACAAACAATTCCAAGGAACAAAAAACGACAATTCCACTTCAGTCTCATATATGTCAGATATTCGCCGAGTTACTCTCGTAAAGGATCTTAACAACCGATTTTCATTTTCAATCTTCATAAAGTATTTTACCACCCTCTTGACGAGAACTGACAACCTATCTAAGTGAATGGCAATAAATTACAACCCTGAAAAACTGCTCTAAAATTCATGTGAGATATGAAACGGTTGTAACTCTGGAATCGAAATCATGACTGTGATTAATTTTTGAAAGAACCTGATGTGGTGGAATTTATTCTGTTTTGTCTATACCAATCCTGACGGAATAAATATTCTAATGGGAATATTGTGTGGTATGAAGACTGCCAGTGCCAAGAACAGTCGGTCCGGATTTCCACCCAAGGCTTTTCAATTTGCGATAAAGATTTGCATTCTATTGCGTAGTTCAGCATTTGTGATTTCCATATATAGGTGTATATATATATATATATATAGAATTTCAATTTTTTTGGGATAGGTTGAACAAAATCACCAAAAATAATTAAAGAAGAATAGTTTACTAAAACTAAAGAACACGCTTTTATAAAAAACCAGCCTAAAAAAAAATAGAAAATAAGACAAAAATGTATTTTAATTTAAAAAAAGCGTGGGATGCATGGTATCGCCTCGGCCAACAATTACCTGTGATCTGAGACATTTTATACTTTACTGCCCTAGGTGAGTAATGTACTATATAATTATAAATACCATGCACCCCACGCTTTTTTTAAATATTTTTTTTTCTTATTTTCAATTTTTTCAGTCTGGTTTTCTATAAAAGCGTGTTCTGCAGTTTTTTAAACTATTATTTATTTTCAACTTTCTAGTTTAGTTTTTTATTAACGCTTGTTTTTAGTTTTTCAAACTATTATTATTATAATTAATTTTTTTCAACTATCATTCTTCAATATTGAATATAATCGGACCGCCATCTTGAATCCTTCAGAATAATCATAATCTCCGACCCCAAAAACCCCCACATACCAATTTTGAATAGAATCAGACCATAATCACAAAACTTGGCCGCCATTTTAAAGCCGCCATCCTGAATTTTCCAATTTCTACAAGAGAATCATGATATTCGAACCCAAGAACCCCCACATATCAATTTTGAATAGGATCAGACCATAATCACATAACTCGTCCACCATTTTGGAGCCGCCATCTTGAATTTTTCAATTTTGACAAAAAAATCATAATCTACGACCACAAAAATCCTCAGATACCAATTTTGAAGCGAATCGAACCATAATCACAAAACTCGTGCGCCATATTGGAGCCGCCATTTCGTTTTTTTTTACACAAAAACTTCTTAATGCATTATCACCGGAATAATGTACACCAGCCTAATTTCAAATCATTCGAACATCTGGAAGTGGGTCAAAATCGCGCCCAAAGTAGTCGGTTACAAACAAACAAACATACAAGTGAAGCTAATATAAAGCGTGTAAAAAAAACAAACTAATACTACGCTTAAGGTGGTCCAAAATACTTTGAGAAAGTAATTGTCTCATTTGGACCAATCCCAAGAAAATTGAAATTCTAAATATACAAGGGTTAAAGAAAAAGTGGCAATATATTTATATTACAAATTATAATTGACAGACCTCGTGATTATCCTAGTGATGATTTATACAGTGAATGTCAGATACTGGATATTCGACAACTATTTCTCATGACACTATTTCAATTTCAACAGAAAAATATTCCAAACAGTCAATCCATAGAACACAATTATCCCACAAGATACAGAAAAAATTAATTAAAAGTTCCTAGAATCCATAAAGCTATTGGACAAAAAAAGTTCTTCTTTCCTTTCAAAAATGTTTATTCGTTTTCGTTCTTCAAGTCGAAATAAAAAAAATGGATTTTGCATATGCCACGAAAAACTGCGCATAATCTTTCAATTTGCAAATCTTAGGATCTTCATCTCAACCTAACTTTCATACTGGTAGTTGCTAAAATAAATGGAATAAGTTGATGAATTCAAACTGTTAGGCTGGATAATAAAAAAAAACTAAAGCGGAATACAATACCAAACTCCAAAATAAATATTGTAAAATTTTCCACGCAAAGGTTTTATCTTCTGTGGGGCGTGCATATATTTATTGGAAAAAGTCTGAAGAGACCAACTTTCTAAGTTTTTATACAGCTTTATATAAGTGACATATGTTTTGATATGTCTATGTGTTTATACACTTAATCGTAATTCATTGTATCATCTTATTCTTGTAGAATGACTTTAAGAATATTCTATTATCTATTACTCTTTCAAAAGTTTTAGTTTAGATCTTCATTATTCTTTTTTTCATAAATCACAAAATCTCAAACCCTCAACCCTTAGAATAATATTAACCACCCACAAGCTGAAACTGTCAGCTTTTGTGGTTACCCATTTTATTCATGTACTTTTTCCCCTACAGTTCATCTTTTTTATTGATATGTATGTATTTTTTTGTGATTAAACTTTATTTTTCATTATTATTATCATTTTATATTTATTATTATGATATATTTACCGTATATAGTTCAAACCTAAACGATGTTTCAAAAAAGTTGTGTTTATACAGATGTCCACCTTCTGTCGATGAAACTTTATGAATATTAAAAAAAAACTTTTTAACAAAAAATTGAACCGATGAAAAAAGAAACTGAAAAGCCAAAAATTAAATTAACCTCTCAAGTCACAATAACTAAGCACCTAAGCTGATGTTAGTAACTAATTTTGAATCGGCGCCAAACAAACAAACAAGCAAGGCGGGGTGTGCGGTGGCAGCGCGTCCCTTCCTCGGCAATTGCCGAGCGTTTTCGAAGTCAATATCAGCGAGACAGCTACCCGAAAGGCACACACGTGAGGGCACACGTCGTTGCGAATGGTCGTGCAGAAAGCGCATTTTTTCAAAGCTATTCAATGATTTTCGTTGATTGTTAGCATGGACTCAAAATAAGTTACTTACATTAGTTCAGGAGCTCAGTTATTGAGACTGAAAAGTTTCATTTTATTTTTGGTTTTTCAGTTTCTTTTTTCGTCGGTTAGATTTTTTGTTTAAGAGTTTTTATTTTGAAATTTTTTCTTGCTAAAATCTGCTAATTACTACCTACTCAATTTGGATTATTTCAAAAACACTAACTTATCCACCTTCCTTCAACTATTAACTGTTATATACTATAACTAGCTGGTACCAGTGACTTCGTCCAGCGTTTAATTTTTGTGAGGACTAGTACAAATTCAGTCACCTCTCTATTTCTTTATTTGTAACAAAGAACCCATATACCAATTTGTATGCCCCTTACTTCAAAACTAACGAAATCGTCTCACAAACTCTCACCCTCTTTCACCCTCCTAGGGTTTGCAATTATAAAAACATTGAAACATGTATTTCTTTATCCCTTACAAAGACCCCGACTACCAATTTTAATAACCCTAACTTGAAAACGAACGACACGCCCATACCAACATTCACCCTCCCTCTCACGCCTTTAGGGGTTGAATTCTCAAAAAAACTGAAATATATATTTCTTCTATTTGTAACAAAGACTTCAAATATCAATTCTCATGACCCCAACTTGAAAACTAACGGAATTCCCATACAAACTTCCAATGCCAATTCAACCCCCATTTCACCCCTTGAGAGATTGAATTTCCAAAAACACCGAAACACATATTTTTTATTCGTAATGAAGACCTCCAAGTGCCAATTTCCATGATCTTAACTTTGAAACTAACTAGACATACTTTTAACCCTCATTTTGCCCCTTTAGGGTGAAATTCTCAAAAACCCTGGAACACATTTATATTTATTCGTGAAGAAGAGCCCAAATACTGATTTCTATGACTCTAATTTCAAAACCAACTGTACTTTCAATTTTCCCCCTTTCTCATCCACCTTTTCACCCCTTTAGGGATGGAATATCAAAAACATATGCTATCAAACTTTCAGCCCATAGGCCCAGCGGTTTGATCTGAGCGTTGATCGTAATTGGTCAATCAGTGAATCAGTTAGGCAGGACATGCAATTATTTATGTACATATTACCCCAAACACGAGGTAGCTACTGTGAACCGTTCAGGAGATCTATCGAGTGTCTTTCGTCTTCATCATATTAATTCAGGGCCTCAATTATGTTGTAGTGTCATCAGAACTACATATGTGTGCCAAGTTTCAACAGAATCGTTTCACGGGTGTAAAATTGATAAATCATTTTCTATTTTTCTACCCTGAGGCGGTTTTTTTGTTAAATTCAAATGGCACCAACTCACAAGTGTTCTCTATACAATGAAAAAAAGAATCATCTGAATTGGATAACCCAGTACAAAGTTATGCGTGGTAGAACTGGTTAAGAAGTAATTCAGTGGGTGAACCAACAATCATCCCCCATTTTCCTACCCTCAGGAGTGGAATTTTATTCATATCCAAATTGAACTTACTTCGAAGGATACCCTATCCAAGTAAAAAAAGAATTATCGAAATCAGACTACTGTGTAAAAAGTTATATGTGGTCATACATAAAAAAAGTATACGCATTACTAGAAAATATCCTCCTTTTTATTCGTCGATAAAAAACCGGTAATTCTCAATAAATAAATATGGAAATCATAATAATAAATATAACGCAAAGAAACGTTTAGAGTCTGCAGTGCATAAGAACAGATTTATCATTGGTTGAACAAATTCAACTGCCTCTTGACTGAAGAACGATTTCGAAGTTTCACATGGAGAAAAAAGTTCGAAAACATGATCTGCTAGAACTTTTGGTGATATGAAATCAGCTACAAGCTCAATCAGGATAATTCCCATTTGCTGAATTTGTTTCATTGAATTATTTACTTATAATTGGATGGAATCCCCGTTCTTGTAAATCAATGAAATGTATTGAACCTGATTATTCCACCTTTCTCCAAAGTTCTTGGAAGAAAATATTGAAATTATTCATTTTCATGTGTATAATTCATCTCCTCCTGAATTTGTGACATATTCGGAAAATGATGAGCAAAGCTATATTCAGATTACTCCACATCCTGTATATTTGTGTTATCAGAGTTTGCTAGATTGTTCATAAATACACTTCAGTGGAGTAAATGTCAAACACAATTTCATAAAGGTCCTTTTTTGATGTTATACAAAGTTTTTTCATTAATCATCTTCTCTGCGTTGTATTCTCTTCCCTGCTCCTTTATTCTGCCCATGGAAATTAATCACTTTCTGTATGAAGTGACATACAAACACAGCTAATTTTCGGAGTGCCCCAACTATACTGGGGGATGATTCAAACGACAATTTTCTGCTTGTTCTGTATTATCTTCTGCATTCAGGATTCAGAAAGATATTCCAAGTTCATAGTTGATAATAATTTTCTGGAATGGAGATTTGGTGAACTGAGTATTGTGAGGTGTGGGGGGGGTGAATTTTTATAAAAAGATTTGATTTGATAAAAATGAATCGTCACCACTGTATTTTCAAAGAGCAGCAACTAATGTCGTTCATCACTTGTGTGAATATGAGAGACAGAGCATTAGGTGAAGCTCATTTTTTCGTGAAGAAACATTCAGATCTGTAAGGAGTGAAAAACTCTCCACAATCTGAGAACATAGCATTTCAACAGAAAAATTATTATGAATGCAAAAATATCAATAACTAGAACTCTTGAGTCTGTCCATCAAGAGAAGACAGATGCTCATCCTGCCATTTCTAAGATATTATTTCTCCATAAATTCCCACTGAGAATCTATCAGAGAAAATTGATTAATCGTAATTCTATCATTTGTCAGTCCGTCTTTTTGAAATCATATCCATTGATTCATACAAAAAAAATATATATCAGAATGAATGTGGATTCTTTGAGTTATTTCTTCTGATCATCAGGGTCTTCCAGCTGAAATTCCCATCTCATTCTATTTTTAACCGACGAAAGAAAAAAGGAGGAGGTTCTCTAGTCGACGCGTATATTTTTTAACCGACGAAACCAAAAAGGAGGAGGTCCTCTAGTCGACGCGTATATATTTTTTCAAATGTATGATCACGCATAACTTTTTACTGAGACGTCCGATTCCGAAAATTCTTTCTTCAGTAGATGGAGTGTACTTCGAAGTTGGTCCAATTTGAATTTGAAGGATGAAATCCACCCCTAAATGAAGGATATTGATCACTCACCCTCTGAATTCTGGTCCGTTAACCGATTCTATCAGGCATAACTTTGTACTGGGTTCTTCGATTTGGATGATTCTACTTCAATTAGATAGGGTATACCTCATAGTTGATCATATTTGGATTTCGAATGGAACTATCCACCCTTACGGGTAGAAAAATAGGGAACATTTTATTTTTCACTTGTGAACATCGGCACACATTTGTAGTTGACAATGACAGATCGCTTATGTCATTATTTTTGTTCTCCTTCATCCGTCACAATCATTATATTCTATGAGAGGATAGACTGATATACAGAGTAATGAAATAAACTAACCAGAACAACAAAAATAATTTATATTACAACAAATAGTAAAAGTAGATAATCATATTATTTAACTGGTAATAGCTGAAGTAAGGTGGGTAAGTAAGTATTTTGGAAGTAATAAAAAAACAAGCAGTTAGTAATTAGTAGATTTCAGCCACAAAAAATTGAAAAATAAAAACTTTTTAACAAAACATTAAACCGACGAAATACGGAACTGAAAAGTAAAAAATGGAATAAACCGTCTTAGTCTCATTAACTAAGCTCCTAAACTAATGTGAGTAACTGATTTTGAGTCGGCGACAAACGAACAATCAACAAAGATCATGAAATTACTTTTAAAAAAATCATCAGAATGTCACCGCAGAACTCGATGCCATCATTTTACGCCTCATCTAATTCATTTGCTTGTTTGTTTGGCGCCGACTCAAAATTAGTTACTTACATTAGTTTAGGAGCTCAGTTATTGAGACTAAGATGGTTTATTTTATTTTTTACTTTTCAGTTCCGTATTTCGTCGGATTAATTTTTTGTTAAAAAGTTTTTATCCATGTTGTTGTGCAGCTTGCTTTGGGACAATTTCTATGGTTTCGATGTTTCACCAATAAAATCTGTTTGACCTATAACTCGTCTTGGTGTGTTTACAAAACAAAAAGATGTCGATCATGCTTGTCAAATTGTGCAGGATGATCATCAGAAGGTGCAATAAAAATTTCTTTGTTGCGACTGTCGGCTAAACTAAACATGGCATTTTTCTTTCCGGCTGTACCTGATATAAATTTGATGATGAAGTGGAGGACAGAAATGTCCTACTGAATGAGCAGTTCGGCTTTCGTCGTGCTTACTCCACCTAGCTACAAGTTCTGAGACTGGTGGAAAACACAATAACCTCATGAAATACGAAAAACAGTGCCCAAATCGATCTCCTCGATATAAGTAAGGCCTTCGACAGAGTATGGCACGAAGGCCTACTATGCAAATTGATTCATTTTCACCTGCTTTCGAGCATGGTGAAGTGGATAAAGTCGTTTCTCATGGGTAGGACATTCCAGACCAGGGTCGACGATTTTCTCTCGGATTCGAGAGGAATTGAGAGCAGCGTTCCTCAGGGGGCAGTACTGTACTGTACTGTTTTACATCCGATATACCAAGAAGCGAACATGTGAAGGTATCCCTGTTCGCCGACGATACAACTTCACTTTCCTCCTCAGCCAATCACTTGATGCGTGTCGTTCACTTGCAGAATGCATCAAACGACCTCCAGCAGTGGTATCTGGAGTGGGAAATGAAGTTGAATCCCGATAAAACGCAAGAGATCTCGATGGGTTGAAAAAGGTACAACCCGGAGAGGGAAGTGAATATTTCTGGAAAGGAAATAGGATGGTCAGAGCAGGTCAAGTTACTGTAGATCGTCGGCTCACCTGGAAACCACACGTGAAGATTGTCAAAAATAAAATTGCGAAGAGAAGCTGTGCGCTTCATCCTTTGATCAATAGTAGAAGCAAACTTTCTCTTAGAAATAGAGTGAGGATTTATGAAATTATGTTCAGGCCTGTCATTTTGTAAGCCTCAGCCGCCTAGATCCATATCTGCAGGACTAGCATTCGCGTCCTGGAATGAGCGTAAATGAAAGTAGTGCAGATGATAACGAACGCTCCGTGGTATGTGTGGAAAGATCGGATCCTCGAAGACTTGAACCTGCCTTCTATCGGAAGTATTATCAGAGATCGCTATCAGAAAGTATTCGATTGCGCAATAAGCCGCTGATTGAAACATCCGACCCTTCGCGCTTCAAACGTCCCTGGAGTGATGGACTACCTATCAACCCATACCGGGTAGTAAAAGCTGCACCCTCTATAGAAATTATATTTTTCAAAATTCTTTGTCGGCCACTTTTGGGTACCACTATCATGGCAAGGGCTGGGGACCAGTCTTCAGTCCTTGTCCAGTCGAAAATGGTTGTCGCCCACTTATTTGAAGCCCAAAGAGTAAGAGCCTTCGGGTTACGCTCGCCTTTAGTAACAGTGATATGAAATTTTGAACCTATTATCAATGTAGTTGATGATCATGTCGTTGGGATCAAACTGTCAAACCCACAAAAAACACGGTCAAACAAAACGTCAACAAGCCAGTATTACATTTGGTATTGTGTTCAATTTCCTAATTTAACTCTTTCATTTTACTTTCTGTTTTTAGATGCAGTTGAGAATTATAAATATCCCGAATATTTTTTATTTCTGTATTTGGCTTTGTACCTATGAATAACAAACATCTCCATTTCGTTGAGAGATTATTTGTTGTAAGGTCCAATTAAGAAATCATACCGACAAAATTAAGAAACTAGTTGTCTATAGTGCACTGATTTCACAGACTGGTTTCAAGTTACATGAGCAGTGAGTTTTTAAGATATTGAAGATTTTTTGCACATTCAGTTCGTAAAAAAGATAGGCAAAACCAAAAATGAAATGTGGTTGCGAAGACACAAATACCCGGCCTACGAATAATTCAAATCGAATTTTGGTCCAATATAGAAACGGCATATCAACCTATTAATCGAGAGATATTTTCCCGAAAGCAATGGTGATGTAAATGACGGGATTGATGAACAAACAATGAATGATATTGAAGCCACATATAATTTATTCTTTGTGGAATAGACTGCTCAAGTAGAGGAATAAAACGAAGAGAGACCGAATGACCATGAGCTTAGATTTTCAACAAATATCTTTCATACAACAAATAACTGATGTATCCCGTCTGGTGATCAGCAGCAAACAAGTGAAACACAGTTGGATGTATTTATCATAATATAACCCGATTTGTTGACATTTTGTTTTACTAAGCACAAGATAAAACAATAAATGAATATCTTTATACATTTTGAGGTGTATTATGTAACCTTCTAGTATTTCCTCAACTGAAGAACCTCAAAGGACTGATTTTTTTAGAAAATGCTTGGTACCACGAACACCACTGAATAACTTGAACACCAAGGAACGTGTTACAGAAGCAATTTCCATCAATTGAAACCCATATCACCTCGGCATAATATTATCCCATACTTTCCAGATAGTTTTACCATCAACCAAACTCCTCTACCGAAGATAGGGTATGAAGTGAATGTTCCGGAATGTTTCTGGCAACCGGCAAGGTTTCAGTTGATGTCCCGTCACACAGCGCGGAACTGTCGATAAGTTTAATTGAACAAACTCCGACACTTCACCCAACCGTTGCCTTTCTAATTAATTTTATTTGGGAATCACATTCCACTGGCGCAGAGCTTCAAGATTCCTTCAGTTTACTGTCGCAATTTGCTATCATTAGTATCCAACGACCTCATTAGGTTGCAGTGGTGTTGTTTCTCCTTTTATAAATGAGATGTACGGCACATTTCCAGTGTGCTATTTCACATTCTTCTTATTTTCCGTGATGGTGTCTGCTGGAGCTAGGGAGCTTTAGTAGAGTTGATGATGGAAAAAGAGGACACTATTTCCTCACATATATCTTTCGAGAAAATAACAACAACTCCAAAACAAAACATTCTGGATATGTTTCAGAACAAGAGTTTCAAGATGTTGACGTTTGAGTTGTCATCTGAATTTCGAAAGGACGTACGTTTGGAATGTGGGAATCAGAAATATAATAACTCAAACTATTAGTCTGAGATCCCGATATAAATCGACCTTCACCGAGATGTTTATTTGATGAAACATATTTTATATTCAATTTAATATGTCAATAAATATATTGCATATGGGTTGCCTAACAAATTTCAGTCCAGGATATGATTAATTAATAATTAAAAATTTTTTTTAAACATGTCACCGGTTTGATTATAAGACAAAGTCTATACCAATCGAAAGTATGAAGCCCATAGAATATGCAAACGTTAGGTTGCCTGTTCTTTTTCGGTCACAACTCTCGGGTAGCCAGGTAAAAACAGGTAAATCGATACTAGCATTTTGCACCGGTCTAATTATTGAATTAAAATTAAATGAAAATGAAGATTATTTCATTATGAACACGGTGGTATAGGGTTGCGAAAAATCAGTCCCGAATTCCGGTTGTCGAATTTTGAAAAGTGAAATATTGCTGCGAGTGAATATGTGCGACTGAGAGGTCCCAACCAACCATCCAATGCGATAGAAGAGGACACAGCATAGCAGCTGTTTGACGTCCGTCCATTTAAAGAAAGAGAGTGCGCATGCTCTTTGTTCTTGAAAATGAAAAGGATAGCAATAGACTCGTATATGATGTGCATCATTTCGGAGTAGATTGTCGCTATAGTCACAATTGAAAAAACGTGCTACTATTTATTGTTAAAAAAAATGGCGAAAAAGTGTTTTCTGTGTGATTTGGATGATGATGTAATTGATTTTAATGATGAAACTTTTAAAAACTATCGCATTTTTATGGAAAATTACTCTGCTAAAGAAGACAGCTAGCAGTTTACAAAAAAAAAGGCTTCGACTCCAACTCCATACCACCATGCTGAATATCAATAATTCAGAAAATTTTACGAACTATTTTCGTAAATTCCATGTGGCTCAATGCAACGGATCCATTATGCGTGAAACTTCAGCCTGAGAACTGCAGTTGGTTCTTAGATGAATATTTAAAACCGGTAGGATTCATTGGGGATCATACACCTTTGAAGATAGAGGACATTGTCGAAAGAACTGAAACGTGGAGTGATGACGAAGAAGGTTCAGAAAATGGAGATCATAGTTATATGTCCGATAACTCGGAACCTGAATAATTTCAAAAAATTAAAAAAAAATTGTATTTATAATTTTTTACAATAAACAGAAGTTTTTTTATTGTTGTTTTTCATTTTGTCTTCTAATAATAAAGATAAAATTTGCAAGATTAGTAATATATATGTATTACTATAACCTTCTTTTTTACTAAAGATGTATATATACTTTAGTGTCACATAAAATATATACACACATAAATAATTAATTGATTCAAAAAAATAAAATAACTATTCCTCTATTTTGATTATAAACTACTCCAAAATGATGCACAGTATATACGAGTCTATCGCTATCCTTTTCATTTTCAAGAACAAATAGCATGTGCACTCTCTTTCTTTAAATGGACGGATTTCAAACAGCTGCTATGCTGTGTCCTCTTCTATCGCATGGGATGGTTGGTTGGGACCTCTCAGTCGCACATATTCACTCACAGCAATATTTCACTTTTCAAAATTCGACAACCGGAATTCGGGACTGATTTTTCGCAGGCAACCCTATACCACCGTGTTCATAATGAAATAAACTTTATTTTCATTCAATTTCAATTCATTAATCAGACCGGTGCAAAATGCTGGTATCGATTTACCTGTTCATACCTGGCTACCCGAGAGTTGTGACCGGAAAAGAATAGGCGACCTAACATTTGCGTATTCTATGGGCTTCATACTTCCGATTGATATAAAATTTGTCTGAAAATCAAACCGGTGGAATATTTAAAAAAAAAACAATCGTTAATTAATCATATCCTGGACTGAAATTTGTTGGGCAACCCATATGCAATATATTTATTGACATATAAAATTAAATATAAAATACGTTTCATCAAATAAACATCTCGGTGAAGGTCGTTTTATATCGGGATCCTATACTATATTGTTATAGAAAAATATCGTTTTATTTTTTCTCCATATCTCAAATCGATGTTTGCAGAAACTGAAACGGATATCATATCTATGTTAATGATGGTAGGAGATCCTTCGTTGGCAGTTCCCATTTTATTCGTTGCAATCGTTCCTTTCCAAATCTTGTCATACTCAAGTGTTGTCATACCTGCACTAGAATCCGCTGAATGCAGCTAAGTGCGCGAAAATGGTGGCGTGACATGTATTGGGGTTGATGTATGCTCATTTCTTGACCGTAAGGCATTTAATAATATTCGAAAAAAAATGGAGGACATTTGTTTATAAATTGTTTATAACAAATTGATTAGGTAAATATTTTGGAATTGTTTTTTGCCATTTTGTTGTCTAGGAAATATAATTATTTCATGAAAAAAAATTACTTAAATGACTTTTTATTGTTTATAATAGTTTTTTCAAAATTCCATTATTTAAATAATTAGTTAAAAAACATTATTTTCCTTCGAAAATAATAATTGGCATTACTGAATGGAAAAAAAATCAATTGTTCGTTATGTTAACAATTTTTTATAAACAAATTTCAAATCTCATTATACTTCGTTGTAAAACTACTAAAAATTACTATTTATTTTGAATTTTTTATAGATTTTTTTAAAATAATAGTGTAAAATTTTTTTCTTTAGAAAATAGTTGAAAAAACGGATAATAAATTATTTCTTAAAGAAACTGTATATTTTGAGTATTTATTAACAAATATGTGATAAAACACAGGATGGAGTTGACATTATTTAAATAAATACGTGTATTTCAGGAACAGTTAATGTAAATGGCTAAAACCAACATTTTTGAATATTCCAAATACTAGCCTACAAAATCGTTCCGAAGTACAAAAGTGCTAACTTCCATAATTTAAAAGATATAATCCCCGTAAGAAGTTGATGACGGAATTTTTTATGAACAAATTCATATAAACAGGAAACCATGACAGATACAGACTTTGTAAAAAGTTCATTTGAGAGAACATCTTGAATGTTGATAACTGTATCTTTGATGATTCAAAAGTTATAGCGGTTTGTTACTGGAAAAATGAGGTGGCCGCTGCAACTTTTGTATACCCTAATCTTAGAAAAATAATAACAAAAAAACAAAAAAAGGCGTTCTCAGAATTGCACCTCGAATTGAATGAGCTATCACTCATATTTTTGAAGACTTGGAACTATTCTTTCTTCGCAGGAAACTAACTTCTCGATTAGACTATACAGATTTTGTCAAGAATGGAATTGACTGTAATTTTTTTTTCGCGTGTTATATTTATGATTACTCCTAATACATTTTTTATTTTTGTGCATACTAACTTCTTTGTCTCTCTATATTTGTACTGATTTCCTCCATTATTTTCCATGCTCAAAATATGGATGATTACAACTTCAGAAAGCCAGGTCGACAAGAGCTCTTGGATTGTTTTGACGAATGATAATTCGAGTAGAAGTTTTCAGTTCGTCTTACTTTTTCATTGTCCATATTCGATCTATGGAAAATTGCTTGGTTTCTTCTGATATTCACCTGGATATAAGGAGCCTCATTCATTTTTGTTCTCCTTTCAATGGTTTCCTCTTTGGGATATTTGTATTTTTCGAGTCTCCCATGCGTGCGTTATTGGTCGTTGATAGATATTCAACAGATTTATATTTTCCAATGATAGCTTCATTTTCTATATCTCATTGCTTGAAAAAACAGGAAACTCAATGCTATTTGGAATGTTTGTCAAAGAAATCTATTCCTTATAGTATTGAGGTTGTATTTGAACATATAATGAATATATTATAATTCACACCTCAATTTGAATTTGATGATGTTATGAATATGATAATAATATATACCAATATATCCACCTTCATCTGACTGAAAGATATATGAATCGGGGTGCTTTTTTGAGTATTTTGAAGATTATATTTGAATGTCAATATTTTTCAGAATGAGACTTGAGTGAGAAAAATTTGTGGGTACATTTATAGCCATAGGTCTTTATAAATCCCTTGAATCAACTGGTACTTCATCAATGATATCTTCCACGTTTGCAAGGAAACGATCCATCCTCAAATCATTTCTGTTCACGGAGCTCGTAATTTTGGACCAAGAGAAAGGAAATCTGAAATGTCTTGAGGATTCTTCACGCTGGAGATGTTTTTTCAACTACTTCGTCGTTTCGTCATGAAATAAGACTTTGTTGTGAGATTTTTTATACGGTTGATCAATCTATAAAATTCTTCGAATTTTTTTTGTTCGTCTTTATCGAGCACAATTTTGTTACTCTGATTTTGTCTATGGGAAAATTCGATTTCAATACTGCTAGGAATTCTATTATCTGGTTTGGTTTTCATTTCGTGTATCTCTTAGTCTAAATCAGAATTAATGAGGCACAATGGAAATTTTCACATATGAACCTTCCTTACTAGCTGACAAGTGCGTAGCTCTGCAGGCAGAAGTCAGTCTCGTGGCTGAAAGCGGGGGCGGGAAGCCAAAAATTCTTCCAGAGCACCGACTTTATTGATTCAACAAGGCCTGGTTGCCCATTCGGATGCTGGTCACGCGTTTTATTTTCTATCACACTCAAATTAACCACAAAAGTCACCAAAATATATTACGTCAGATCATTCACTCTAACTCACAACCCCTCAAGACAGCATTTTCACAGAGCATGACTTACTCTGAAGCTGCCGAAGACTGATGACAATTTCTCTGAACCTGGTTTTTCGGCGTACTTTTACCAGGAAATAGCTCTAATTCGATCAACAAAAATATTATCCGTAAATTTCAATTGTTCTATCATGATCAAATTACAGATCTGTCTCATAACCGAATGACAGAAAGAGATATAAAGCTTTATTTGACTTGAAATAATTTATTTTTTCATAGGGTATCGCAAAACATCGCGAGACGACCTCCTACTGCCTCTTCACAGGGGCATTGCCTCATTTTTTCCTTGAAATACAAAATTGAATGCATTGTAAATATCAAATTACGAGATGTACCGTACTGAATAGATGATAAATATATTTTATATATAATTTGAATTGAATTTGAATTTGGTCAAACTTTGGATCTTCTTTCACTTTGATTGTCAAGTGTAGCCTAATAGGCTCTTACTCTTCCAACGGGAATAAGTGGGCACACGCCTATTTACGATTGGTTTGAATTTTGAAAGACGTCAATTTGGTAAATTGACGTCTTGGTAGTTTTTCTCAAAAAAAGTGACCAAGATGTGATTCGAATTAAAAATGAATGTTTTGATGCGAGAGAGTTACAAGCTCAAACTTGGCCTATAGAAATAGGTAGTCCATTACTCAAATGAGTGCCTGGGATGCTTATAACGGGTGGGGTCATCTATAGCATAATCAGTGGCTTTCCTTATGAGAGGTTTCTCATGCGACTCCGCATAACCGAATACCTTCCGGTTGCGTTCTTTAATATGCTCCTTGATGGGAGGCAGATTGAGATCTTCGAGTATCCGAACGTTCTGCACGTACCACGGAGCGTTCGTTATCATACGCAGAATTTGGTCAAGCGTGTTAATTTGTGGTAAAAATAAAATCTCTTAGTGCAGCCCTGGAAGTTTGTTATTGATTTCTACTGTAGAAATTGTGTGAAGTTATTGCCAGAAGTCTAGGTCGGGAATCAAACGTTGCGAGAAGTCGGTAAGATTGTAAGAACATTGTTCAAATTTTAATGACAATGTGCAGGTCTGGCGATTTCGTTTTTATATTATTTACGGCTCATGAAAGCTGTACATAATTTGCTAGAAGGCAAAATGATGGCTAAGTATATACAAAATGATAATATCGCTGAAGCGGTGAAACTTTTTTTTTATGTAGTTTTGGCATTTTTTTTTTATTATTCGAATTTTCAATGAATTATGAAGCAAATACGGGTAGACAAAATGGAGGATGAGTATAAATAACATAAGATGAATACATTGATTAATATCTTGTGTTAACTTGTTTTCATTTATTAATTGAGAAATCTGATTTTTATCAATATTCATAATCTGACTGATCATCTTCATCCTCGTTGCTGGAATAATCAATATCTGTTTTATCATCTAAAACATAAATTAAAATTTTATTAAAACGAAAGTAATGTTCAGATTCTTTCTTATTTAGTATAACATATTCAACTCTTAACGGTAATTGTGGGCCATCGAACCATTCGAATTCGTACATTTAAATTCGTACATGCTTTTTGTTTTACTCACTTCTGGCGATATTATCAATTTTCAAATACAATTTTATTACATTTTCACTGACTTCTGGTAACGTCTTATCCCCGATCTAGACTTCTGGCAATAATTTGTGTGCAAAGATTTTATTTTCATTGAAAATTAACGCGTATGACCAAATTCAATTTAACTCATATATAATATATGAATATTTCAAGGATAAAATGGGGAAATGCCCCTGTGAAGAGGCAGTAGGAGGTCGCCTCGCGATGTTTTGAGATACCCTTGGTAAAAATGAATTATTTCAAGTCAAATAAAGATTCATATCCCTTCCTGCTATCCGTTTATGAGAAAGATCCGTAACTTGATTATCATATGACAATTGAATGAATCAGAGCTATTTCCTGGAAAAAAAACGCCGATAAAACATGTTCAGAGAAATTTTTAGCAGCCTTCGGTCGCTGCGAAGCAATTCATGCTCCGTGAAAATGCTGTTTTGTGTCTTGAGGGGTTGTGAGGGTGGATGTTCTGAGGTAATATGTTTTGGTGACTTGTAGAAGTTTTGTGGTTGATTTAAGTGTGATATAAAAAAAATTGCGTAACCCAACTCGGGATCGAGCCTATGTCCTTGCACTTTGAAAGCTAACGTTCATCCTAATGGGCTACTAGGCCTTGTTGAATTAATAAAGTATTTGGAGTTATCTGAGCGTCGTGCGACACTCTGGTAGAATCTTTGACCACCCGTCCCCGCTTTCAGTCACGGGACTGACTTCTGCCTGCAGTAACTTGTCAGCTAGTAGGGAAGTTTTCTATGTAAAAATTTCCCTTGTACCTCATCATTTTTCATTTCCGTACCCAGCTCTCCGTCCATCTTTTCTACAAGATTTTTATTCACTTCACATTCGTATATTTAGTTCATAACAAAACACAAATCTTACAAGTGAATTTTTACGCACTAGTTGTCCGATCAACGTGAAATTTGGCAGGTGTTCATAATTCCGGTGACAATGCATTATAAAATTTGTCAGAGGAAAAAACGAGATGGCGGTCGGAGATCATGAAATTGTTGCCAAAATTATGAAGCTTAGAATTATAAATATTTGTGTCCCGACTATTATTTATTTTTGTGTTTGGCTTTGTACCTATAAATAACAAACATCTTTATTTTGTTAAGGGATTTTTTGTTGTAAGGCCCAATTAGAAATCATACGGTCCAAATTGAGAAACAAGTTGTGTTCGGGGACGGAGATTATGAATTTTTTGTCAAAATTCTCAAATTCAAGAAGGCGACTCCAAGAAGTTTTGTGATTATGGACAGTTTCCATTCAAAACTGGTATGTCGGGGTTTTTGGGGTCGGAGATTATGAATTTAGCCGAAGATTATTGATTTTTATATCAAAATTCATAAATTGAAGATGGTAACATCAGGATGGGGGACGAGTCAATCTTTAGATGGTCTCCTCGTTGAAGAACTAGATGGCACAGAAATTACAGGAAAAAGGCCTCATGATAACGATGCTTCAACAGAAATGCATAGACTGAAGAACACAAAAAAATCTAATAAAAAACCTTTTTAAATGAAAGTTTATATTCAAATGCACAGAAAAATTAAAAATAATTGCTTTGGATGTGCGTCACACTTGTCTTCAAGAAGGTTTTTTATTAATTCTTATGTAATTTTCATTAAAATTGGGCAGAATTACCAATTTCACATTATCACATGAAGGTGTAACACCCGAACCATTGTGTACAACGAACTCACTCTGAAAAATGGGGAAAAAGCCAAATAATACATCTCGAATTCAATTTGAGCTGTTACCAGGCGAATCGATCCGTTATACATGAAAATAGATCCCACAAGCGTTACAGCTATCGGTACATCAAAACTCGTTCCATGAGTGAGACTATCCATATTGTATTCTTTTAAATGCAGCCATAATTCACTTCAAACAACGGCGCTTGGCAGGGTGCGATGAGATCTGCACACGAAATTGCAGTAACCTTTTTATCCACTTTTACATTGCTCTTATCACCGTTTGTTGTCTGGCTCGTTCTAGGAGCATCTGTTGCTAGCAGTAATGATAGCCTGAGGTGAAAATTAATTTGAATGTTTTCGTGTTATGCTAATACGTTTGTGTATTTTTTGACATGGTGAGGCAGCAGAAAATAATGTTTGGAACGTAAACGGAAAGGGTAATGGTAGAACTTAAAACAAATTGCAAGGGAAAACAATTTCGGTTCAGTAGTGGCAAGCTCACGGAACACTAATTTCTCAAAGCAGTGGAATACAGAGCAGGAAAACTGATTGGAAACTCATTCCCAGATAATCTGAAGGGAAATTTAATAATTGATATTCTGTGATTTTTTCTTTTTATAGCAGTGGTGATTCAAATGAAAACGATAGGCCATGATGTACATAAATACATCATGATACTGATAAAAATAACCTTTCCATGAATATTGCTGGTGAGCTCATGGATCTGAATGTACTGAACACACAAATCGACAGAACGAAAAACGAGAAAAAGATAGAACAAAAATTTCGATGCGTATACTTCAGAAACGAATAATATGTTTTTATTTGTAATTATAGACAGTCTCATTCGATGATATTATCTCAATACCCTATTGATATGAAAGAGTAATTCACCTTATTTATGTTTGGTTAAAAACCATTGGTGCCGAAATCAGAAAAAGAAAGACTGGTAGGACTCTAATCTTTCATCATTCTCATATGAAAAATTGTGATCGTTATTCCAAACGTGTTTGATCAAGATTTATGTTTGTTCATCATCCCTCACATCACTCCTATGTGAGGTGATTCTATCTTTGGGGATCTGCTACATGAACAGTAATGAAGAATTTTCCCGATTTTATACTGTGACGTTTAGCCAATTCATAACCGCACATTTCTTAAGTGAGATTATTGTTATATCTATCATAATACTAATAAATGTTATTGTCAAGTCAGAGTTGCTGAAAAAAAAAACTCGAAAGTTCGAACAGAAAAAAATAATATTTTTTCTGCAAAACCTGCCAAGTACAATCCTCTCTCTACCACCCATCAGAAAAAATTCTTATATATATTTATATATATATATATATATATATATATATAAGAGGAATCATCATGTTGTGAATAAACATATATAAATATATATATATATATATATATATATATATATATATATATATATATATATATATATATATATACAGTGGCCGCCAAAATCTTGGAACCATTTGGAAAGTTTTTTCATTGATAGTTTCTCACAAAATTTCATTCTCCATGAAAGTTTGTGCATTCAATCAGACTAAATACGCGCATACCCGTTATTATCAGTGGTGTGCAGCTGAGCAAAAATGGAGAAATATTCTAAATTCACTATAGAGTGAAGTACGAAGGCGTATGAGGACCAACAACAAAATATTTTTTTAAATATTAGGAATTGTCACTTCAAAGTGACAATTGTCACTTCGAACTGATAACTGTCACTTTGAAGTGACAATTGTCACTTTGAACTGACAATTGTCACTTCGAACTGACAATTGTCACTTTGAAGTTACAATTGTCACTTTGAACTGACAATTGTCACTTCGAACTGACAATTGTCACTTTGAAGAGACAATTGTCACTTTCAACTGACAATTGTCACTTCAAACTGACAATTGTTACTTTGAAGTGACAATTGTCACTTTGAACTGACAATTGTCACTTCGAACTGACAATTGTCACTTTGAAGTTGAATTTTGATTTAGTTATTCGATACAAACTATTGCAACAGCGAGCGGCGGGGTAAAAACACATTTCCAGATGGTTCTATTAATAAAATTGCGAAAAAAACCAAATAGTCCATCTATTGGTATTAAACTA
Organism: Gonioctena quinquepunctata; assembly: GCA_018342105.1. NCBI lineage: Eukaryota > Metazoa > Arthropoda > Insecta > Coleoptera > Chrysomelidae > Gonioctena > Gonioctena quinquepunctata. The sequence continues at coordinate 358,934 of JAFIRS010000214.1, forward strand.
CTTACTCTATTTAACTTGAGTTATCTGAAAAAAAAATAGGATATTTATAAATTGATCAGAGAATATAGAAAAAAAAGGTGATTTTAGATATTTTCGAATAAATGCTTGGAACTGCACATAAGCCATAGTATTGGATTCTAACTGTTTTCGAAATTCTGTCATCTTCAAAGTTTCTTTAACTTGTTGCCTTACTGGCCATCATGTAAAATTTCAATTGATTTTGAGGTTATTCGACATGCACAATCTATAAAAGTTTTTTCAATACTTTTTCCTATATCTATGTTGAAAATTGACTAAATATTCAACCTGTTTCATTTTTGATGGCCTACTCTCCTATGAACATCTCATTTTGTATACAGGGTAGTTCCTTTCGAAAAATGAATGGAGTTTTTTCTCAAATGTCTCGGACGGACACAGTGCTCTTTTTTTTAACAAAATAGGAGATTTTCCACGAGAATTTAATTGGTTTTTCTGAAATAGTTTTTTTTATCGAAAAGGAAGTCATTTTCAATCAAGAATAAAAACTAATTTTTTTTTATGATAACAATATTATTTTAGCAGTTGGCATCAAATGTCCTTTATGAGTGACAATTGTCACTTCGAAGTGACAATTGTCAGTTCAAAGTGACAATTGTCAGTTCAAGTGACAATTGTCACTTCAAAGTGACAATTGTCACTTCAAAGTGACAATTGTCAGTTCAAAGTGACAATTGTCACTTCAAAGTGACAATTGTCAGTTCGAAGTGACAATTGTCACTTCAAAGTGACAATTGTCAGTTCAAAGTGACAATTGTCAGTTCAAGTGACAATTGTACACTTCGAAGTGACAATTCCTAATATTTTAAAAAATATTTTGTTGTTGGCCCTTATACGCCTTCGTAGTAAAGTGTTATTACTATGGAAAATATCGAAAAATGTTATTGAAAAAAGTTGTTTGCAATTAAAAGATATTTCCAGTTATCAAGTTTAGTCCATCAATTACTAATTTCAATAGCTGCTTGATGAGTTGGCATCCATTTTTAATGACAATTATCGATAATAATTTTTGCGTAGTTAATTACTAAATTAGCATAAATTGTCTGTCAAAGCAATCAACTACTCTAACAAAATCTTGAAGATGTTTGAAAAATAAACAGTGATGGAAAAATGATGAAATGAAAGCAGGATCCTTGAGAAAGAGGTCAATCTTCATAAGAAAAATATTTGCTGAATAATTAATAATCACAAAATAAATATTTAAATTAGGACTTGGTAGGAAGGTGTACCTACCTAACTGGATAAGTGGAAATAGCTTCCAATTGCGAACAACTTTTTTTGATCACATTTTTCGATATTTTCCATAGTACTCTCACTCGATAGTGAATTTAGAATATCGGCAGATTTCGCTTATTCGCACGCCACTGATTATAACGGCTTTGAGCGTATTCAGTCTTATTGAATGCCCCAACTCCTATGAAGAATGAATTTTTCTGAGAAACTAATAATGAAAAAAATTCCCATTTGGTTTCAAGATTTTGGCGGAAACTGTATAAGTAAGAAGGAAATTGTGGCATTGCGGACAAATTCTTTCAATTCTAGAAAAAAACCGTTTTTGAGCAGGATTCGAACCCGCGACCTCTAGATTGCTAGTCTCATACTCTACCAACCGAGCTATCGATGACACAGGGTTCACATCTGCGTTTCGCGATACTGTTTTTTCACAGAATTTAATGTTAGCTGTGGAAACATGGAATTGAAAATATGTAATGTAAAATCTAAGTGGATTATCACTGTTCATCAAGAACAGATTTCACCCGTCGTCGCTGTCGCCTAATTTGCCGGCTTCAGTCGATGTTCAGGCGCTGATCTCCGGCAACTGAAAACGATTTTTTTTTGCCAAATGTAACTACAAGAGTGAATTTTCAATGTCTGTGAATATATATATATATATATATATATATATATATATATATATATATATATATATATATATATATATATATATATATATATATATATATATATATATATATATACAGTGTGTCCAATTAAGTCGGTACCATATGGAAACCTTTTTATTATTTGTTTTACGAAAAAAAGTTATTCCTGATAAAAAGTTTAGCATGGCCTAAAACTCAAAATAAAATAATCAGACATCTATTTCAAGAAATCAATTGTATATGAGGTTCGTCGAAAAATGTTAATTCAGCTCAGAGGTGAAGTACCTTTACTTTTTACAATATCGACAATCTTTTTTATGAAAATTTGATCCTGATGGAAAACTACGGTCAGATATGCAATATTATCCATCTACCATGAAAAACAGATTTTGTTATTTTTACTAAGTATTATAATTGATCATTTATATCTACAGATCGACATTCAATCTAGGATGCACTGACAAATTATGTGTAGTATCGATTTGTCTACACGTCGACATTCAATATAGGATGCACTGAAAAATCAAAGAAATTTTTTATAGCAAACGTCGAAACGCTAGTTAGAATTTATAAAATACAAGGAATAGCAGCTCTATTAACTTCTTCGTTTTCTCATGGTAGATGGATGCTATTGGATATCTGACCGTAGTTTTCAATCGATATCAACTTTTCTCAATAAAGAATGTCGATATTGAGAAAAATTAAGGTACTTTACTTCTGAGCAAAGTTTACGTTTTACGAAAAACCCCGTATACAAATACAAAAAATGTATGTAATATATTTTTTTTTCATGAAAAAGTTTTCCATATGGTGCCGACCTAATTGGACTGTATATATATATATATATATTTATATATACGTTTCATAATTAAATGGTGATCCTAAAGGGCGATAATCCTTCGATGATTTTAAGAAATATTCTTCATATGAACATAGGTCCGCAACCGCTTTATTTCTGAGCTAAAGGATGTTGAAATTTAACGAAAAAAAAACAGTTCTTCCCCAAAATCTCTGAAACCGGTTTGGCTTTTTTCAATTTCGGTACATGCAAAGTGCGTATGAAAACACATTTTTTCCATGATAAAGGATTTTTAAATTTTTATCAGTGGCGTCCCTGTTAACATACCCTGCCATATTTTTGATCAAAACAATGATACGCCACTGTTTTTTTTTTCAAATAAATAATATTTTTGTAATTGTCCTCTATTTCCTCATGAAAATAGGCTCCTGCCTTTTTTTCGTACGGCGAACGGATTTTGAGTTTGAGAGAAATAAAATGCATTAATGTGCTTGTCCCCATGCGAAATCAGCCGTTGAAGAGTAGTGAGATTATCTTGTGGGCTGGAAACATCTAGTATGCTGAAAACACATTTCGTTGTTTCCAACATGAACAATTTTGACATTTCTTTAGCTAGATACGTGATATTATTCACGTTATAAAAACTTGTTTATTGAAAGAAACATGGTAAATTTTATAAATACCGAATTAGCAGACATGCATTACTTGTATGGGCTTGCTGACGGGAACGCATATGAAGCCAGGCGACTGTATCCAGACCACTTCCCAAATAAAATGGTTCCTGATGCTCGAACGATTTCAAGCACCCACAGAAGATTATGTGAAACAGGAAGTTTTGAGCCAAATCATCACTTGAAAGGAGCACATCGGACTGCAATTAGTCCAGCAATTGAGGTAGCAGTTTCAAATTGAGTTGACGAAAATCCTCAAATAATAACGAGTTGCCAATAATTTGAATATCGCCCATATTCTAGTATGGAGGATTCTTCATGAGTATTCATTATATCCCTATCACATTCAACGAGTGCAGGCTCTTCTTCGTCGATAATTAACATTACGAGAGAATTTCTGCCAATTTGACAGGAAAATTTTATCCACGGACGAAGCTAGTTTTACTCAACACGGGATCAGAAATGTTCATAATAATAATTTTTGGGCAGTGGAAAATCGGCTATGCAACCGTGGACCCATCACCAGCAGTTCTCATCAAATGTCTGTGCTGGAACTATTGGAGATTACCTAATTGGACCTCCTTTGTTACGACGCAGATTAGATGGACATAATTATCGCCCATTTTCCGAAGATAATTGTAATTCTGTTGGAAGATGTTCCTATATTAATGCGAAATCGCATGTGGTTTGAGCACGATGGTGCACCCGCTCATTTTAATGCTCTGGCACGCAAATATTCAAGCCAAAACTTTCGTAAATCGCTGGATAGGTCGTGGGGGAACATATCATGGCCAGCTAGATCCCCAGACTCAAACAGTCTTGATTTATTTTTGGGCACATCTTAAGACTTTGGTGTACAGTCAAACAATTCTAACGGAGGAAGAATTGCGAAACCACGTAATAGTTTCCTGTGAAGCAATAAGGAATACTCCAGGAATTTTCCAAAGAGTACGCGAGTCAATTACAAGGAGGGCTAAAACGTGCATACTTGCAGGAGGACAGTTTGAACAGTTAATTTGATTTTGGTACTTTTTGTTCATAATAGTTATGTTTTTAAAAATAAAAAGTGTATTTTTATGCGTACTCATTACAAAAGCTGAATAATAGTAACCATGAAATCATAAAAATCTTGCCTAGATCCTCTGGTTACCACAATTATGAAATTAAGACTGAGAGAAAAAATTGAATACAGACAAGCAAATGAATGTATTTTATTTTCTAATTCGAAAACCGTCCGCTGGACGAAGAAAAAAGGCTGGAGACCATTTTGATGAGAAGATAGAGAACAATTAAAAAAATAATATTCATTTGGAAAAAGACAGTGGCATATCATTATTTTGATCAAAATTATGACAGGGCACTGATGAAAATCAAGGAAACCTTCATCATGGAAAAAATTTATTTCTATGCGTACTCTGCATGTACCAAAATTGAAAGAAAAAGCCGAAGCGGCTTCAGAGATATTGGGGAAGAACTGATTTTTTTGTTAAATATCAACATCCTATATCTCAGAAATGAAGCGGTTGCGAACCTATGTTCATATGGAGAATTTTTCTTGAAATCATCCAAGGATTATCGCCCTCTAGGATCAGCATTCAATCATGAAACACCCTGTATATATATATATATATATATATATATATATATAGGACATAGCCCTCAGAGAGAAGTGTTAACCGTAGACACGTGTTTCGGGCTCTCGGCCCTCATCAGTACGGTGGAGAAGTGCAAAGATGAACAACACTTGGTAGAAAACGACAAATCAACGGAGTCAACAAACAGACGCCAACCGCTCATTTGTGGTTTCGGTCAGCAGACCCTGAATTCCAGGGAAACAACCAACGTCACCACGGAGGCAGCTATAGCTACCTGCGTGACATCCGCGTCCAGGAATATAAATATGAAAAGAGAGTAATAGTGAAGGGGACTGTTAAAAACAAAGTTGAAGGAATTTAATGGACATAGCCCTCAGAGAGAAGTGTTAACCGTAGACACGTGTTTCGGGCTCTCGGCCCTCATCAGTACGGTGGAGAAGTGCAAAGATGAACAACACGGCGAAACGACAAATCAACGGAGTCAACAAACAGACGCCAACCGCTCATTTGTGGTTTCGGTCAGCAGACCCTGAATTCAGGAAACAACAACGTCACCACGAGGCATATAGCTACCTGCGACATCCGCGTCAGGAATATAAATATGAAAAGAAGTAATAGTAAGGGACTGTTAAAACAAAGTTGAAGGAATTTAATGGACATAGCCCTCAAGAAGTGTTAACCAGACACGTGTTTCGGGCCTCGGCCCTCATCAGTACGGGGGAGAAGTGCAAAGATAACAACACTTGGTAGAAAACGACAAATCAACGGAGTCAACAAACAGACGCCAACCGCTCATTTGTGGTTTCGGTCAGCAGACCCTGAATTCCAGGAAACAACCAACGTCACCACGGAGGCAGCTATAGCTACCTGCGTGACATCCGCGTCAGGAATATAAATATGAAAGAGTAATAGTGAGGGACTGTTAAAACAAAGTTGAAGGAATTTAATGGACATAGCCCTCAGAGAGAAGTGTTAACCGTAGACACGTGTTTCGGGCTCTCGGCCCTCATCAGTACGGTGGAGAAGTGCAAAGATGAACAACACTTGGTAGAAAACGACAAATCAACGGAGTCATCAAACAGACGCCAACCGCTCATTTGTGGTTTCGGTCAGCAGACCCTGAACGCCAGGAAACAACCAACGTCACCACGGAGGCAGCTATAGCTACCTGCGTGACATCCGCGTCCAGGAATATAAATATGAAAAGAGAGTAATAGTGAGGGGACTGTTAAAAACAAAGTTGAAGGAATTTAATGGACATAGCCCTCAGAGAGAAGTGTTAACCGTAGACACGTGTTTCGGGCTCTCGGCCCTCATCAGTACGGTGGAGAAGTGCAAAGATGAACAACACTTGGTAGAAAACGACAAATCAACGGAGTCAACAAACAGACGCCAACCGCTCATTTGTGGTTTCGGTCAGCAGACCCTGAATTCCAGGGAAACAACTAACGACACCACGGAGACACCTATAGCTACCTGCGTGACATCCGCGTCCAGGAATATAAATATGAAAAGAGAGTAATAGTGAAGGGACTGTTAAAAACAAAGTTGAAGGAATTTAATGGACATAGCCCTCAGAGAGAAGTGTTAACCGTAGACACGTGTTTCGGCCTCGGCCCTCATCAGTACGGTGGAGAAGTGCAAAGATGAACAACACTTGGTAGAAAACGACAAATCAACGGAGTCAACAAACAGACGCCAACCGCTCATTTGTGGTTTCGGTCAGCAGACCCTGAATTCCAGGAAACAACTAACGTCACCACGGAGGCAGCTATAGCTACCTGCGTGACATCCGCGTCCAGGAATATAAATATGAAAGAGAGTAATAGTAGGGACTGTTAAAACAAAGTTGAAGGAATTTAATGGACATAGCCCTCAGAGAGAAGTGTTAACCGTAGACACGTGTTTCGGGCTCTCGGCCCTCATCAGTACGGTGGAGAAGTGCAAAGATGAACAACACTTGGTAGAAAACGACAAATCAACGGAGTCAACAAACAGACGCCAACCGCTCATTTGTGGTTTCGGTCAGCAGACCCTGAATTCCAGGGAAACAACCAACGTCACCACGGAGGCAGCTATAGCTACCTGCGTGACATCCGCGTCCAGGAATATAAATATGAAAAGAGAGTAATAGTGAGGGGACTGTTAAAAACAAAGTTGAAGGAATTTAATGGAACATAGCCCTCAGAGAAGTGTTAACCGTAGACACGTGTTTCGGGCTCTCGGCCCTCATCAGTACGGTGGAGAAGTGCAAAGATGAACAACACTTGTAGAAAACGACAAATCAACGGAGTCAACAAACAGACGCCAACCGCTCATTTGTGGTTTCGGTCAGCAGACCCTGAATTCCAGGAAACAACCAACGTCACCACGGAGGCAGCTATAGCTACCTGCGACATCCGCGTCCAGGAATATAAATATGAAAGAGAGTAATAGTGAGGGGACTGTTAAAACAAAGTTGAAGGAATTTAATGGAAATAGCCCTCAGAGAGAAGCGTTAACCGTAGACCGTGTTTCGGGCTTCGGCCCTCATCATACGTGTGAGAAGGCAAGACAACACTGTGAACGACATCAAGGTCAAAACCACCTCATCTGGTAGCAGACCCGAACAAACACCAACGTCACCACGGAGGCAGCTATAGCTACCTGCGTACATCCGCTCCAGAATATAAATATAATAATAGTAGGATTTAAAAACAAAGTTAAATTAATGGAAATATCAGAGAAATGTTAACTAGACATGTTTCGGGCTCTGGTCTATACATAGTGTGAGAAGTGCAAAGATGAACAACACCAGAAAACGAATCCATCATCAACAGAGAACCGTATCTGTGGTTTGGTCAGCACCCTGATCAGGAAACACAAGTCACCACAGGAAGCTATACTACTGCGTGACATCCGCGTCCAGGAATATAATATGAAAGGGGTACAGTGAGGGACCGTTACCACTATTACTCTCTTTCATTTATATTCCTGACGCGGATGTCACGAGTAGCTATACCCTGCCTCCGTGTGACGTTGGTTGTTTCGAATTCAGGGTCTGCTGACCGAAACCACAAATGAGCGGTTGGCGTCTGTTTGTTGACTCGTTGATTTGTCGTTTTCACCAAGTGTTGTTATCTTGCACTTCCACCGTACTGATGAGGGCCGAGAGCCCGAAACACGTGTCTACGGTTAACACTTCTCTTGAGGGCTATGTCCATTAAATTCCTTCAACTTTGTTTTTAACAGTCCCCTCACTATTACTCTCTTTTCATATATATATATATATATATATATATATATATATATATATATATATATATATATATATATATATATATATATATAAATATATATATATCTATATATATATATATATATATGATTGAAATTGTGGAATTGCAGACAATTTTTTTTATTCCAGAAAAAAACCATCTTCGAGCAGGATTTGAACTCGTGACCTCTAGAGTGCTAGTCTCATGCTCTACCAACTGAGCTATCGAAAACACAGGGTTCACATCTGCGATAGGTGAAATCTGTTCTTGATGACTCATTTTTCTTGATAATTTTTTGTCATCAAATCGAATACAATCTCCTGAAATTGCATGATTCAGCAACATAATCGCGTAGAAAACTTCCTTTGGTATTTCTTCAGCTCGTATAACATCAATTGATCACCATGGAACAGTCTTTTGATATTATCGTCAAAAATTTTCGTATCTTCATCAAGTTGGGTGTTTTCAACTCGCTAATTATTGGCTTTTCTGCGTTCATTAATCACATCCAATCTGAGGATCGTCTAATTTTCAAGAAACCTGAAACTTATATTGTAAAGCAGCGTTTTGTGTTGCGGTATTGGATAATTCCCCGGGATTTTGGGATAATTAATCAAAAGAATGGATTAAAATTTCATTCTGAAAGCCTGCTTGAACTCTCTTCCACTCGAATCAATCATATCATAGGCCGGGGCTCAATCAAAACGGTGCATGGAATCCATTCTGAGAACGACTTCGAATAACGAAAAATTAATCCGACGAAAAACGGACTGAAAAGCAAAAAATAAAATAAACCTTCTAAGCTCCTAAACTGATTGTAACTAATTTTGAGTCGGCGCCAAACAAACAAGCAAATTAGTTGATGAAGCGTAAAATGTTGGCATCGAGATGCGCGGTGAAATTTTGATATTTTTTTTGAAGTAATTCAATGATCTTCGTTGATTGTTTGTTTGGCGTCGACTCAAAATGAGTCACTTACATTAGTCCAAGAGCTTAGCTATTAGGACTAAGAAGGTTTATTTTATTCTAACTTCGTTGAAAATGCAGAACACCTGATTTGCGACTCCCGAGCGCTGATTGAAAAGGCTTGAGTTCCTCGAATGGATTTAATCCGTTTTTATAATTAACAAATAATCTACGATGTGGTGTAATTGCTTGACGTAATGACAAATATTTTCTGTATGAAAAAATATCATTTTCTCCAATGATGACAAAAGTTCTATCCATATTCGTTTCAGAATTAGGAATTTCAATCACTAAAATGATTGTCTTATCTTCTATGTCATCCAAATTCATTTCACAAAGCTCTTTATGTTGACAAGCGCCTGCCAAACCAATTATTAATGCAACCTAAAATAAAAATGAAAAAATTTATAAGGAAGAATAGGAATTAGATTTTATCATTCTACCTTTGTCATTAGGTAGATATCATCTCCAGCTTCTGATATGAAGTGATATATTTTTTCTTTATTCAATACTTTTGATTTTTTGGTTGATAGCCATTGGATTTTATTTTAAGGAAAGCAGCAACTTTGGGATAGTGGCTTATATTTATATTATTTTTAATATTAATTGTGAACTTAAGCATCGAGTAATTGCTCCAGAGGGTTGATGGCTTAAATGTTTTAGATTTTTCCATTGAATATGCAAGAATCACTTGTTCATTTATAGTATGCACATTTTTATGATTGCTCCATTTTTGAAATAAATTGTAGACCAATTCTACCTCTCTCTTGACTTTATCGGCAATAATTCATAAGTAGCCGCTTCAGCAGACTCACTTATCTCATGTGAAATCATTTCAGCCTCATTTTCACTACTGTTTTACAGTTTTTGGATTTAAGGAGCGAAAAAACACCCACCAATGTTACATATGTCATAATAAAATACAAAGTTCATGTTATTGTCAAAGCCACCTAAATAGGTACCCAAAATCGTCCCGAAAGTAACAAGAATCGTCTCGAAAGTAACAAGAATCATCCCTAAAATAGAAAAATCGATTCGAAAGTTGAAAAAATCGTCCCGAAAATAGCCACTTTCGGTACCATTTGTGTAGAGTGGTACTTTCAATTTAATAAATCATACCAAAAATTTTCGAGACGGCTGCATAAAAAATGTACTACGTGTAAGTTGTTTTTTTTTGATAGACGATGAATATTGAATAGTTTGAACATAACAATTTCAGATGGAATATTTTCTTGTTTCGAAATTTTCAGATCGTGATTTTTCAGTAGTCGGGTTTTAGTTTTTGAACTTATTTCCATTCCATACACTTAAGAGCCCGATTTTTCAGTGGTCGGGTTTTAGTTTTTGAACTTATTTTAATTTTTATTCTGAAAAGAAGCTTTTTATAACATGCTCCTCTCATTGCAGCGTTGAAGAAGTCCAAATATATAGACGAAACGTCGTCATAGAATTACGTTTTAATTTTTTTTTCTGCCCTCCAACCCACGAACTATTTGAGACATACTTATTTTGTAGAAAATTAATTTTTTCTTATGTTTCATAAATTATGTTCTTCAATTAAAAAAGCGCACCTGCGCTTAATACAATTTATTTTCGTTGGTTATAAGTTGAGTCGCACAATATGCTGAAACAAAAACTTTCCTGTTGGAGACGGGTTTCGAAACTCAATTACCTTTTTATGTCGAACATATTTTATATCGTTAAGCAAATCCGGGGTGTATTGATTAAAAAGCAATTTAAGGTCAAAATTCTTGTGGGTAAGGATGGTTATGAGAATTTTTCAATTAAGGTTCCCGATGAAACCTCCTCCCTGATCGAATTTCAAGAATGTAACAGAATTTGTTCTCATTATGGATATGAAACTTTGGAAATGACATTGCAAATAAGCATTTTTAACTCGTGATTCCATCAACTACACTACATTGTCATTTTCCAGGACTCTCAATATTCTATTCAATATGTCGTGTAACGACATTCGTTGGGTTCAGTTCTCTGATGAAAAAATATATGAAATATCTTTTGGAATGGAGTCTAGATGACAAGTGGGGAGATTACTGCCACTCTTGTCCGTGAAGTTTCTCGAATTTATGTGAAATGTGCTCAAATAGCAATGAAAATGTATTCAAGAATTTCATTCGGAATGCATAGGTAAAATTTGTATTCTAAGGTATTCATATTGGAGAATTTATGGCTGTATACATGTTAAAATGGATAATAGGAGCTTATAAATTTGTAGATGGGCCAAATCGGTCGCATATTTTCGAATGGCGACTGTTGAAACATTGACAAGAATTCCCAAACCAAAAAATTTTCATTTATAAGGTGTTTTGTGATCCCATTGATAATAATCACCATACAGTTGGTTGGGGGTAATATAAAAAAAATTAAATCCCAATCGATCTGTTGCTGACATTTCATTTAATTATCTCCAGGGTAATGGAAGAGAAAAACCATATTAAAATAATGTTAATTGAATGTAAACATATTGAAATCGAGTAATATTCAAGTATAACTTCAGAATAAACATATTGTTAATCCTCCCTGAAAATTTCCAGCCAAACAGAAACGTAATAGTTTTTGTGAATTATTTTAGATAGTGTCGCCCATACCGTATAGTATAAACTATTGAAAATAAATCATCAAAATTATTGAATTCTAAAGTTGAATCTAATTTGACAAAGTGATTGATTTCCGTATCACTCCCGAGATCTATAAAATGAATCCCTCCACAACTTAATCCCATATTGAAATTGTCAATTCTATCAATAAAAAAATAATTATTTAAATTAAAAATTAATGACAAAACAGCTTAACTCATCAATCAAATCCCAATCAAAAATGTCACTTCCATTATTACATCTTATCCCGTTAAAAATTCGATTAATATGTCTTCCTTAGGCAAAATGAAAAAAAATTATTAATATATATATATTAGGGTGTGCCAAAAAACGATGATATTTTTATTTTTTTGCTCTCAGTCCAAAATGTCCCAACAATGCTCCTGTTGAAAGCGGAGCTCAAAATTCCAATTCTAAGAGGTCCTCCATCGAACTTAAAGTTTTTCCGTTTAAATAACATGGGAAACATGCTTTTTTATTAGTTTTTTGTCCTGCAAACTGTGATGGAATTACTTAAAAAAAAACAAATGGAATGGAATGGACCTTGTTTATTATTAAATTTGGTACAAAAAATTCTATTGAGTCGAATTTCTATCTTCAATATTTGATTTGTTATATAGCTTTAAAATTTAAATTTCCGGTTTTATGCATTTTTCAGCTAAACTGTAAGAGTTAGACAAATTAGACAAATTTGTAGTACTTTTGATATTCTATAAAAAAGTTCCCGTCAATTTTTTTATATCATCAATAACAACGCGTGTATCTTTTTGATAGAAAAAAACAATGTCTGAAAAAACAAACCAACGGAACTACATGAATTTAGTTGGCTTTGAGTCAAAAAATTTAAATAGTTCAAAATTACCTGTGAAGCGCGATGTTTTATCTTTGTTTTTTTTTATATACGTGAAACAAAAAAGCTTGGAATTCGCGAGAGTTCCACATTCGTTCTTTGTGAAGTTGTTAAAGTATGGCATACATTTTTGCTCCGTGTGAACAATTCACATCACTCCATTGTGAGAATCGAAAAATTGTACAAAGACTGGCAAAAAACGCAAGTTCAAAAACTAGAAAAAAATCTCCTGCACAAAAATTATTTGAGAAGAATTTCAGTTATTCTCTCGATTGCTTATTTGAAAGTGATCAATCGAACTTCAAAAAGTTTACTGTCACAGATATAAGCTTATTATTATCGATGAACATCAGCGATTTCGCGAGCCAGCGGTCGTTATTTTTATTTGAACAGTTTCAACTGGAGCATGATTTTATGGACAAGGATCCAGAGATCTGGACTTTCGCTCAAAATTATCAACAGTGCAAATTTGTCCTGTCAAACTTAAAAGTTGTTAATGATCTCGCTGAAAGAGGCGTTGCATTGATCCAGGAGTACAATGTTTGTTTGACACGAAGTGAGGAACAGAAGCAATATTTACTGCAAGTGGTCGAGGAGCATCGTGAAAGAATTCCTAACTTTAACAAAAATACACTTGTAACTGCTTACTATAAGAAATAAAAAGAAAATATTTTCATGTGTTTAAAACTATATAATTATCATTTGATTGGTTAGTAAAAAAAATTTTCTAATTTCTACCCTTACTACTGAAGCAAGTAAGTGATTCTTAGATTGATTTCTAATAGTTTGTAATTAATTGATACGTTTTTATTCTGTAATTTCAATATTTATTTCGATAATGTTTTCATTTGTATCTATTTAACATTTATGCAAGGAATAATAGTAAAATTAACAATAACATTGATAACATTTTTTAGCCACAGGTTAAATAAAAAATTTACAAAGGTAAATTTTGCCGTAAATTGACTGAGGTTTTTATATTATAATCATATGTAATATCCTTTATCAATATATTTTATAAAATAGTTGAAAAATCATAAAAATATGACTGACTCAGTCTGTAAATTTTATAGTTTGATACTACGAAACATCATACTCACCTTATTTTGTTGCAATTTTGATGTGTTAACAAGTTTGCACCAAATTTTTTGTTTAATTATCGATATTTCAGTTCGTAAAAGCAAAAATTTGAAAAAATAAATATATATGAGCCTGTAACTTTTTTGTTATCGATGATATAAAAAAATTGACGGGAAATTTGTCATTTAACATTTCTGTCTAACTCTTACAGTTTAGCTAAAAAATGCAAAAAACCAGAAATTTAAATTTTAAAGCTATATAACAAATCAAATATTGAACATAGAAATTCGACTCAAAAGATTTTTTTGTACCAAATTTAATAATAAACAAGGTCCATTCATTCGTTTTTTTTTAAATAATTTCATCACAGTTTGCAGGACAAAAAACTAATAAAAAATCCTGTTTCCCATGTTATTTAAACGGAAAAACTTCAAGTTCGATGGAGGACCTCTTAGAATTGGAGAATTTTGTGCTCCGCTTTTAACAGGAGCTTTGTTGGGACATCTATTAAGATATTTTGGACTGAGACAAAAAAAAATAAAAATATCGTCGTTTTTTGGCACACCCTAATATATATATATATATATATATATATATATATATATATATATATATATATATATATATATATATATATATATATATATATATATATATATATGAATTTATATATTAATTAATATTACCTTAAAATCAAATCTTAATTAAAAAAATTTGAAATTTTTATCTTTAATTTTTTAAAAATCCCCATTTAAATATAAAATAATTAAAATATCAATAAAATTAATTTAAAAATTAATCAACCTCAAATTTAAATAATTCAATTTATCCCACTAAATTGAATATCTAACTTGAATTTCAAATAAATTTCCCTAAATTTTTTATTTGCAAATAAAATTCCCAAATTAATATTTTGGATGCTAACAATGAATTATGAATTAAATATGTACAAAAAACAGAATATTCACATAAATAATAGGTTCCTTGTCTGTATAAATATGGAAAAACACCTACGATTCCTCTTGGTTGGTTTTGATATAAATGAGTATTTGGCAGTTGAATAATAGAAAATTATCCGTTCTGAGAAATTACGATTTCTGTCAGATGCTGTTGAATCATATTTGCCAAAATGTTCCTGAAAATAATATTACTCGAATCTATTGAATCAACGTTAATTCAAAAAATTAAGAATACTGTCATAATCTACTAAAATGTTAACTTCTAATATCAGATATTCGGAATAATATCATACACCGTTTATTAACATATTTTTTCTAAAGAGCAAATACTAATAATATTAATCTTTTTTCTGTAGAAACCATTTCTCTGGGATTCACGCATTCGAGAGAATAAATGCGGATATTATTATAAATCCACTTCACCACATGATTCGATGGATGTACAATAGGTAGAGACTTTTTATGTTTCTAAGTCTGGATAATGTCAAGTAGGACGCCAAAAATTCAGAAATTATATGAAAACTATCTACAATAATGGGACCATCGAGTATAGCAGTGGCTCCAAAGTTGGTATACATCTGATAATAGGCATCCATGACGTTCTGTCTGTCCAATATATATATATATATATATATATATATATATATTTATATATATATATATATATATATATTTATATATATATATATATATATATATATATATATATATATATATATATATATATATATATATATATATATATATATATATATATAGATTTTCAAAATATACGGGGAAAACCGAAATGACCGTTCTGTTTTCCTTGCGGTAGAGCCTTCATTTTCAGGAATATGGAAATGTAATTGAAAAACTTCCTTCTCCTTTTTAAATTTGCTTTGATATACTGTACTTTGCTTTTCAACACTATGTTTCGTTCTTCGAGGGCCGCACTCAACTCTATTTTTTCGTATACAGACATGTGTTTATTTTTAATAATTTCATTTCCGTAGTAACCACATCGACATCAATATACAACAATACACAAACTAACAGGACCGTCAAATTTTGACGTTTATCAATAATTGGTCAAAAATTAGTCGATTCGGAGATTAATCATTGAATGCAATAGACGAAAGTATATAAAATACTGAGCCCCATGATACTGTGAAAACCAAAACAACGTATGGAAACAATGTCTTACGTTTTGTAGTGAAAGAAAATATGTACTGAATAAATCAATTTCCACTGAAATGATAGCATCCATTTTGAAAGATTGGGCTTTCAATATGCGAAAAGGTAATGGAGAAAATTATGAAGGAATTGTGGTAAAAACGATGTGGAACGTAACGACAAAACAAATAAAAAAAAAATATATGAACTAGTTTAATAGAGTAATTGATCCATTCTCTAGTCCCATATTTTTTGCCGCACGAAACGCAATAAATTCAAAAAGAAGGGAACTTCAAATATTACCGTACAAGAGAAAGGTTAGTGCATTAGCATTCAAAGAGACCGAGTTCATAGCGATGATAAAAGCGTGGGATGAAAATATACCGGAAGGATTACAAATAATGTTTTCTTCAATTGCTCCTGTAGAACTTGCGTGGAGAGGAAATGAAGGAGCGTCATGCTTGACTCATCATTTTCAAAAGGAAACTGGAAATGATGATACTCCAACTGGTAGAATACAATAAAATTATATGTTTACCAAAACCACACAGGGAGGAGCAGAACCGTGTGCTAATAATAAATGGCTTGTACCCAACTATAATGAAGTGAGTTCTAGATAAACTAATGGTAAAAAGAAGCGAAAACATCAATATTAAAACAGATAGGTCATTTCTGACGGTAAATCCTAACTGGAAAAAACAAAAAATCCTTGGCTGGTACAAAATTATTCCAATTGGAGTGCATGAAATTAGTAAATGGACCAAAAAGTCTGCAGAATTGGCAAATTTGAATATGACAAACAAAGCATTTTCAAATCATTCTCACCGAGCCACTGCTGTTTTACAATTGGTAAAAGCAGATGTATCGGAACAAGAACTTATCAAAATAACAGGACATGGTGATGGCAATTCTATCAAACTCTACCTACAGTTAGATGAACAACATCAACAAAACATAATAAATAAGATTATATCCAGTTTTGGAAACTCTACAGGTTCAAGTGATAACATCTTCGGTATTTCCAGCACTCCAATGAGCAGTTGCCACGTTTCCAGCGCAGAAAATAACTCAGTTGAAGAAAACGTAGTATATAATAATTGTGATTTTCATTGTACCAATTTGTATTTGAATTAATACATTGTTTATATCTACTTAATTCACTCAAAAAATAATAGTATCAAATACAGTACGTACTTCAAAATAAATACGGTTATATACATATCAAACTTCCTGCATAATTACAAATCGTGTCGGTTAAACTATCAAACTGACACTCTTTGTAATTATGCAACAAGTTATCGATGTATAACCTGATTATTCTGAAGCACTCATAGTATTACTACTGACTATACCACTATCGACAAGTGAAGAGAAGCATATGAAAACGAATTCATATGCAAGACGGAGAGCCATATCGAATATTTTCCAGGGAAAAAATAAAAATCGCTTCGACTAGACCCACCCCTTCGAATATTTCATTCATTTTTCTAGTTATGTGTAATCAGTGCCGACAAGGAAAAACCTTTCAGAATTTCAATTCATCAATAAAGCGTATCCCGAGAGCGACATCAGCCGCATTTCTATATATTCCTGAAGTATTCCTGGATGTATAATCAGCGTTGGTGCAACTCGAACACCTACAGATATTCCAGAGCAAATTATAATTCAATCATTTCACTTTTTGATACAGTAGAATTGGGTAATCTTCCCAAAATGTATTGTCCAGTATTCCTCACTGAAAGTAGATACATTTGGCTGTTATATTGTATTCTGGAATTCAAATCACCCAAACGAGAGTTTAATTTGGAGGAGATATGGAGTTTTGTGGCCTACATATCCGGTTTCGGAATTAATTGTTTTTGTTCAATGTATATCTCAACAAAAAAAACCAGCATGGATCAATCTCATATTCAAAAATTTCTCACCTCTGGAGAAAAAAATATAATCCTACATGAGAAATAATGTTCAAAATTGAGTAGATCTGGAGGAAAATTCATGTGCTTTATAGAATACAAATACCCTAAACATTTGATCTCACCGCAACCTACGTATAAAATCCTTAAATCTAGGGAATAATCCAATCCCAAATGTGAAATAAGGTGAAAAATCCTATGAAAAGTCAATAATCCTTCGAGTTGTCTCCTAAAATACAGTGGATCAAGTGAAAATACTGGAATACAGTAGAGCAAGAAAAAATATGGTATTATTATAATAATAATAATAACAACCGTTTTTATTGATAGTATACGAGACATAATTCATACATGAAATGTCATTCCTAGTACTATCAGAGGGCAGAGTTAGCGTTTACCTATGTGTTAGATGGGAGTACTTTCTCACCCTCACCCTAACGGAGAATAGAAAAGAAAAAAGAAAGCTGAATTACAATTTCTAGCAATATAACTATATAATAATAATGTGTAAGACACAAAAAAAACAATATAAGTTATGATATGTCAGTATGTCAGAACACGTAGAATGGGGAGATACTTAAGTGTAGATATACAGCGGGAATACTTATGAATATATATCATCCATCAACAGAAATTTTTTCATTTTTTTCTTGGAGAGTCCAATCGAACTATTTTTTAGATCATGTGGTACCTTATTGTGTAGCCGTGATATCATGTAGGAAAATAAAGACTGATAGAGAGAGGAAGACAACATCTGCGTGATTCAAGAGAGACAAGACTAGGGCTTTGCATACGATTATTTCACTTTTTTCGTCTATAAAAGATCTGTTGGAAGGAGGTACAAGTTAAGTTGGACGTATGGATCGTCTTGTTCTTGGATTTTCAGGGAAGCTGCTGGCAAGCGAGTTTTCCAGCTTCTTCTTTCGCTCTTCTGTTTTTTTTTGCACGCTTCATATTAGCTTCACTTGTATGTTTGTTTGTTTGTTTGTTTGTTTTTTTGTTTGTTTGTTTGTTTGTTTGTAACCGACTCTTTTGGGCGCGATTTTGACCCACTTCCAGAAGTCCGAATGATTTGAAATTTGGCAGGTGTACATAATTCCGGTGACAATGCATTGAGAAATTTATGTGTGAAGAAAAAACAAAATGGCGGCTCCAATATGGCGTACGAGTTTTGTGATTATGGTCCGATTTGCTTCAAAATTGGTATCCAAGGGTTTTTGAGGTCGGAGATTATGACTCTTTTGTCAAAATTGAAAAATTCGGAATGACGGCTCCACAATGGTGGACGAGTTTTGTGATTATGGTCTGATTCTTTCCAAAATTGGTGTATGGGGGTTTTTGGGGTCGAATATTATGATTCTTCTGTACAAATTGAAAAATTCAAGATGGCGGCTCCAAAATAGCGGCCGAGTTTTGTGATTATGGTCCGATTCGCTTCAAATTTGGTATCTGAGGGTTTTCGTGGTCGGAGATTATGATTCTTTTGTCGAAATTGGAAAATTCAGGATGACGGCTCTACAATGGTGGACGAGTTTTGTGATTATGGTCTGAGTCTATTCAAAATTGGTATGTGGAGGTTTTTGGGGTCGAATATCATGATTTTCTTGTGAAAATTGGGAAATTGAAGATGGCGGCTTCAAAATGGCAGCCGAGTTTTGTGATTATGTTCTGATTCTATTCAAAATTGGTATGTGGGGGTTTTTGGGATCGAATATTATGATTCTTTTGTAGAAATTCACAAATTCTAAATGGCGGCCGAGTTTTGTGATCTTGGTCCGATTCCATTCAAAATTGATATGTGGGGGTTTTTGGGGTAAAATATTATGATTCTTCAGTAGAAATTGAAAAATTCAAGATGGCGGCTTTAAAATGGCGGCCGTGTTTTGTATTATGGCGATTTATTCAAAATTGGGGGGGTTTTGGGGGGGATTATGATTCCTAATTTTTGATAAGATTATTCCATTTTTCAATTTGCAAAAGAATAATAGAAATAATAGTTAAAAAAAAATAAAAAAACACGCTTTCATAAATTAACCACACTAAAAAGTAGGAAATAAATAATAGCTTTTATAGAAATCTAGACTAAAAAAATAGAAAATAAGAAAGAAATGTATATTATTTAAAAAAAAGCGTGGGGTTCATGGTATCAATAATAGTACATTACACACCGAGGCGACACCATGCACCCCACGATTTTTTTTTAAATAAAATACATTTCTTTCTTGTTTTCTATTTTTTTAGTCTAGATTTCTATAAAAGCGTGTTTTTCAGTTTTTTAAAATATTATTTATTATTATTACACGCTTCATATTAGCTTCACTTGTATGTTTGTTTGTTTGTAACCGACTCCTTTGGGCGCGATTTTGACCCACTTCTAGACGTCCGAATGACTTAAAATTTGGCAGGTGTACATGATTCCGGTGACAATGCAATAAGAAATTATTGTGTGAAAATAAAACAAAATGGCGGCTCCAATATGGCGTACGAGTTTTGTGATTATGGTCCGATACCGCTTCAAAATTGGTATCTGAGGGTTTTCGTGGTCGGAGATTATGATTCTTTTGTCAAAATTGAAAAATTCAAGATGGCGGCTCCAAAATGGTGGACGATTTTTGTGATTATGGTCTGATTCTATTCAAAATTGGAGAATAATAGTTAAGAAAATTTAATAATAATAGTTTGAAAAACTAAAAACACGCATTAATAGAAAACTAAACTCAAAAGTTAAAAATAAATAATAGTTCAAAAAAACTAAAAAACACGCTTTTATAGAAAACCAGACTAAAAAAATTGTAAATAACAAAAAATATTTTTTATTTAAAAAAAAGCGTGGGGTGCATGGTATCAATAATTATATAGTACATTACACACCTAGGGCGGTAAAGTATGAAATGTCTCAGATCACAGTTAATTGTTGGCCGAGGCAATACCATGCACCCCACGCTTTTTTTTAAATGAAATACATTTCTTTCTTATTTTCTATTTTTTTAGTCTGGTTTCCTATAAAAGCGTGTTTTTTAGTTTTTTTAAACTATTATTTATTACTATGCTTGTCTTCTGTTAGTAATTGTTCCTAGGAGTAAGATGTACCATCGGTTAGTAATTTATTATTGACAATTTTGGCATTAGGATCAGTGATTTTAGCCAGTCAAAGCTGTTCGAACATACATTTACGCCTCAAATAATCTTCATTGGCATAGTCCTGAGAAAACAGCACACCAAGTTGTTTCAGGTTGGCGTTTTTGTTTCGAGAAGAAGTTAGTATTTCGGTTTTCAAAGTGAAGTTAGATACTTCTGCAATGACTGATCTTGGTTTGTCACTCTTAATCTCTCCTATCCTGGTAACGAAGCGAAATTCGTGATTATGACAAACAATACTCAATTCCTTATTGATGAATTTCACCTGATCAGATGAAGGTGTTGTTTCCTTCGCCAGCTAAACCATGGA
This sequence comes from Gonioctena quinquepunctata, assembly GCA_018342105.1. Lineage (NCBI taxonomy): Eukaryota > Metazoa > Arthropoda > Insecta > Coleoptera > Chrysomelidae > Gonioctena > Gonioctena quinquepunctata. The sequence goes on from JAFIRS010000214.1 coordinate 380,161, forward strand.
TTATAATAATTAATTTTTTTGATCTTCTCTCAGTTTCAAGGAGGCGCTGTTTCAAAGTTTCTTTCTCGCCCTCCAAGCATTCAATTCTGGCCCTGAGTGTTACGAAATCAGCACTGATGGTGGTTTTTAGCTCTGATATCTCTTTCATAATTTCCTGGTTGCTTTTCGCTAATAATTCGTAAAGGTCATCAATGGTTTTAGGCAAGTCGAAATAATTGAAGGCAACTGCAGTGCCAGTACGAATCTTGTGCAATAATAATAATAATAATAAGTTTATTCGCATTAAATTTTTTTACAATAATGGCAAAAGACTCTGGGTATCATTTGAATATAAACAGAGAAAGAAACCCATTTGGGACCAAATGGTTGCGCATGGGTCATTATTTCTCGTCTGGTGTACAGAATGTTTCACAAAGAATAATTACATTTATCATTCAAGTAATACAGTTATTTAAAGATTTAAAATAATTACAAAATTTAAAAATATTTTTACAAACACTTACATAGTAACACATATATTTACAGAAAAATAGTGAAAAAAAGTGGTAAAAACAGAAAAAACAGAATAACATAGAAAAAAATTGACAAAAATAGATAAAAATAGACAAAAATAGATAGCAGTATTCAATTCCCGACAAGTGAATGTATTTTATGTCTATCTGTCCCATGTAAGTAGTCTTGTATTATCTTTTTTATCAGTTGGAGGGAGTTTATTGAATTATACTGCTGTCTAGTACAGTAAACGTTTCTGTTAAAATGAGAATGTCGTATTGATATTCCAATTGTTTCAAATGGATTTTCAGTTCATCTATATTTTCATAACCGCTTCTTATATTCTGATGAAATGTTCAATGATTTTGTTTTCTCATTATTTCTAAAATGTTCATTCAGATCGGATATTGAGTAATATTTGATTGTATTAATGGGAGTATGATTAACATCTTTAATATATTGATCCATTTCTCTACTATACCTGATAAGGAAACTGAAATAACAGCATATTGCTTTTCTGTATATTCTGATGATATCTAATTAATAAAACTATACTTGTTTTCCTGAAATTTGTTCGCAATGTGAAAAGGTTTGAAACATTCTCTGGTGTTTCAATGATAAGAATTAAGAAATGATGAGATTATTGAGGAACGATGGGAGTAGTCCAGCTGAATTAGGCGTTCACTTTTGATTGCGAAGAACTCTCGCTGCAAAGTCGCTGGAAGCTGAGTTAGTTCTTTGTTGAGTTTTATTTCAGGTTTTTGTGGTGTGTATTTGGTTTTTTTCCCGCTTTCTTTGTTTCTATTTCTTCTGTATATTTATTCCTTTTTGAGATTCCTGTGTTTTGTTGGTTTGCTGTTCTATTTTTGGATGAGCTACTTTCGACGACGTACCGGGGGCACTATTTAAATGTTGTTTTCTTGAGGTGGATGGATTTAAATTTCTGCGAAACTGGTCTTCGTTGCGTTCTTTCAGTTCCTCAATTCCATAGATTTCTCCATTGACTATTAGCGTATTTTCTTCCATAGTAGCGTTTAGTTTTTTTCTTTGGCTAACTTCAGGTGAGTCACTAGAATCTCCTGGTCTTTTCTGCCTTCTATCAAGAGATCCTGTGATATACAGATTTTCTTTCCTTTTAATTCATAGCAATTCTGTAGTATTCTTATCTTTTTCAAGTAAGAGATCAGTACTATTTTGATTGTCAGAATCTTCTGGTTTCGAAATGGAAAAATATTGTTATTATCTGTTTCACTGAGTTCTATATCAAGGAGTTCAGATAGTGTTTCAACAACAGAAGACTCTATGGATTCTGTGTCAGGAATTTCTAGTCCATATACCAATAAATTATTTTTTCTTAGTTCTTTATCAAGATTATCAAATTTCTTCTCAATTTCTTCTATATTTTCTTCTAAAATATCTATACGGTTGGTGTTCTGTTCTAGGATATCAATCAATTTTTAATTCTCATTTTCAATTTCTAACTTTATTTCTCCTCTGTTTTTGTTTCCCCCTTCTTTTATTTTCTTCAATATCTCGTTCAGCAAGTCTTTGTTTGATAAATTGGTTGTCATGTCTCCGTTGTTTTCAATATGTAATTTTCGAAAAATCAGTTTTGTTGTGTCAGTATACACTCCCATATTTTATTATTATTCTCGCGCTATCAGTTTCCTTTTGGTATGAGTTCTTCAATTGCCACTTTTTATGTGTTTCGTTTTGTATCTCTGGTTGTATGACATCAAAGTTAGCACCATTCGTAACTCACCCTGATGATTACAATGACATGAACACACAACTTTTGATCACTACTCCCTAAGGTTCACTCTGATATAAATTTCAAATTTGTTAGGCAGTTCGAGAACGTGGAAGATGGGTCTTCCACAAGGATCCGATTTGGGTTAGGGGTGAATATATAATGGTTCTTTGCTCCATGTACTGTGACATATTATGTTCGGCCTCGTTCCTATGGAGGTACAGTTGTCCTACCAATCTAAGTGGTGGACATAACCTGATGGATTTCTTACCGTCAGATAGTTTTGATTTGCTCTGCAACGGCCCTACATTGAATGATTTTCATGTATGCTAAAGCTCATGTGAGCTATTGAGAAGTGTAGTTCATTTTGACTTATTTTTCTACATACATAAAAGCAATTACACAATATGTATAATTAGTAATCGCTGTTATCTTATTATAAGGTTATTAAGACAATATCTCACAATAAATGAATATACCAAAGAACATATTCTGTTAACGTAAAGACAAGTAAGTAATAACAGAAACTAGAGAAAATGGGAAAAAAAAATATTGATAAAATAATATTGAAAAAAATTTGTGGGCATATTCCCAATATTAAAAGGTTGCATATATAAATGGTTTTGATGAAATAATGACTAGGGAATTTTATTATTAGAAGAAAGAAAAAAAAATGGAAAAATTTATCATAATAAAAACGATTTATATGAGGTCATTGAAAAATTCTCTGATATCGTAATAAACATGGGTTTGAAAAAAGTTTGACCCTATTTTTAAAAATATTTAGAGGAATGATTCCTGTTATTGCGGACGGTAGGTGATTGAATGTTTTTATTGCCATATATAAGGGACCTTTTCTGTGCACTGTATAATTGAATTGTGGTGGAATATACTTGTTTTTGTTGCTAGTGTCATAGTTGTGGATATCCGTGAATTGTTCAAGTTCATGTTTTTTTTGGAACGCTGCTAAGGAAAGACGATATAGATACAAATTTGTAATTGTGAGTATTTTCAGTCTTTCAAAATGACTCCTACAGGATTCGGTTCGTTTAATCCCGCAGATGGCTCTGAGAGCTCTTTTTTGTATTATGAATGTGCTGTTGATATCTACTGAGTGTCCCCATAATTCTATTCCAAATTGGACTAAGCTGTAGAAATAAGCGTAATATACTGTGATTGCTGTTTCTTTGCCAATGTTTTTCCTTATATTGCGAATGTAGCACTGCAAAGTTTTTTGTTTAGGTTATGAATATGTTTTTTCCAATCTAACTTTACGTCAATGTGAATTCCAAGAAATTTTACATTTGTTGTCCCTTGTATTTCCCCATAAGGTGTTTCGATATTGATTTAGTTTATATCATTATTTGGATGGAAGGTTATACAATGGGTTTTATCTGTATTAACACATAACTTATTTGAAGAGAACCAGTGCATTATTTCTGTAAGTTGTTGGGATGACGACACCGACAAATCGTCAATATTATCGCTTGAGTCTATTACACTCGTGTCATCAGCAAATAGGCAGAATTCCACAGAAAATTAGCAACTAAGTCATTGATGTATATCAAGAATAACATCGGACCCAGAATCGATCCCTGGGGAACACCATATTGAAGTTTTCCGTTATTAGAGTGATATTGTTCTATTTGTGAATTACAATTATGTGTTATTCGGATAAGGACTTCGCGATCTGATAAATATGATTCGAACCAATTGTTCGCAATCCCTCGTATGCCATAGAATTCCAATTTCTGTAGTAAAATAGTATCACCCTGTATCACCCATACCTTGATAGCAACTTTTCACCTCAAAATAAGGTGGGGAATCTGTTTGTCGGTCTTATTCCGACTCACCCTGTATATATTGTTCGCCTTACACAAAAATTGAGTCCAATTGACTCACTTCTATGAAAATTGCTATAAGTTGGAAAACCTGTTGAGTGGATATTGTTTTGGGCTCTCGCCTGTTGTATCCCAAACATAAATAAATGAATACATATGTCGGACTGATATCGTCTCATCCTTTTGTCGTAAGTATTGTTGCGGAAAACCCATATAAAACTGAATATTTCGTTCTATTCGTATTCATTCATGACCCCTACACATGGAAACCGTTCCATTAAACATAACTTAAAAAAATCCAAGATGCACCCTATAGAAAACCTCGCACCTCAACCACATACTCGTATTACAAGTGCTCTGTGAAACGGGCCTTTGCTTATAAGCAAGCTTCAGGAAAATTCTCCTCATAAAAATCCAATGATTTTGACTAATTCTCTCGTCACACATTCCGCAAATACGCTGCCAATTTTCGCATCGCTTTCGGATGCTAAATCAATTCCTCACCTGTTCCCGGAATTGATGAGCTTTGAAAGTCGCGCTCGGCCTCGCGACGCCTCACGACACATTGCTCGCTTTACTTATGCATAGACAGTCCCGAGCGTCACCTTTTACGCTCCTGTACTCCATCACCCTAAATAGCGACAGCTACTTTTTCAACCCACTTTTTCATTTCATCACTCGGTGGCGAAAGTAGCGCACAATTATTTTTATACCGAGAACCTTGCTTGAAACAAATCATATTTGTTTTCACTACTAGAAATCACCATTATTGATATAATTTTTATTCATATTTATGTATCAAAGACGAAAAACTGTATATTATAGTCGAGCCTGCGAATTGATAGCCGAGGCTAGCAAGCAGGCGAGACAATAGACAGTTTTTCGCCGGGGTGCATATTACATTTTTTCGTCGTAGCATTTTCAGTGGACGGAAGGTTGCGGCCACAATTCTGGAAAACTTTGAGGTGTTTGACCACAACCACTGCCACATAATATACACGGTTCTATCACGCGGCGGCTACCCAAATGGGGAAAATTTTTTTGGTGGCTGCTACGTTCCGATCTACGTTCCTGGATCTCAGATAGCCACATTCCTACCACGTTGTGGTCACCTGGTAAAAACGTGGATATGTAGTGGCCGACACTAGACACGTTAAACAACTGACTGCGTTTGTGTCAATAATATTTAGCTCAATCTCTGTTCAGCAACATATCTTTATGATAAATGTTCCTCATTCTTCCATTTTGCCTGATTCATTTCTTATACTGGATCAACTATAAAAATATCTAACATATAAACAAACAAACGCGTAAGTAAGTATAATGAATTTGGATACTTCCAATCGGGATAAAATCAAAACGATTGAAAGTTTTATGTGAAATATGTGTGTTGTAGCTCGATTGTGAGCACACGCCGTCTGAATACTCTTTATTTAAGGAAAACATTACAATTTTGGAAATGACTCACCTCTGAAATTATGTACTTGAATCCCACAAATCTTGTTTTATCAATCTTGGTTAGCTGAAACAAATACTTACGTAATAAATACTACGTTTGATGCAGTGCAGACGACAAATGAATTTTCATTGGATATTTCGATCATTTCTCTAATAATGGCCACCCAGCATATTCCTGTGAATATGGCGGCTTTTGGAGAATATAACTTTGAAGTGTCAGAAAGTGTAGATATGCCACTCTGAAGCTCCTGCCATTATGAAGTGCCCAGTGGAACTTAATTATTAACTTTTCCACAACTGGAAACCCCGTCGCAGGCCCATGACTCACCACTTCAAAGTTATAACCTAAATATTACAATAGGTCTTTTACACTTGAAATGGGCGAACACCTGGAGCTATTATAACCTGCCACTTCAAAGTTATAACCTCGAAATTGCAGGTACATGTTCATCAATTGTTAAAAAAGGACATGTAGCAAGTATAGTGGATATATGCAGCTCCAATCAACAATTATCAAGTAACAATGATCAATTAACAAGTAATTAAAATGATGGCATTTATGCAAACAGAATTAACAATTAATGTATGAATATTGAGCAGGAGCCGAAGTCAGAGATCCGATCTATTTAGATTAACCTTTCTATACAAAATCAAGAATTTTTTTTCATTTATAAACGCATAACCTTTTTTATTTTGAATGAACATCATTCATGTAACAGGTGAAATGAACTTTTGGTAAGCCACAATAAAATAATTTGGGAAAAGTTAGGTTAGTTTTCGTCCTCGCACGGTCCAATCCACGTTCACTTCAAAATAAAGGAAAATGGTCTATTGAAAACGCATAACCCATTTCATATTGATTAAATAACATTCATGTTTCACGTTCCAGGTTAAACTAACTTTTTGTAAGCCACAATAAAATAATTTGGGAAACCTTAGGTTAGCTTTTGTCATCGCGCGAAATGGTGAATTTTGAAGGTTATTGTATTTTGTAGTGACTTTTATTAGATGCGTACTCTGGCTATCAATTATGGAGATAGCAAGAATGTGGCAACCATCATCACATATCACAATCAACTGCCTGCCACATTGAAGGTTTTATGGAAGTTACCAAAACGTCACCGAAACTATCATACTCTCTTGAAAGTGACTGTAACTTCTAAGTGATTTTTAAGTGGTACAGGATGGGCACCGCAACGGTTATTTTCCACTTTGAGTTTTAAACCTTAAAGGATTTGCTCAGTGGCCATAATGTTTCAGACACCTCAATTGACACTGATAAGTTATAGAACTGTAGAGTGGCTTCCATAGATGAGAATTACGTGACAACAACGATACAAATTTAAAATTTTAGTTATTCTTACTGTATAGTGGTGAATTTTATGATGATTACGTAATAACCACCGAGTCGAGTTGCAGTATCAGTTTCCGTCACTATAATGCTGTTTGGGTAAGCACTCACCTGTTTGCTTTTCGGCTACGTCCCACTATTCGAACTGCAGACTCGATCATAATTCTAATGAATTTTAACAAAAAATTTTCTGATTTGAAGTGTAACAATTCTCTATTTTAATTATACTACAAAATTAAATCAATCTCGAAGATGAATATTGAACGTACAGTTTGTGCACTTATTGATATTGATTCCTGCTGTCGAAGAAGATGCTACAGACAAGTTTTGATTTTGGGTACTAGTTGATGCAACTTCAGATGCAGGTGCTCCAGCAGCACTATTTCCAAAATTTCTCTCTTGGAGTCCTTCACCTGTTAAAATGCTTTTCGATACGTTTATTTTATTGGGAATGGAATCCTTAATGTATCCCTCGGCGACTCTTGGGGACTTTCATCCTCCGTGCTGTTTCAATGACAGGATATCTGCGCCGGTATTGACCAGAAGTGTTGCAGATGTGCGCCGATAACAATAATAATAATAATATTTTATTTCATAAAGACCATATTACATGGTATTGGACATGTCAAGAAATATAAATATAAAAATATAAGAATCTATACACCTATAATCATATATACATAAAATTTCATTCTACGAGACGTAAAGAAGACTCGAAGACTTACAGGCACATGAATAACAGTTATTATATAATTTCAGTTATTGTTTACATATAGACATTTAGACACACAATGTTCAGTATAATATAACAGTCAATACAATTTTATTACAGTTAAAAAGTCAGAAATTCGCTTGGTCTATATATGCATTTCTCAATCAAATAACTTTTCAGTTGTTTTTTTTAAAACGTATTTCATTTCTTTCACTTTTCATTGAACTCGGGAGTATATTGAAAAACTTTATACCACTGTATTGAGGACTTTTTTCATATAAGGAAGTTCAATGCTGAGGAATTTGTAGCAAATTGCCATGCCTAGTTTTATAATTATGACTATCATGATTATGTGTTGGTGAATCTATATTTTTACTGACAAGCAGAATACATTTGTAAATATATATACTGGGAATTGTTGAGATGTTATTATCTCTAAAATATGGTTTACATGAGTCTGTTCGTTTGATACCAAATATAAGTCTGATAATACGTTTTTGTGAGATCAGTAGTCTGCGAGCCATTGATATATATCCCCATACAATAATGTCGTAGCTAATTCGAGAGTATACGAGCGCATAATAGACATTGAGGAGTTGTTCTTTATTGAATATCGTTTTTAGTTGGACTATAGCATCAATGTCCGGTGTAATCTAGTTCGTTTGGAAATTTTAAGTATTTTGCGATCAAGATAGGTATCTTCGCAAATGTATGCACACCAATCACTTGCACTGTACACTTTCGTAATTTATGTTTGACGAAAAATACATTATGATTATAATGCTTCGGTCTCAAGTCATTACGAGCATGTCGCCTTGATCAACAATATCTTTGGTCGTTATTTTACGTAGTTTGTCTCTTCGATAAGCCCCAGCAATTCCAATAATCAAACAGAGCTGTAAAAATATAATAATAAATACATCAGCAAAATGAATTAAAACATTTCACCTTGGGCAAAAGATAAGTCTCATCTGGGGCATTACGAAGAAATCTGTTTATTTCATCTCGACTGAATACCCAACATTTTTTCGCTTTGTACCCAACGCTTTATTTTTTCAAAAATTCAATAAGTTTGTGGATTCTAGCATATAGTATATTGACCATAGCGGTGATGACTTATAATTATTGCCAGCTTTACTAGAAAAATGGGCCAGAAGAACATTTTCTGAGAGATTCTCGACATTGCGTAAAATCTAGCGGATTCCGTAAATAGTTAATTTGACACCATCAAATGACAGTTATTGTCACAGGCGCCCATGTTTTCATTAAATCGTGGATTTACGAAAATGACTCAATCGCCGCTCCCGCATCGTGCCGTATCATAGTGACTACATGTAATTTTTTGTAGAGGTCGACGAAAAAATTATTTATGCACGACCAAGCGTTAAGTAGCACTCCAGCGCCCGGATTTGAGGGCGTAAAGTAGCACTTCAGCGCCCCCGGACTACTTTATAGCCCGGCGGGCGATAAAATCGTTGAACAGGCGCTAAAGTGAATTTCAATCTCATATCGATAAAAATCTATATTCCGATGGATCATATAATCAAACCCAAAACATTATCAACAATAATATAACGAAAACTACGAACATAAATTGATTTAAAAAATGAATCATAACTAAATATTGACAATACAATTTGAAGAGTTATTTACGGAAATATTTGGATTTGTTGTTTTCTGTTGTTCAGATAGTTACTGATTTCAACTGATTCCTCATTACTAGAAGTCTGAAGAGAATGCATGTTATTATTTGGTGTTTCAGAGTAGTAAGCAATATTTTCAGATTGTCTGCAGTGGCTAGTAGAAGGCTCATCATTTTCTACAATTTTCTCAGCAATCTTCAGCTTATTTGCAACTGAATTTTCAATACAACCTTCCGCAACAGTCGTCGACTTCCACTCAGCCTTTTAATGTTGATTATATCCACGCCTGCATCTGCTAACATAGTTGCTGAGGAACGTCTGAAGCAGTGACCAGTATATTATTTCGCATTAGAAATACCTAGGTAAGTGGCTATTCTGAATGGTATTTGACCGAACGTATTTTTTTCCGATAACCTGTCTCGTACACTTGCCATTTTTATAATATAAAAAAAAAACGCCTCTGATCATTCTGATCTCGCAAGGAAGAATATTTCCTGTAAATATCCAAATAACTTGGCGATTCTTGTTCTTTATCGATTACAGTAAATACTCGATCTATCTTCGTTTTGGTTTCTCGTATAGTTATGAGTGAGAATGTCTCGGAATCTTGAATATCGTCCACTGTGATAATTGCCAATTCTTCGCGGCGACATGCTCCACAAATACCAAAAATCAGTGCTACCCACAATAAATTCTCAGATTAACATACTGAACATTGAGAAAACATGAAATTAGAACTTACTTTTATCATAAGATACAAATCGTCTGGTGCTTCCCTCAAAAATAACTCGATTTCTTCCTCTGCTTAGAATCTTCGAATTCTTTGGTTCACAACCATCAAATTTTCGTTTCAAAAAAGCTAACAATCTTGCGTTTTTACTGATATCTATATTATCATGTACATTTAAGTGCTTTAAGCATGGAATAATATGACCACATGGTAGAGGGCTTACAATATTAATTTTTCTAGAAAATAGGCAAGAAGTACAGTCTCTGTGTATTTCATATTTTTTACATTTTTCCCGTTGCACCACCTCACGAATTCTTCATACACCTTGTCGTATATTTTCTTGGATTCACTTGGCAATAAACTCAATTTCGCATCCTCAGCTGCTTTACTTATTTCTGGTGGAGTACTATTCACACTTCCTTTGTCCTTGAATCCATTTCAAAATCAGTAATAAATTATCTGTGATCACAAAAATTAACAGCAAATATGGCTACTAGCCTATATAATCTTATTTCGAAAAATTGAATGAGTTGCCATGGTAACATTCATTCCATCACTTCTTGATTTATTCTGTTTCCGATATGATATGAATATACATCCTCACGGCAGCCTTGATGCATGTATTTTCATCATGTTTTAGATATAAAGAGGTATCTATCTACATGACATCAAATATACCGGTCGTGCATAATTTTTTTTATGTATTTTGGGCGTAATTTGCTCTTATGGACCTAGGCGTGTTAATAGCCCTCGCTATCGCTCGAGCTAATACTCACACGCTGCGGTCCATAAAAGCCTATTTCACGCCCTTGATACATAAATAACTATCATCTCGAGCAGGAGGGTAATAATGACTTTATAATTGACCTAGGTTAATAATGGAAAACAATAAATTATGGACACCACAGCATACTAGACATATTGACATTTCATGACAAATATTGTCTGCTACCGGCACCTAGGATTACGGCGTCATCAGAATTGAATATAAATATACAGTGAGGTCCATAGATAACGGATAAATTCATTTCCCACGTAACTAATGCCGGGTCCACATAAAACCAACAAAAAGAAACAAAACATCAACTCAATGTTTTTCAACAATACAGCAACAAATCCAAAACATTTCAACAACAAAACTTGTTTTTTTTTTATTCCAGCAGCTTTTCGCGTTCCCGTTGCGAGTCGGTAAACATCGGAAAGTTTCTGTTTTGTTGCCACTTCTGGCAAAATTTGTCGGCACATCCGAAAAACAAAAAACAAAGACAAAACAAGATCACATCTTTGTGGACTTTTGAGTGTTGTGTATTGTGTCTGGAAAAAAGTACGCAGTATGTCGGCTGAAAAATTGAAGTGGACTGTGGATAACACTAGTAAATTAATTGAGCTCTCTCGGGAATATCCTTTATTATATATTTTATATACGATGCTGAAGATGATAATATAAACATCGTTGTGAAAAATGGGATGCAATGGAAGAAAAAGAAAAATGTCTGAATGTGTCTTCAGAAAAAGTGGAGAGAAAAATATTAAATCGAAGAGAAAGAAGAATTTATAAAGCAAGAAAAAAGTCTGTAGCTCGTGCATCTTTCCAATCTAAATAGTTTGTTTATCAAGTTATGACTTTTTTGAGAATTGAAAATAAATCTAGAAATCATACCTATTGAATTCTCAAAGATTCCGATTGACATTTTAGACCAGTTGATATAGATACTCAATCAACATTTATTCCAAAAGTTTTCAAATTTCAATGGTATGTAAGTTGCGAAAAACGTTTACATGCTTTATTTTCACACTGAAAATTGCAAAAGTTCTGCAAACCAGGCACACCGATAGTAATGATGTTTTACAATATCCATTGGGTTTGCAACCTGGTAAAAGTTACGGAACTTTGTTTTTGTCATTTGTTCAAGTTTTTCATTGTTATTTGTTTGAAAAAATTAGAAAAGTTCTGCAAATTGGATAAGTGAACGGAAAAAAAGTTTAACATATTCACGTACACTTGCAACCATTTCTGAAAAACGCATCATCTATTCATCAAACTTTCCCATCGACGCTTCCACTTTCAATACACACAATCATTGAAATAAAGTTTTTTATTGTGGTTGCAAATGAAGAAAATATTGGTCTCGGTGAATATGGAAGTTTGCAACCTCATACAATAAACTGAACCTATTTATACACTATTTTTTTTTCTGCATTTTTACAACTGCTGAAATAGTTGCAAAAGTTCTGCAAATTGCAGTTACAATACGACTAATATTTCACGTGACGCAAGAGATTTGCAACCGTCATTGTTCGACGGAACATTTTTTTGTATACTTTTTTTTTTATAATTTGGCCATAAATTATAAACATTGTGAAAATAGGTTTGGGATATATATCAGACCGACATATGTCCACAGTGGTCCATAAATACTTGATCATCATCGCGTATATCTGTTATATTTTGTACTGGTTAATTGAAATTGCATCTGAGGAATAATACGGTTACGTAGTTAACCACTACAAAATTTGAAACTAATTATTAATCTTAGACGCGATCACTGTTTTCGACTAATCAGCGAAATAAATTTGATCAAATATATTCGAATGCAACAATCGAAAGAGTACAAAATTTTGCTAAATTCTGCTAAAAGACTATTGGAAGACATGAATTTTTTATCGCATTAGAAACGACAGGCAATCATTCTTCATTTAAAATTTTTACTCGTTACGACATGACTTTTTAGCAATCGAAGAGATTTTAAAACGAATATTCGATACATCATGGAATTAAGGATATCAAAATGTTATCGATTGTTAAGTACATAATTTTCATTTTGAATTTAATTCTTACAGGTATGTATTTCTTAAATTAAATAAAATTATAATTTACCTTTATACCCGACTTTCTCACTCCAATTGTGGTTTCGCATGAAAAATTCCATCGAATTCGAGTGGTGGACAGAAATGTAATCGTCATGTAAAAAATTAATTTAGAGAGTGAAATCTTCAGTTCACTTGAATGAACTTCAAGGTATCCAACTGGAAATATAAATTACAAAAAAATTTACATGTTTTATGGTGATAATTTCCAAAGAGATGAATAACCTTTTTTTTTCAACGTAGCAATCACTATTACCTTCATCCAAGGGATCTGATTTGATTCTGATTCGGGGTGTTTCTACTCCAGTACTACGATCGTAAACTTGTTTTATGGAATGATAAACAAATTATTTTTCGATAAAATACTCTATGAGAAGGTTTATATTAGTCAATTTTTGAGTATACAGTTCTTTTTTTGGGGATCTGTAATATTGATATTTCTAGTGGATATTTTTGGTTTATACGTTCATGGTGGACTAGACTACATTTCAGTAGTAATAACTGCATTTACGGCATCACAGAACACAAAGATTGACACAATGGCCTTGCGATGAATGGTAGATGAAGGTTGACTATTATTTAATCTTCAGTTTTTGGAAGAAAATCATGGAATATATCGACAGTATACACGAAATTATCGTTTTTTTTACTAATTCGATATCATGGTGGGTCAACTTATTCAAACAGAAGCGTAGTTGTGTTTGAAGTTGTAGACGTTGTGGTAACCAGATTACTCCCGTTTCGGACGTCCATCATCCTAATGGTTTCAATAGGTTTCCACGACGTTTCGAATGCTGGTATCTGCAATCGTCAGGTGTAGGTGCTACTTACCTATTTATATGTTTGTCGGTGCAATGATACGTGTAATTCCGCCATGTGCAGTGGTGCATGTTATTTTGTGCGGTGTGGTGGTGCGTGAAGTTTCGCGCCTCTGCAGTCCGCCAGGAAGAGCTATCAGTGGTTTCCATACGTTCTTGATCCCAACGCTTGGTTCACTACAGCCGTTATTGGCTTCGATGTAGGCGGCCTCTTTGAACATTGACCTCTCGATGTAGAACCCTCGCGTTGTCCCATAGAATTCGATGGTGCTCAGTCCAGGCGTGGTCAGCAATTCCCGATTTTGACGTTTCTTCACGTTGAGTCCAGTTTTTGTGCTCATCCAATCCTACAGAAAACGGCCTCTTTGTTTCTCCAATGTAGGAATCTCCGCATTCACACGGAAGTTTATAAACTCCATAAAATACTGCCGGATTGATGTTGAATTTGTTTTCGATCCTTCTGATCTTCTTGAAGACCCTCTGGTGTACGGAAGGCAGGTCAGTGTGCTTTGTCGTTGCTCTTCAGATGTCTTCGTTCTCTGGAGATGTTTCAATACTTCTCCTGGGAATGTCTTGGGGTATCCATCTCGGAGAACGAGCACAACGGCATTATGGAGTGGGCCAGTCACGCACTGAACAGGTCGCAGATCAACTACCACCGTTGGAAAAAAGAGATGCTGCTACTGGATGCCACGTACATTTCATTTATGAAAAACTTGACGCAATGGAAATAATGCAATTCCTTTGTGCTTTGTGTTTATTACATGGAAAAAACGTATTTCAATACCGAATTGTTAGATTACCAAAACTAATTAGGGAAACGATATTTTCAAGGATATGGGATAAACAAAAGTTCGATACGGTACTACGTGGAGTAATAAATACTCATTCAGTATGCAAAATACAAAGATTATGGGTTTTTCTCAGCAGTTCAGACATATACCTACCTGGATTTAATACGATAAGCGGTTTTATTACTCCATGCCTTTATTTTACGGACTACATGAGGTAATTTCATGAGATTCACTTTCACTGTCACTTACAGATCCTACAGTGATTGTGATGGTTTCAATCCTCTTTCATTTAACATTGTTGATTTTTTTTAACTAACTGAAAAAAACTTTCATCAATTTGAAACTGTCTTTTTTTTTCAGGTACGTATTGCTCCATAGAAGCCCACGCTATCTCATTGTCCTCAATCATCGAGTAAGTATTTCAAGGATCTTTCAAATTTTGAACTGAAGGATCTGCTTTCAACAAATTGATTGAAATATCCAATATTTTGGTTTGTCAATCACTGCTGCATTTATGCTTTACTACGAAATACATTTGGAACTTTTCTACTCAATGATGAGACGCTATTCGGTGGCGAAGTTGGTATCAGCATTTCCAACAGCCACTTTTCATGTAGATTTTTTTTTATAAACCAATAATTATTCGTATTATATGGGCATCACATTCATAGGCTGTAATAAAAATAGTTTTTATTCCAGACGATAATGCATAAGAAACACATATTTTTTGGCAAAGAGTTAGGCAGAACATTCCGCTACAATATTCTTCTGAGTTTATCTTCCCTGGTAAGTAGGAATTATTTCGATATAATCGGGAAGACGAAATTACCATGCGATATGGTGGTGAAATAAGTTCTGTAGACGATACTATGATATATTACAAAGATAGCTCCTAGCAAGAGGTGAAAAATCAAATCGAAATAGATTCAATCACAAATATCCATCAGTTCTCTATGGACAAAGTTAACTGTCTTTGTTTTCTCCCAAAGAAAGGTTTTGAATTGGAAAAAGTTATATTTCACAAGCTTCTATTTAGTTTCACTCGTTTATTACTCAGTTCGTTCGTTCAGTCGTTTGTTAGTTTGTGTCAAATCTTGCAAGTGAATTCTGACCGACTTCTAGTCGTCAGAATGATTTGAAATTTGGCAGGTGTTTATATTTCCGGTGACAATGCATTAGGGATGTTTTGTTAGAGAGAAAAACAAACTGGAGGCTTGAAGATGCGGACTAGAATTGTAATTATGGTCCGATTTGATTAAAACTTGGTATGTGGGAGTTTTCGGAGTAGGAAATTATGAAACTTTTGTCAAAATTCATAAATTCAAGATGGCGTCCCCGAGATGGAGAACGAGTTTTGTGTTTATGGTCCGATTCAATTCAAAAGTGGTATGCGGCCGGAGATTTTGAATTTTATGTCAAATTTTATAAATTCAAATGGCGGCTCCAAGATGGAAGACGAGTTTTCCGATTATGGTCATATTTCATTCAAAATTGGTATGTGGGGTTTTCAGGTTTGGAGATTATGAATTTTTTGTCAAAATCCATAAATTCAAGATGGTGGACGAGTTTTGTGATTACGGTCAGATTCTATTCAAAATTGGTGTGTTCGAGATTTTGGGGTCAGACATCATGATTTCTTTCATCTTAAAACTCACAGGAATGAGACCTTGTAATCACGATGCTCTATTAGAAATTGACAGATTAAGGCGGAGTAACTTAGAAGCAAAAAATAGAATAACCAATGTAAAACCTTTTTGAACACAAGTTTTCATTCAATCCGTGTACTGAAAACGTATAAAATGAGTTCAAGTCATCGCTGAAAAGTATTTAATTATTTTTTTGGTTTCAGAAAGCTTGTAGCGTGAACTGTGATAATATTGATACTTCTACAAGTTCCTACTTCCTAACCAATCACTGCCCAATCGAATTATTTGGTACCTACTTTTATGAGCACTTTGCAGGGCAACGTTTTTTAAACGAATAATTCGACCAAAAATAATTAAATATTTGTCAGCGATGACTCAAACTTATTTTATACGGTTCAAATGAAAGCTTGTCCTCAAAAATTTTTCTTTTAGTTTTTTATCATGATTTGGAATGGATTTTCTTATATGTTCATGAGTAAGGAAGTGGGTAATGGTTTATAGAAGTCTCCCTTGGGCACTGAATTGAATTGCCATCACTTTGATGATGAAAATTACACAGTGCATTAATCGTGTACACATTGACTGATGTTCATAATCCTCTGGAACAATTAGGTCTACTGACATATTAATCTTGATCCTATTCCGTTATAATTCGAGTGCGTCTTGTAGCATTCCATTGTTTTATAATCAATCACCTCCTATATGTCTAGCTGTTCTTCATCGCACAAAACCGTCCACTGCCATTAATCAACGTCTTTTGTCTTCCAGTGATCCAATTTCGTTTGTCTATTGTCTGCAGTTATGTTGAGGAAATGTGATTTTCCATTCCACCGGTTTCTTTCTGTGATTCCTCTGCTTACGGGTTTTCCTGATAGAATTTTTCTTGTTGATCAAGTTGTGGGTTGTTTTACAACAAGTTGGATGTAGAAGTGTTTTTCCTAAGATATTAATCTTGAGATGTTAACAATTCTTTTAATTGATGAACTCATATCATTCCATAATTTTCCAACCTTTTTGAATTTCCAATGATACTTGGGCTTTCAAAAGGTATGATAACTGAATTTTGTTTTTTTTTTCTCATACACAATTGTAACGAAAATTCCAACAGCCTACATTTCCGATCAACAATATGATTCATATTAGTTACGTGAAAGTTTTATACAAATTTAATGGTGCTATATTGATTTATGCATTTGATTTATATTTCCCAATATTCTGTCCAAAAAAGGGCAATTTGTCTCGTCGGTGATGCCTCGCTTACAAACTCGCTCACTTGTCTGGAACACCGTAGAAAAGTTGGCGATTTGTCTCTATTTTATAGATATTTTCATGGGCGATGCTCTTCTGAAATATCAACAATCGTTCCTGCTTTGGCAGTCTCTTCGAGATTAACCCGTCAAGTTCAGTCATCACACCCCTTCGTGGTCACTTTGGAGACCTGCAGAACACAATTTCCAAAGACTCGTTATCCAACGAACAGCGAGGCTTTGGAACTCATTGCCTAGGGAGGTGTTCCCCGAGGCATACAACCTTCAGAAATTTAAGAAGAACACCAACTCCTACCTTCTTTCCCTAGGTTCCCACGATGTTCTCTGAACATTACAGGATATCCCTTTTCGTGGGAACCAGAACATAAAAAAAAAAAAATATATTCATGGGAAAGTTTCAAACATTTCTGAGGACCTCAAATATTATACCATTTATCAATGAAGTTCATTCTGTTTCATCAGAATTTTTACTGGCCTTCTACAACTCCAATACATATACTTCATGGTTCCATTGTAGTTTCAAGGGACGCCGTTTTTAACTTTTAGATACGCCGTTTTCCTTTTCCTGGAAATGAACCATCTTCTAACCTGTTTCCGACATGAGAATACGTTCCACGTGCTGGAAGTCTTCATTCAGGAAACCTCTGTTGATTCAGTACTTCAGCAGCACCAGAATTTTTTTGGCACTCCCCAAAAAATTTAAAGCATATCAACATAATCGCTAGTAGTGAATGTGAAAGGCATTTTGTTGTTATGATACAGGTAGCTATAGTACGATTTCAGTAGTGTTGTGAAGTTCTTCCTTGTTTCCAAAACAAAAAAAAGAGCAAAAATGTTCAAAATGCAATGGTAATTTTTTTATTGAAAAAAGATAAAATACTAGGTGGCACGAAAACATAATAGACTAAGCACTTACTCTCATTTGGCTTGATCTTCCTTGAAGTGGTTCGGATAACATATATTTTTATTCGGAATAACGAAAATATCAATACCAATGAGAGAAATATAGGGGTAACATTTGGGAAAAAAATAAGGGTAGTTTTTAGGTGATGAAATGATAAGTTGGCTCACGGAGGCTTAAAAGCATATCCTATTCAGACTTCTAGAAATATATATATATATATATATATTATATATATATATATATATATATATATATACATATGAATATTGTTATGATGTGTTGTATCTGTTTATATAATCATTAATATTCTTATTTTTATTTATCTGCTAAACAAATACTCATTACATCAATAAACTCCGGCTATGATGATCTTACCCCTTTTCATACACTATTTACCTCTCTTTCATCACCTTCCATCAGCTCAGTTGGTACGCTTATGTAGAGATGGGTCGTCTCTATCTCAGGAGGATTGCAGTTGCGCCAAATAGTTGTTTTGCTTGAAGTCAATGTACTGTTTTTATGGAAATATAGCTTGTAATATGGTCAAATGATAAATAATGAGTCCAGAATATAGTAAAATGATTGTTTTTTTTTTCAAATCACTTCTTGAAATACCTATCCCTGCGATATCTACCTCATCAGTAAATATTATCCAACCAATTGAAGTGAACAACATCAAATAAACTTGCTCATGCGCAATCAAGGAACAGTGTAAAATAAATATTCAGAGTTCATATTGATATCATAGTAATGAATAAGCAGGGAAGTTCACCACTGTGGATGGGTGTTATTGAAGAAAAAACAAAAAATCTCTGACCCGAATATTATCACTTTATTTAGTTTTTCTTGATAAAGTACCTGTTGTAAGTTCAGCTTGTGCACTCACGCGAGTCCTGGATTATTCTGTAGCTATCGGTAGCTTGGTCAAATCTGTGCCTTGATTTGGTTTTATGTGTCCGATTGCAGCTTTACTTCTGTCAGCTCATTTGCGTTTATTTCTTAAATAAATTTTTCATTACAGCTTCTCACCAAAATTTTTATTTTTCAATTCCCATTTTCTTCTTTTCCTGGCAATCATCACTTTTTGTTCTGCAGTACAAAGTTTCACTCTTTACACTCTTTCTAAAAACACATTTTCTGATTCTCACCTATGATACATATTTTAATTACAATTTATATATCTTCACATGATATTATTCATATAGAACTGTTGAAAATTCACATCTACCAATTTGCTGTTCTCAAATTTGATATTTTTATGATTTCCAAAGAAGAAAGATTGTTATATCCTTGTCATGTTTCCATGTGATTCAAAATTAACATACAGGATGTTCTTGCTTGTAGTTTATTTTTGTCTATTTGAATTCTAAAATTTTATTTGTGGATTTTCATTTCTATACTTTTATAGGTTGTGCAAATCAAATGTATTGTTGGAAACATGATGATGATAATATGAAAGCTCCACTGCTAAACTCTTGGATCATCTGCGTTGATATAAATGTGTTATCAAGTCTTATTTCTTTAGTTTCTGTCTAGTAATCTAGGTATATTAGTTAATTTTTCCATCACGTACAAGTAACTTCATAGCACTGAAGCTGGGTGATCGCCTTCTATTTTTTTATAAACTTATTATATGGACATATTATTCAACAGGAATGAAAATTATGATTATTATATTATGTATATTTGAATTGGTTATTGTTATTTGTTTCAATCACGCCCAATAGTTTTATATCTCAAAATAACTTGATGTTGAAAACCTATAGCTTTCCTTAACAAATTTCTCTGGGCCATTTTGCGATTTTATTCCTACAAACCTAATTTTTCTCCATTGAACTAAACAAAGCTTCACAATTATTTTTTGATCCCTATATAAGACATAAATCAAACAAAGCGATTCCTTTCACTTTGGAATCATTTGGAAAAATGCCATTGTCACCAACTCTACTCAGTGATATATTGTTGTGGAATATACCGCAAATATCAGTGACAAACCTTGGTACAGTTTAAATATAAGATGTTCTTTGTTATTTCTACAGAAACTCTGAAATAGGGCTGCTGGAAAAATAGAGCAACTTGGGAGATATCCAGAGTTTCCACTTGAGGGATAACTTTATGCAGTTTATTGTAACACAGAAACACTCTGAACAGCATTTCAATCTCCCACGTTCTTATCGTGTTGTTTGTGCAGTTGGAATATAGTGCTGAATATGAATGAATGCATATCCGTCCTCACTGCCACAATCTCCTGAACAGATAAGATATAAGACGTGAATATGACCGCCAAATAACATGAATCAATAATCTGAAAAACAAATGAAAAACTAAGTTCAATCCTTTTTCAAAAACTTAACAGAGTTGCTCTGATTGAAATATAGGATAGTTTTTACATAGAATTCACCAATATTACGAACTTGAAGATTTCTAATTTCATCCTCGCGGAAATCATCAGCTATCACATGTCATTTACCATAACTTGTTTCAGATTTTGATCCTAGGTGTTTTTCGTGTAAACAATATGAGAGTCATAAACATGTGGAGGAGTTAAGACTTCAAACAGTTCAATATATCATAATTGAATATGTTTGTCCCCACCTATGGGCACTGTCGTGATCGTGTATTCCGTCCTGGTTTTTTAACTGACGAGAGCTTAGTTACTGGGACTGGAACAGGTTTATTTTATATCTCGCTTTTCATTTTTCCTTGGCTGTTTATGTTTTTGCTAAAAAGTGTTTATTCATGAGTCAGTTTTTAGTCAGTGGTTTCGTGCATTCATTATTCTTATTTTGTTTCCAAACTTATTATATGGCTTCAACGAAATTCTGGATTGACTTTTGTCAGTTCATGAGTTTTTTTGGTATATTTTCCTTTCAGATTTCTTCGATTATTCTGTGCAAGCTGTCGATGGAAATTATTAATATTAATGTTCATTGGTCTGAACCGTACTCACCAAAATGATCATCAAGTTGATTTCATTCAAGATTAGTGAAGAGTTAGAGATCTTATACCTGAGTTGATGTTGTTCTAGTTGTTTTGGGTAGATTCCAATAGAAATACTACCTATTGAATACTTCATCACAACATGACTTGAAAATAATAGTTTAAATAAACTAAAAAACACGCTTTTATAGAAAACCAGACTAAAAAAATAGAAAATAAGAAAAAAAAAAATTTTATTTAAAAAAAAGGGTGGGGTGCATGGTATCGCCTCGGTGAGTAATGTACTATATAATTACTATAGAAGCGTGTTTTTTAGTTTTTTCAAACTATCATTTATTCCCTACTTTTTAGTGTGGTTTATTTATAAAAGCGTGTTTTTCATTATTTTTATAATTTTTTTGCAAATAAAAAAATGGAATTATCTTATCAATTCAGGTAATCATAATCTCCGACCCCAAAAACCCCCACATACCAATTTTGAATAGAATCAGACCATAATCACAGAATACGGCAACCATTTTGAAGCCGCCATCTTGAATTTTCTCAATTTTTACAAAAGAATCATATATTCGACCCCAAAAACCACACATACCAATTTTGAAGAATCAGACCATAATCACGAAACTCGCCACCATTTTGAAGCCGCCATCTTGAATTTTCCAATTTTAACAAAAGAATCATAATGGTCGACCCCAAGAACCCCCACATACCAATTTTCAATAGAATCAGACCATAATCACAAACTTGGCCGCCATTTTGAAGCCGCCATCTTGAATTTTCCAATGTTTACAGAAGAATCATAATATTCGACCCCACAAACCCCCACATACCAATTTTGAAAAGAATCAGACCATAATCAACGCTATATTAGAGCCGCCATTTTCTATTTTCTTCACACAAAAGTTCTTCGATGCATTGTCACCGGAATTATGTACACCTGCCAAATTTCAAATCATTCGGACGTCTGGAAGTGGGTCAAAATCGCGCCCAAAGGAGTCGGTTACAAACAAACAAATATACAAGTGAAGCTAATATAAAGCGTGTAAAAAAGATATATCTTTTGTCGATCATGGTGCCCCCAGATCCCAAAAATTCCATTGGTTCGAAAGTTTATATATATATATATATATATATATATATATATATATATATTTGAACTTTCGTCCTTCATTATGGATAACCTTGAGAATTCGAGTAATGAACATCCGTAGGTGAATTTTTTTTGGTATCGATATGTTGATGATATTTTGGTATGTTTTAGAGGTTTTGTCTTTTGATACAACAGAGCCCTGTCAACTGTCATCATAACATGGCGTTCATCAGCAGATCGGGGAAAAACAAAGCCTTTGAGTGTATGTGAAGATCATTGTTTTTTTGTGTGATTTTCATAAATTTTGTAGACATTTTCTGAACGTATTGTCTATTATATTGTAAGATTCCTTCTCCATAAAAAAATCCAATGATTTTCCTTATTATGCCTCTGGAAGGAAATTGGAAAAATCTCACTTGCTCGTCCTGACATGATCCGTTACTGTGCTGTGCTTTGCTTGCCCCCATTCTGCTCCCTTCTATTTGATGGTAGTTTTTTTCATTGAATAAAAAGTATGTGGAGAAGAAAATGAGTTCTATGTCTTCTAAAAACTCGTTTTGTGAGATATCAGTATAATTTTCAATTTCAGGCCATTTTGTCTTGATGATATATATTGCCAGAGCGGTGCGAATGTTTGTGTATATGGAGAGTGAGATGAGCTTGTAATTTGTAGGAAGTTTTCATTTTTTGATTTGTTGAGAATATGAACAGGATGTTCATAGAATCTGGAGAATATTTCAAATAATACGGATTTTTGTTTACTACGTTGCCGATGATATTTTTTAGATATTTGGATGGGGACTGAATGCAAGAAACGATAGTTTGAAGTGAAATGTTTGTTTTGGGTAGTTTTGGCAGCCCATAAATTCTAGGAAAAATAGCATTGTGGATTTTCATGTTTACAGCAGTACTTTTAGTTATCAAATTCTCATTATGTTTCTGACATTTGTTTGAAGGGGCCAATTTCATCAGTTTGTAAGTTGAGGAATCACTCAGTAGAGAATTCATTTTCGATTGTTGTCTGCAACGTTCATGATAACAGTTTTATTAACCGACGAAATCAAGAGGGAGGAGATTCTCTAGTCGACGCATCTATCTTTTTTATGTATGACCACGCATTTCTTTTAACAGAAGAGTCCGATTTCGATGATTCTCTTTTCATTGGATATGGTGTAAGTTGGTCCCATGTGAATTTGACAAGGAAAATCCACCCCTAAGGGTAGCAAAATGGAGAATATCGATCGTTCACTCTCTGAATTTTGGTCCATTAACCGATTCTATGAGGCATGACTTTGTACTGGGTTTTCCGATTTGGTTGTTTTTTTTTAGATAGAATATACCTCAAATTTGAATTTGGAATGGAATAATCCACCCCTAGGGGTAGAAAAATAGGAAATGATTGATTTTTCACTTGTGAACATTGGCACACATATGTACTCGACATTGACAGATCTCTATTGTCATTAATTTTGTTCTCCTACATCCGTCACAATAATTACATTCTATAATAGGCTGGAATATACAAAGTGATGGAATATACCAAACAGAACTATCAAAAATGATTTATATTAGATAACAATAAATATTTAAAGTGGATAATCATATCATTTAACTGTTAATAGTTGAAGTAAGGTGGGTAAGTAAGTATTTTGGAAGTAATCAATAATTAAGTAGGTAGTAATTAGTAAACTTCAGCCACAAAAAATTGAAAAATAAAAACTTTTTAACAAAAAATTAAACCGACGAAAACGGAAATTGAAAATTAACAAATAAACATTCTCATTAATAACTAATCTCCTGAACTAATTTATGTAACTAATTTTGTGTCGGCGCCAAACAAACAAGCAATTGACTTGAGTACAGCGTAGAAGGATGGCAGCAGGATGCGCGATGGCGTTTTGATATTTTTTTTCAAGAAATTCAATAACCTTAGTAGTTTGTTTGTTTGGCTCCAACTCAAAATTAGTTACATACATTAGTTTAGGAGATTAGTTATTGATAAAAATGTTCATTTTTTACTTTTTAGTTCCTGTTTTCGTCGGTTTCATTTTTTGTTAAGAAATTTTTTTTATTTGTCTGGTTTTAAAATTAAAAGTTTTGTGTATTCGCTAAAGATTTTTGTGTTTTTTTTTCAATATGCTGTCAGATTTTTGGTATTGTTTTTTAAATTGGTGAGAATATTACGTGACTTTGCACTAATTTCATCTTGTATGGTTATTGGTGAATTTGATATGGAGTTTTCCAGATTGCATATGATTTCTGGCATTGGAATGTCCTTGGCATTATAAAATGGGGTTGCAAAATTTGGCCTGAGGCTCAGAACGGCATTGGCATAGTCTAATTTCATTTCTTCTTACAATCATGTATTTTCCTAACTGCAACAATTTATATAGTGACAAAAAATATTTTGAGAAAGGCATGAGTCTCCTGCCGACACATCATTAGAAAAAACACCAGAGTATGTCGTAATGTTAATGTGTCATTTGGAACTATCCCGAAAAAATTTAAATATATATATATATATATATATATATATATATATATATATATATATATATATTTATATATATATATATATATATATATATATATATATATATATATATATATATGTATATATATATATACAAAACCTGCCTTCCTCTCAACTCTTTTTTGAAATTCATATCACTCACATGTTTACAACTGGTTGTCCTTTCAGGCCCTGATAAAGTGTATGCGTTGAATAAACGAAACGTCGGTCGAAATTTGGAGAGTTGGTTATTTGTCTCCGTCCTTCAAGCCTTGGTTAATGATTTTTTTCCTGCAGGAAATTCTAATATCCGCGTGTATAAAAATATAAACGCATTCCCAGTTGAAACGATTCAAGAAAATTATAAACCCAAAATTGTTTTGTGGAATGCCCAAGCTATGTTGGGTGGACGCAACCAGTATTCTGGATCAAAATATGAATGAATCGGAATGAAAATCATTTGGATATCGCAAAATAACATTTCTCTATTGTTAAAAGAAGTATTATTGATATCTTTAATCAGATCGAATGAAAAAATATATATTTTTTTTAGAGAAGTAGCGCCGGTCTCGAACAAATCTTTACAAAAACTGCTCAGAGAGCAAAGGGTAGCCACACATTCCGTTCCACCAGTGGCAATAAAGTTTCGCGTAATTTCCACATAATATGAACCATTTCGTCACCCCTTCAGGCTACGCGACGAAAATCATAATGAGTTATTTGGTTTCACAAATGATTACATTAATGTCAACTTTAATGGCCTCCCTTCACACATTCTGGAATTAATGCGCCCTTTTGTAACAAACACCAAATAAAAAGCTCTAATCCCCGGAGAAATTACCACGGTAGAGAGCGAGAGAGACAGAGGGGCGATAACATGAATACTTTGTTGGAGCATATATTTTGGGAGTTCGCTTCACAATGTCCATTGTTTCAGCCATACTCACTTTTAAATCTGCCATGATTCGATGGAATATTAGGATTTTGAATACATATTGTTCACCGGTAATCATGAATATGCATTTCACTATTATCCATCAGTTTAGTTATTCATGAAATCACTGAAACATTAATATATGCTTCAAAAAAATAGATTCGATTTACAATGGAGTCGAAAATGAGTTGAAAAACTGAAAAATCACGCTTTAGAAAGTCTGAAACAAGAAAATATTCTGATCTGAAATTGTTATGTACAAACTATACAATATTTATCATCTATGGAATGAACAACTCACACGTAATATATTTAATACATATTCATAGTGATGTTCAGAGGATAGCCGTGGTCATATGCCACCTACCTTAACGGAACAATGCGTTCTAACATAAGTAGGCAATCATAAGCTTTGGGGCAAAGTGGCATATGACCACGGCTAGCCTCTGAACATCACTATAAATATGTATTGAATACATTAAAATATATCACGTGTGAGTTGTTAATTTAATGGATCAAAGACATTGACTGGATTTTTAGAGTGGACCGGGACACGTCTTCGTAAAATATTGTCAATATCTTACGTATAAGAAGGGGACACAACCTTACCTGATTTGGCTAACATTCCTATCCAAATTGATGGCCAGCCAATCAACTTTCTCGAATAACGCTTCGCTACGCCCGCGGGCACTTTGCTAGTGGTGATTTATTTAAAACACCAATTGGTGGACAAAAAAGGGCCACTTGTTTTCAAAGTATAACTTCTTCATCTGCGATAATATGGACCTATACAAAAAAAAGGCAACATGCCATCAATTCACGAAACAAAACAAAATAATTTTCCAGAAGATTGGAGGTCCAAAAAATGCATCTTCAATTTGACATACGACATCCGAATTGAGGGTATCAATATCGTGAGGATAAAAATCACCACGTCTTTGATGGTCATCAGATGGAGTCATATGATCTGTTCACGTTGTGAAGAAAAGTTAATATTTGCGAAAAAGGCAGTTTTTATAACAAAAATGTGCTAAAATCACTTGATTATGGGTTGTGTGATATTTTGGTTGAAAGAAAGGTGAATGTTGAGTGTTTCCAATGGCCAAAAATAGTGCTGAGAAATTACATAACAATTCTAGTTTCATATTTTTTTTCAGTAGTCGAGTTTCAGTTTTGGAACTTATTTTTATTTCATACTTCTTAGAGCGTGATTTTTCAGTAGTCGGGTTTGAACTCACTTTTCATTTAAATTACTTTGGGGTTATAATTCCGTGATAAAGTATTTGCAGAGCTGCTTAACATTTTCCTTCGTTTATGTTTTATTGTTTTACAGCTACCTTGGTAATATACTGCGCGGATATACCCTCAGTTTATGTCATTATTATTACACACGTTTTGTTTTTTTTTTAGATAATTTCAACATGTGTACCATAGCCCATAATGAAAAACTTTTTTTTATATATGTATTTTGGGTAGGTTTGGAGAGAAGATATGTTTGGCTCACATATGAAGCGTGCTTTTAGAATTCATTCCCAAATGTCGGGTGCATGCAAGCAAAGGCGCGAGTAACAGCTGACAATATATATATATATATATATATTTTTGAAGCCCTTTTATTTGATACTCACCACGGCATCATAATTATTTTTTTTTATTCCATGACTTTATATCCTCTACAGGGCGACATATTCAATTGAATGTGACCTCACATAGCCTATAACCAGCAGACGATCAAAGCGCTTCCAACGATACCTCATTTGTCAAATTATGATAAGTAGTTCAGAAATTATGAGGGAACAGATGAACATACATACATACCCACACACATACCGGTCAAAATCACAACCCTCCGTTTTGCTTCGCCGTATTGGGTAAAAAAGGAAAGAACTCCATGTTTGTTTTTTGAAAACTATCCAACCGATTCCAATGCAACTTTATGCATAGTGATCCTACTGATCCAGAGAAACATCATCACACTTTCAAGTCATTAATATACAGAATGAGTCAGATTCATGAATATGCCCGATTATGATGCAACCCCAAGTAGCATTTTCAATAGACGGAATGTAGCGGCCACGATTCTGGAAAACTTTGTGGTGTTTGACCACAACCACTGCCACGTAATATACCCGGGTCTATCACGCGGCGGCGGCCACAAAAATAGGAAACACCTTTTTGGTGGCCGCTACGTTCCGATCTACGTTCCTGGATCTCAAATAGCCAGATTCCAACCACATTGTGATCACCTGACAAAAACGTGGATATGTAGTGACCGACACTAGACACGTAAATCATCTGACTGCGCTTGTAGCTAGATCACTGTCGTGCAACATATTTTTATATTAAATGTTTTCCATTTTGCCTGATTCATTTCTAACACTTGATTGACTATAAGTATGAGAATATATAACATACAAAAACGTAAATATATTGAATTTGAATACTTCTGATCGGGATAAAATTAAAACGATCTAGAGTTTACTGAGGAATATGGGTGTAGTGACTCGATTATGAGCACGGGCCATCTGAATACTCTTTATTTGAGGAGTTTTCATGGATAATTTGGTTCACAGAATTTGCCACAACTCTAGGAAGTCTGGAAAGATTTCAAAACAAATATCTTCGGAATTTTTATTTCAAAAAAAGCAAGAGATAGCCGGATTACCCCACCGTACGCTCAATTCCTGAGAAAATGATTCAATATCGTAGCGCTGGATCAAAGTAGAATACTATCAGCCATCATGTTTCTACACAAATTAATTCATGAATTCACTGGTAGTTATTGAGACGTCTGATTCCGATAATTCTTTTTTCAGTGGATAGGGTGTACTTCGAAATTGGTGTCATTGAATTTAAAAGATGAAATCCGCCCCTGAGGGTAGCAAAATGAAGGATATTGATCACTCACCCTCTGAATTCTGGTCCGTTTATCGATTCTAGCAGGCATAACTTTGTACTGGATTCTTCGATTTGGATGTTTTTTTTTTAATTGGATAAGGTATACCTCAAAGTTGATCATATTGGAATTTCGAATGGAATTATCAACCCTTACGGGTATAAGAATAGGGGATAGTTGATTTTTCACGTGTGAACATTGGCACACATATGTAGTTGACAATGTCATTATTTTTGTTCTCCTACATCCGTCACAATCATTATATTCTATTAGAGGATGGAACCAGAACAACAAAAATCATTTATATTACAACAAATAGTGAAAGTAGATAATCATATTATATTATAAAGTGGGTAAGTGAGTAATTTGGAAGTAATCTGAAAAAAAGTAGGTGGTAATTAGTAGATTTCAGCCACAAAAATTTGGAAAATAAAAACTTTAAAAAAAAACAAACGGCCGAAATACGGAATTTAAAAGTAAAAAATTAAATAAATCTTCTTAGTCTCAATAACTAAGCTCCTTAAATTACTTCAGAAAAATTATCAGAATGTCACCTCGCAACTCCATGCCATCATTTTACGCCTTACCTGATTCATTTGCTTGTTTGTTTGGCACCGACTCAAAATTAGTTACTCACATTAGTTTGGGAGCTTGGGTATTGAGACTGAGAAGGTTCTTTAAATTTTTAATATTTCAGTTCCGTATTCCCTTGTTTTAATTTTTTGTTAAAAAGTTTTTATCGTGTACCTTCACGCTGTTTCAATTATGAGAACATCAGTGTCATTATCAGCTTGTTTCACTAGAATGAAGCCACACTTGTTATGAGTATTTGCAAGAAATTGTTGTTGGTTTGTTGGCACTGTCATGAATTGGTTAAAAACTACGTCAGTATATTCACCAAATACTCTATGACCAAAATGTCTATGTACACACTAATCGTATTTATTGAAGAACTTTTCAACAAGGAATCAAACCGCCGATAAAAGAAACTGAAAAGCAAAAAATTCAATGAACCTTCTTAGTCTTAATGACAATTGAGCTCCTAAACTAATGTGAGTAACTAATTTTGAGTTGGCGCCAACCAACTAGCAATTGAATTAGGTAAAGCGTAAAATGATGGCAGCGGGATGAATGACAACGTTTTGATTTCTTCTTCAAAATAATATAATGATTTTCGTTGATTGTTTGTTTGGGGCCGACTTGGAATTGGTTACTCATATTAGTATAGGAGCTCAATTATCATTGAGACTAAGAAAGTTTATTTCATTTTTTGCTTTTCAGTTTCTCTTTTTGTCAGTTTAATATTTTGTTAAAAAGTTTTTATTTTTCACTTTTGTGTAGCTATCTACTCAATTGACTCTAGATATCCATTATTTTGTAGTGTCATGTGGAGAACTGATCGAACTGCTCCGTGAGAAGTTATGCGTGATCATACACAAAAAAAATATACGCGTCGGCTAGAGAACCTCCTTCTTTTTTATTTCGTCGGTTAAAAAATAACGTTGAATGTTTTTTCTGGATCCTACACAACGCAGTGTAATAGATATCCTCCATCAATGATGTAAGTAACATTCGTGTTATCAATTTCAATGTTCATTGATTGAAAGCTAGCTGACTGACTTCTGTGTTTTACGCATCCCAATTGCATCGAAGAGTGATAATGAAGAATATGAATCAATTTCATCCTCAAATGTTCAAATAATACTCATGCGTTGAAATAATTATATCACATATTGGACGACCGATGATGTATAAAGATGGCGTAGGCGTGCATATTAGTATTTTCGATGTTTGAAATGGTGATATCTCCTATAAAAAAAAGTGCGGTTACAATTTTTAGAGATAATTGTATGATCTCTTTACACGCTTCATATTAGCTTCAATTGTATGTTTGTTTGTTTGTTTGTCTGTTGGTTTGTTTATTTGTTTGTTTGTAACCGACTCCTTTGGGCGCGATTTTGACCCACTTCCAGACGTCCGAATGATTTGAAATTTGGCAGGTGTATATAATTCCGGTGACAATGCCTTGAGAAATTTTTGTGTGAAGAAAAAAGGAAATGGCGGCTCCAATATGGCGTACGGGTTTTGTGATTATGGTCCGATTCGCTTCAAAATTTGTATCCGAGGTTTTTGTGGTCGGAGATTATGATTCTCTTGTCAAAATTGAAAAATTCAAGTTGGCGGCTCCGAAATGGTGGACGAGTTTTGTGATTATGGTTTGATTCTATTCAAAATTGGTATGTGGGGGTTTTTAGGGTCGAATATTATGATTCTTCTGTGAAAATTGAAAAATTCAAGATGGCGGCTTCAAAATGGCGGCCGAGTTTTGTGTTTATGGTCTGATTCTATTCAAAATTGGTATGTGGGGGTTTTTGGGGTCTTATATTATGATTATTTTGTAAAAATTGGGAAATTCAAGATGGCGGCCGAGTTTTGTGATTGTGGTCTGAATCCATTCAAAATTCGTATGTGGGGGTTTTTGAGGTCGATTATTATAATTTTTTTGTTAAAATTGGGCAATGCAAGATGGCGGTTTCAAAATGGCGGCCGAGTTTTGTGATTATGGTCTGATTCTATTCAAAATGGGTATGTGGGGGATTTTGGGGTCGAATATTATGATTCTTTTGTAAAAATTGGAAAATTCAAGATGGCAGCTTGAAAATGGCGGCCGAAGTTTGTGATTATGGTCTGATTCTATTCAAAATTGGTATGTTGGGGTTTTTGGGGTCAGAGATTATGATAACCTTATTTGATAAGATTATTCCATTTTTTAATTTGCAAACAAATAATGAAAATGAGAGTTGAAAAAAAACTAAACAAACACGCTTTTATAAATAAACCAGAATTAAAAGTGGGAAATAAATAATAATTTGAAAAACTAAAAAACACGCTTCCATAGAAAACCAGACTAAAAAAATAGAAAATAAGAAAAAAAATATTTATTTTAAAAAAAGCGTGGGGTGCATGGTATCAATAATTATATAGTACATTACACACTGAGGCGATACCATGCACCCCACGCTTTTTTAAAATGAAATATATTTTTTTTTTCTATTTTTTTAGTCTGGTTTTCTATGAAAGCGTGTTTTTTTAGTTTTTCCAAACTATTATTTATTTCATGATAACATTCACCGTTCACGAGGAAAATGCAGAAAACCAATGCTTTTGACCTTTGACCTTGAATACATTTTTTTGATATTTCATCTGAGACCTGTACCAATTTTCAGCTCTATGCGAATCATTGTAAACCTTCCAGTATTTTTTTGTTTATTTTAGCAGGATTATATAGCTTCGGCAGGAACAAGTATGTATTTATGGTTGAGCATGGAACATCAAGAAGGCATTCATCATTCTGAAACGGATCTGCTTGGTTGTCTCTATGAAATTTTGAGCCATCTGATGAGGTGAAAAGTAGCAAGAAAAATAGTCACTGCTGTACATGGATCAACGTCTCGACCGGCAATATAACATTTTGATCACACAAAACGAGAGAGTAACAATCTGAATCCAAGTCGACATAGTTCCGTGTCGATAAGAGGGTAGAACGGCCGGTCCCGGGGTGTGCCAATCTAACCCGCAATCAGGGTGTTATCTTAACGAGCGCCGCAGCTGGTTGTTGTATCCGTCGGTTGACCATTGTTCAGCAAATCGACAAGTTAACGAGCTCAGTCTTACCGCAGAAGGTCGCTGCTTCCTAATTATTGAAGTCATAGTATGGGAGCTACAGGTCGAAAATTGCTGCTCAGGAATGAAGATTGTTTATTCGTCGGTTCCATCAACTGACAAGACGATAGTAATAAGGAGTATGAGGAGTATCTATTCTAATGACAATTTAATGAAATCCATCACATGAAACCTTAAGCGGCTAACTATAAAGTTTCTTCCTAATGCGGTCATTACGAAGCATGGGGTGAACAATCGACAGTGCATATTTGATGAATTTGCTTTCATCAGGATTCCTTGTTGTCGAGTTCGTGCAATCTTTATCGATGCTTTCGGGTGAAATTTCGGATCTCTTCTTTTCCAGTTCAAGTTTTGTTTTCCATTGAGAAAGAAAATCTTTGCATGAGATGACCCCGGCTAGGCCAGGAGTGTCGAATTCTCAGCCACAAAAACCTCTCCTCCTCTTCTCGCATCACTCACTGGAACCGTAACGTTGAGTGTCGTGATCTAGATTTCACCTCCAATTCAGCATTCCCTCCTGTCATCTTCCTCTTCAGTTTCTATATTTCTCATCGCCTTGTATGCATATTTCCACTTTTTCTTGCTCATAGTTAGATGTCCAATCATATTTTCTGCACAGAACTGTTTCCATGTTGCCTGCAGAAATTCACCTCCGGTCCTGTTTCACCTAGGACAAGCAAACAGTGTATGTTGCGCATCATCCTGAGGGACACCCTTTCGACTCCGCTCTCCTGCGATCGTTAATATATTTCCTGAATCACTTATGTCCGGTGGAAGCATGCGACTGGAAGTGATCCACTTCTCCATGGGGCCCATCGATCTATTCCTGAATATTCGGAATAGGGCCCAGCGACCGTGTTCCCACTGGCACACTTGGTTTTCCATTTTGACCATGACACTATATTTTTCCTGTCTTTCTTGGATCAATAGTGATGAAAGGTTACCCAGATCAGATATCACTTGTGCTTCCTCTACTCAAACTGTCCTGTAAGCACAGCATATTCTGATCGTCGTTTTGTTTTGCCACTAATTATTCGTTCCCGATAGTCATGTGCCAAGTAGACACGCCATACAGAAGTTGGGAGTGAACTAGACTCAACAATATAATTTTTTTTTTGGTGACCATGGGCTACCCAATTTGGAAATAATACTGGATAGAGCTGCCATCGTCTTCTCTACTTTGTATATATATTTGCTGACATGTTCAGCACAGTTAAGTTTTGTGTCTACCCATACTTCAAGGAATTTTATTGAACTCTTCAGTGATACTGCAATATAATGTAGGGTTCTTCCTTTTGGTCGTTAGTGGCACTGCCTTTGTTTTTCCAAATACTAGTTTGAGCCCATTTTTAACCGACGAAACCAAAAAGGAGGAGGTTCTCTAGTCGACATCATTTTTTTTATGTATGATCACGCATAACGTTTTACTGAGATAACCGATTCCGATAATTCTCTCTTCAGAAGATAGGGTGTTCTTCGAAGTTGGTCCCATCTGAATCCAAAGATGAAATCCATCCCTTAGGGTAGCAATATGAAGGATATTGATCACTCACCCTCTGAATTATGGTCCGCTAACCGATTCTATCAGTCATAACTTTGTACTGGGATCTTCGATTTGATGATTCTTCTTTTATCGAATAGGGTATACCTCATAGTTGATCATATTCGGATGTAGGATGGAATTATCCACCCTTACGGGTAGAAAAATAGGGGATATTTGATTTTTCACTTGTGAACATTGGCACACATATGTAGTTGACAATGACAGATCGCTAGTGTCATTATCACAATCATTATATTCAATGAGAGGATGGGATGATATACAAATTGATGAAATAAACTAACCAGAACAACAAAAATAATTTATATCACAACAAATAGTAAAAGTAGATAATCATATTATTTAACTAATAAAAGTTGAAATAAGGTAGCGAAGTAAGTACTTTGGAAGTAATAAAAAAACAAGCAGTTAGTAATAATAGATTACAGTTACAAAAAATTGAAAAATAAAAACTTTTTAACAAAAAATTAAACCGACGAAATACGGAACTGAAAAGTGAAAAATGAGATAATCCTTCTTTGTCCCAATAACTGAGCTCCTAAACTAATGTAAGTAACTAATTTTGAGTCGGCGCCAAACAAACAATCAACAAAAATCATCAAATTACTTCAAATAAATTATCAGAATCTCACTGCGCAACTCGATGCCATCATTTTACGCCTTACCTAATTCATTTGCTTGTTTGTTTGGCGCCTACTCAAAATTAGTTACTTACATCAGTTTAGGAGCTCAGTTATTGAGACTGAGAAGGTTTATTTTATTTTTCACCTTTCAGTTCCGTATTTCGTCGGTTTAATTTTTTGTTAAAAAGTTTCTATGTGTTATCTATTCCTAAAGACGTTACAGCGCGATATTCACCATGTTTATCGGGATGTTATCTCCGCTGGCAATCACCACCTTTGCATTATCGTCAGATATACCTATGAGCGTAGTACTGATATCCAACTCCATAGGTTGGTGTTATTTATGGAATTCACATAACCGGACTTGATTTCATTCCATACAATTCTAAATTCTAGAGTTCATTCAATCACTTATCCATACTGTCTGAATATTTTTGGGGGTACGAGGCACATTTCCCTGATTTTTTATCGGATTGAAAAATCAAGATTTTTTTCCATATTTCCATAGTCAGAATTCGAGAAGTAGTCATGTATATGAGCTTCAAAGTTGTGTCCTCAGAGATGATAAGAACTGATGATTTCCACACACAGCAGGGGAAAACCCCTGAAAAACTTAGATAATCATCACATTTGAGGCCCGTTGTGGCTGCTGGTCTGTGGTGACTCCATTTTCGCCATTCATGGAGTTGAGTCTTTTCGACTGGGTCTTTCTGAGGATCGTTAGTGATACAAGAAATCTGGTTTGATTTGATGAAAACTGACGATCGAGGGAACAGTCTTTTTTCAGCAAGAAAACGAGCATTCTTCAGCGAGAAAGCGGGACTTTTTTCAACATTTGACCTGCAGATCCATGCATGATTTGTGTGATGGTTCTTCTGTGTTTGTTTTCCAGTACATACTATTCGAAAATGGCGAGAAAAAATGTTGCCTACCCCTCTCCACATATATTGTAGTTTACAGTTTTTTTTTGTATTCCCATGGAAGACAGTTTGTTTTGGCTGCAATGCCCAGTCAGTTAGCCTATCATCATACGTGCCTACGTTGTATTCAGGTTCGAAAGATCAGCTGTCGGCGTTCAACTAAGGTGCTCCACCATGGTTGTACCACTGGGATAGTCCAAGGAGTACAGGACCTGACCTATATATGGCGGTTGTTGCTGGAAATCAATGACTATGGTGGGAAGTAACGAACTTATAAACTTAAGTTCCAGGTTTGACGATGCTACGGAGTTTGGTATTTGTTTGGCAGCCATCAATAGTAAATGTTCTCAGAGAATTTGAAAGAACGAAAAATAATTGTTGTCTATGGGCAGTACTAGAGCTATCTCCCCTTTTCTCATTTTAGATGCTCTAGGTACTTTGAGGCTCTTATCGCGGATGGACCTATCACTATTTCTCCATCTTCTCGGACATTATATCAAATGCTTGACGAAGAAGAGCTTGGTGTCTAGCCAAACTCCTGAATATTCAAAATATCTCTTGGAACTTGTTGCGACACCTTGTACATTGAATCGGATCGGGTTCAGTTCTACCTTGGTAGTGAGAAGGGCGTGAGACATTAGGGATTCCGCAGGATAGTATCCTTGGTCTTATCCTATTTATAATTTTCGTAAATGATCTGAGTTATGTTGCCGATAACAGCACCATAAACATTCTGAAATATGCTGATGATACCAATTTTGGTATGAGTGTTCCATAACTTATGGATGTTGTTGATCAGGGAAATTGACAATATTTTCAAGAAGAAGTTACCATCAACAATGGATAAAACTTACTGCTTTTTGCTGACAATCAATAATATTTACAAACCGGACACTAGAACTGGAAATAAATAAACAAAAAATATGTGGTTTCATTGAGATGCCCCCAGTCCAACAAATATCACAACTCAGTGTGATTGTGCTCTGGGAGTGTCTGAGAGAGTCATTTATAACCAAAAAATATTGAGTGGCTGAGTTGAAATGAAGTCGTACGAGCTGCGAAGACGAATATCTATGCCTATGTCACAAAATCACGAGCTAGCAGACATGTTAGGCCTTCAAAAAATTGCTGTGTTGAGATTACTCACAATGGAACAAAAACAGTATCGTGAGGATGTTTCAATCGATTGTTCGGCGGAGTTTCACAGAAATAGAGTGGAGATTTTGCATCCATTCATAGCCATGTATGAAACATGGGTTCGTCTCTTTATACCTGTGATGAAGGAATTGTTGAAGTTATGGAATAAAAGGGGAGACTCTGTCTCTGAAAAAGCAGGCGAATTCATTGCATTAGTTTTTGGGATGCGCGTGGGATGACTTTCATTGATCATCCTCACAATCAACGGCGGGTATTACGTGAACTCATCGCAGGGTTTGAGTGATCCAATGAAAAAACGGCCGCATTTGGTGAAAAATAAATAATTGTTCCATCAAGATGAAGCGCCAGTTCACACATCCGTCATTGCGATGGCCGAAGTTGAAGTTGAAGTTCTAATTGCTTCCTAATGTACCCTTTTCGTCAAATTTAATCCCCTTGGATTATATTATGTTCTCAAACAAATACGTCTTTATGGTACAATATTGAATAATCAATTTGTGTCATCGACAGTATGCTGTGTGACGCTGTTTAAGGAAGAAGTACATACGACAGCTTCAGAAACTACCCTGGAAGATTTTTCAGAAAATCCGGGAATTAGGGATGCTTCCATGTCACCATGTCCAAAAAAGTAGCGACGGCAGCCGATTTCCATCCTCCATGTCTTTTTAAAATATCCACAGATGGACCAGAATCAACCAATAAAGAGGCGAATGTTCGATGAATGCAGTGTCCAGTGTATGGCGATGAATTGGCAGATTTGAGAACGATAATACTAATTGGTGTAGTTTTCCAAATACATTCTTACCGACTGACTGCGTAGCGCATTGATTGTTTTGATAACGGATGAAAAATCTTGAATGAGGAGTCGCAGCCTTTCTTAAAGCCATATACTTTCGGCACAGTTCAATGAAATTGCCTGCATTTTCATCTGATTGTTTAACGATGAAATTCCTTTTCACAAGCTTCGTTCGTATGTCATTCTGACATTATTTATCCGGTTCAAAATTTGTAATCCAATTTGGAGCACTTGCTGACATTCGATTGAACTTAAATTTGGAAGTGTTCATAATTCCCGTGAAAATGCATTATGAAATTTCTGTTCTGTCAGAGAAAAAAACGGAATGATGGCTTCAAGATGGCGGATGAGTTTTGTGACTATAGTACGATTCCATTCAAAATTGGTATGTGGGGGTTTTCAAGGACAGAAATTGTGAATTTTTCGTCACAATTCAAAAATTCAAGATGACCGCTCTAAGATAGCGGACGAGTTTTGTGATTATGGTACGATTCGATTCAAAATTGGTATGTAGGGATTTTCCGGGATCGGAGATTATGAATTTCTGGTTAAATTTAATGAAATTGAAATGGCGGCTCATGGAATTTTTGTTAGAGGACAATTACAAAATATTGCTCCAAGATGGCGGACGAAATTCGGGTTTATGGTCCGATTCGAGATTCAAAATTGTTATAGGGGGTTTGAGGGTCAAAGATTATGAATTGTCCTTCAAAATTCATAAAATCAAAATGCTGGCTTCAAGATGGTCCGATATTATTAAAAATTGGTATGTGGAGGTTTTCTGGGACGGAGATTATGAATATCTCATTGAAATTCACAAATTCAAGATGGCGGACGAGTTTTGTAGTAATGGCTTGATTCAGAAATGGTATGTCTGGCTTTTTGGGGTCTGACATATGAATTCAGACGAAGATTATTGATTTTCAGTTGAAGTTCATTAATTGAAGGTGGCAACTCCAAGATGGCGAATGAGTTAATCATCAGATGGTCTCCTCATTGGAGGACTAGATGGACTAGATGAAAGAATGTCGCGCAAATTTTTCTAATCGATTACAAAAGCGACAAGCCTTCGAATCTATATCACGTCACACATCCAAAGCAAATATTTCCCACTTTCTAGAGCATTGAATAAAATCTTGTCTTAAAAAAGGTTTTTTATTGATTATTTTCACTTTGTTTTTAGTATTTTTAATACTGATCAGAAATCAGTGTTCCAAATCAGTAACATCGTCCACCGTCAATTGAACACCAAAAATATGTATAAGTACAATCATTATTATAGGACTATTTAGAGTGATTTCTTTTGCGCTTTTCTGTGAAATTACGACTGGATATGATTTTTTTGTGAATGTCATCAGGAATATCACGTTTCAGTGACTAGCAGTAATCATCCATCATATTCATATTCCATCGACCTTGGTACCTTGTTTCCATAGTTTTGGTGTCTTGATGAAAGCGTTCTCCATTTTCTTCACTAAAATTTTCAGGAAAAAAGTCCAGATGTGAATCTAGAAAGTGTAGTGTTATACTCATATTGCATCCCAATTTTTTATATTTATCCAATAAAGTTGCCACGATATTTTTATAGTCAGGGTGTTTGTGATTCCCTAAGGAATCGTCTACAACGTTTTAAGAAGCCAGCCAAGCTTCTAATTCAGTGTTATTGATTGTGGCATCAAATTTCCCGTCTTTCATCAAAGATCTGATTTGTGGTTCATCGAGTACCCCTTCTTTTATTTTTGCATTAGATAATCTAGGGAATTTTTGACCCAGGTATTTGAAACCATCATTGTCTTCGTTCAATGCTTCAACAAATTGTTTCATCATACCCACGTTTTGAATTGTATTTTAAAGCAAAAGTAAGCATTATATGCATTTTGCACAAAATCAGCAATTTTTTGTTTTTGCTTAATATGCATTATATGCATTTTGCATAAAATTTCCACAAATGTAACAAAATGTATCCACACTATTTTGATACTTCCCTGAAGACATTTTGATTTGAAAATGTTGTTCAGCCACAAATCATTGATTCTACTAACTAACACTTTTTTAAATAAACTACTAACACTTTTTCAAATAAACACTCTAATATTTCAGTATAAATTTTATGAACAAAGTTACTGTAACGGCTTCTTCCCATGTAACGCCTTGATAACTGGGTGTGTCGCTGTTGCAACTAATAGTTTTTTTCACGAGAGGTCGCACAATTTGAGAAAAGAGCGCCAAAACTTAATAATTTAACTTATTTTCATTAAAACAAATAAAATTTCCTATATATTAATTTTATTAAAAACCTGACGTAATACGAAGAAATAAGGCCTGGTCTCGTCGTCAGCACCACAAAATTGGTAGAAAATATTCATAATATTTTAAACAAGGAAAATCATGTCGGCCGGTGTTATTATTATTATTATGCATGGTGTGGATTTTGGTGGAATGTTTTCATTGAAAAACATATCAGTGGAGGATTCCAATCACCAAATTCGTATTCAATGATCGTTGCCGTTATATTTCATCTCATCCAGACAGATAAATTACCCTCAGTTCCAGAACTATGACGAGAGGCTTGCAAAGACCAGTGAACGACTAATTCTCCAAATGAGATTATTCGTCTGATTATGTTGGACGTGAATTCCCACTCACTGTTGCTAATAATGGGATATTTTATTAAGGCGGTGTTGTCCCACAAGGCATAGGAGGGGATACATTGCTTGTATTGGTCTCAAACTTGACCTTCGCATAAAAAGCCGATGACGAAGCGGAAGGTTATTTAAACTTCCAGAATTTATGTTTGGAATTCTCAAATTTTCTGTGTTCTCAATGACTACTACATTTCGAAATTGTAAATAGTCTCAATTGAAAAGAATATGGAGAAATTTAAAGAATGACTTTATCTTATCATTCCTTCCAAATGATTAAGAAAATATAGAAAATCAGCAGAGCACTGTGATTAAAATGTATACTGGTCCAAACACAAAGTGGTATTGATGTTATGTTCATAATTCAGTTAATTTAATTCTGAGATAAGATATTTGTCGTCCGACAAAGGTTAGTTGGATATTTCGTGGGTAGGCACTACGAGTAGGTAACCGCAAATCAATGATTTCGAGGTGAACGCAAATTAATGTTATTTATTTCTTGTGGTGAATTTGTATGATTTCTATTCGAAGAAAAAGACACTGTTGAATATTTGAAGGCATTTGTTGTTCATTCTGTCTGCAATCAACTTAGTAAATAGAACAGAATTGATGGAAACCTGAAAAATTCTGAGAAAAACTCAGTTACCTAGTTGTGGCATGAATTTGGTTTTCGTAAAGAATCTGGTAAAGTCAGATAGCTAAAAGTGAAGACTGGCCGTTCTCATGACTATTTATTAATTTTAAACACATCTGAGTATTAAAACCTTATATTGCGTCTACACAAAAGTAAGTATTTATGGTAGAAGTCGATAATAATAAAAAATTAAAATCATTATTGAAGTAATTTTCTGGCGTCATTCACAATCACCATCATCTATCTCTTCGATAGCATCTTCATTGTGAGGAAAGCTCAAGTAAAATGATTCATACTGTTTTTCCAGTGCTGCTGGATTCATGGTGAACAAGGAAACCAAATCCCGATACTTTGAAGTTGGGATTGGAATTGGGGATGTGTATTGAAGTTTCAGCTAGGCTAGGACCTCATCCAACACATTTTTTGCCAGTAAATATCTGCTAAATTTTCATCCTTCGTTCGGTTCGTGAGGTTTTGTTCTGTCTGAATTGTTTGTTTTTGCTGCGCTTTTCGGAGACATAAATTTTTTTCCGCGTTTTATATCGAATAGTCTCTTGAAATTTTTCGATTCCGTCGACAATAATTTCCTTATTTAACTGTCTCGTGGCGGAACTACCTCAAGTACACGGCTTAAATGAGAGCTTACCTTCAGAAAGTTTTTTTATTAGTTATTTCATTTATTTTAAGAGAGTGAATCTGGATATTCATTTTTTTGATATATTCAATGAATTTAATGGTTGAAAAAAATCGAAAAAATTAAATAAACTGGTTTGTTCATACTATTTTCATCTAAGTTGAGTTGAATAAGTAAATTTAGGTTCGAAACTTTCAACTCTCCATCGTTGAGTTCGAAATCCACACAAAATTATAAATGTCCCAAAATATATCAACCTGATTAATGATGATTTCAGGACCGGTAAATGAATTGTGAAAAACTTTTTAACAAAAAATTAAACCGACGAAATACGGAACTGAAAAGTAAAAAATAAAATAAACCTTCTTAGTCTCAATAACTAAGCTCCTAAGCTAATGTCAGTAACTAATTTTGAGTCGGCGCCAAACAAACAAGCAAATTAACTAGATAAGGCGTAAAATGATGGCATCGAGTTGCGTGGTCATATTCTGATATTTTTTTTTAGGAGTAATTTAATGATCTTCGTTGATTGTTCGGTTTTGGCGCCGACTCAAAATTAGTTACTTACATTAGTTTAGGA
This sequence comes from Gonioctena quinquepunctata, assembly GCA_018342105.1. Lineage (NCBI taxonomy): Eukaryota > Metazoa > Arthropoda > Insecta > Coleoptera > Chrysomelidae > Gonioctena > Gonioctena quinquepunctata. The sequence continues at coordinate 422,040 of JAFIRS010000214.1, forward strand.
GTTTAGTTATTGAGACTGAGGAGGTTTATTGTATTTTTTACTTTCCAGTTCCGTATTTAGTCGGTTTAATTTTTTGTTAAAAAGTTTTTATTTTTCTATTTTTTGTGGCTGAAATCTACTATTCACCACCTACTTGTTTTTTGATTACTTCCAAAATACTTACTTACCCACCTCACTTCAACTATCACCAGTTAAATAATATGATTATCTACTAATACTATTTGTTGTACTATAAATTATTTTCGTTGTTCTGGTTAGTTTATTTCATTACTTTGTATATCATTCCGTCCTCTAATAGACTATAATGATTGTGACGGATGAAGGGGAACAAAAATAATGACATAAGCGATCTCTCATTGTCAACTACATATGTGTGCCAATGTTCACAAGTGAAAAATCAAATATTCCCCATTTTTCTACCCGTGAGGGTGGATAATACCATTCGAAATCCAAACATGATCAACTATGTGGTATACCCTATCTAATAAAAAAATTATCATTCGAATCGAAGGACCCAGTACAAAGTTATGCCTGATAGAATCGGTTAACGGACCAGAATTCAGAGGGTGAGTGATCATCATCCTTAATTTTGCTACCCTTACGGGTGGATATCATCCTTTAAGTTCGAATGGGACCAACTCCGGAGTACACCCTATCGACTGAAAGGAGAATCATCGGAATCGGACGTGTCAGTTGAAAGTTATGCGTGATCCTACAGAAGAAAAAAAAAGTCGACTAGAGAACCTCCTCCTTTTTGGTTTCGTCGGTTAAAAATCCTTCCCGTTGGGCCGCGACCACGGGCTTTTTCACGCAAAATTTGACTGGGATAAACGATTTTTTCAGTAACATAATTTAGGTAGATTCCCTATTTTTCCTGTACGATATCGAACATCCCATCCATACCAGACAACTTTTTTTATTTCTTGATTCGAATATACCCATTTCTCATAACAATCCCCGTCTTCGTCCTCCATATACAGAGTTGGATGGAGGAGCTGAAAAAAAATATTTCTGTGGGAAAAACCATTTGGCAGAATTGAATTCACCTCCACGTGCCGCCTATCTCATAAATTCAAAATTGAATTCCTCAACTTTCCAACTCCAAACTTATTCTCTCTGTTGCAGAGATACTAACTTTCATTTTTGAAACAAGCGCTCGACAAAGAAGGGGGTTAAGTTCGCTTCAAACTTCTGGAGCAGATCTTCGAAATTTATTGTTCACAACTCACGTAATTCTGATGACTTACTTCATCTCGAGAATAATTGTAATTCTGGCCATGTAATACAGGCCATCTGGATAATGTACTTCGCAAGGATTTGATCTTTATCCAGATTCTGCAGGGATCTGAGTTCCGTTATGTGCCTGATATTCGTCTGTAGGATACTCAAAAGTGGGTATATGAGGCAAATCAAACGAATTTGTTTGGAAATCATGAAAACAGATGAGGATTCATCTGCGAATGAAAGATTAACTTTAGTCACGATTTTCCAATGGATTCGGACCATCAATGATAGGACACACGTCTGCCATATCTAGAACTCCTGAATTAAAAAAAAATAATGATCTCCGATACCAAAAACTGCCACATACCAATTTAAAACACATCAACACAGCACATTAAATAAAAACTTCGAAAAAAAATCCATGCAGAGAGTTTATCACATAGATCTCCGCCAAAATCATAGTAAAGCATAATCAGCATTGTTGTCACTTTGATGACTGGTCTGGACTGGTTTGTTACAGCAAAACTGATTTTGTTGCTCTAGTTATTTTTCAAAAAAAGAATACAATGCCAGCTCGAAATTGAGTTGGCGTTGTCACGGAAGTTATTGGCATAGAGAGTAGATCTGACTGATTTCAAAAGTGTTGCTAATTAGTTGCTGACGTTTTGAACAGTTAAAATTATAAAAATTCTGGAACTTCTGAATGATTGGACGATAAAAGATTGCAAAATGATACGGGAGATACGAAAGCTGGGAATACTAGTCGACAATTGATATTCGATTGCTACAGTTGTATAATATTACAAAGTTTCACATGGAGAGCTTTCATTTTGAAATGAAAGCTTTTCCATGCCAGTTGAATGTAAGCACATGACATTCTATTGATATTCACTCAAGATGGGAATGATTAGAATAACTTATACCTATGAGGGAAGCGCCCAGTGGATGATCGTTAATTGGTTCCTAACACTGAGCCGCATTATTACTAAAAAAAAGCTCTGTCAATGCTAGTTGAGAGTCGACAAAGTATTTTCGGGGTGATAATTAATGATGAATAAGTTCACAGCACTCAGTTAGCAATTAGTTGCTGACCATAGACAATACGTATGTATCCAAAAGTTCATGTCAATGCTTGTTGAGAGTCAATTCAGCATTGTCATGGTGAGAACATTGACATGCATTTTTGAGTAAGCAACTAATTAATAATTCCAGTGCGCTTCAACAGCTGTTATCCTCAATCATTAACCTGGTGATGCTAAGTAGACAACAAACTGTCATTCACATGGATTTTTTGGACATACGTGTTGTCCAGTGTCGTTAACTGACTGACAATCAACTCCAGCTCGTGCCGTTGTGATCATTCGTTCTTACTCCGCCAATGCTGAATTGATTCTTCACGAGCATTGACTTGGTTTTTTTTTGGACAAACGTGTTGTTCATTGTCAGTTACAATTCAATAATTGACTCCGTTGAGCTTTTACAACTATCATCATCAATTATTAACCTGGTAATGTTGAAACGACAACAAACTGACATCCACATGGATTTTTTTTCGGCATACGTTTTGTACAGGTCGGTAACTAATTGAGAATTAACTCCTGTGAGGTTGTATTGTTGTTATTATTCGTTCTTACCCCGCCAATACTGAATTGACTCGCACTCAACTAGCATTGACAAATGTGTTACTCACGGTCAGCAACTAAAAAGTAATTGACTCCAGTGAGCTTCTACAGCTGTTATCATCAATTATCAATCCGGTAATGATAAGTAGACAACAAACTGACATTTACATGGATTTTTATGGACATACGTGTTGTCCAGTGTCGGCAACTGATTGACAATCAACTCCAGTGAGCTCGTGCCGTTGTAATCATTCGTTCTCACTCCGCCAATGTTGAATTGGTTCTTTTTAGGTGTTGTTCATAGTCAGTAACCGATTGAAAATTGACCCCAGTGAGCTTTTACAACTGTTATAATCAATTATCAACCTAGTGATACTAAGAAGACAACAAACTGACATTCTGAATTCTGACTCAGTGAATAGTTTCAAAAACATTTGCTTATTTGCATAATTGTTCCTACGCATATATTAATTATTTTTCTTTTGCATGCACTGTATAATCTTGTTGATCTCTTTAGTTTGTTTTTTTTAGGCTTACATAGGACTCTGTCCTCAGCCTTTACTTATATGTGATAATAATAATAATAATAATAATTCACATGGATTTTTTTGGACATACGTGTTGTCCGGGGTAGGCAAATAACTGAGAATCATCTCCAGTGAGTTTTTGCCGTTGTTATCATTCGTTCTTACCCCGCCAATTCTGAATTGACTCTCACTCAACTAGTATTGACATACGTGTTACTCATGGTCAGCAACCAATTAGTTATTGACTCCAGTGAGCTTTAACAGCTGTTATCATCAATTGTCAACCTGGTTATGCTTAGTAGACAACAAACTGACATTCACATGGATTTTTTTGGACATACGTATTGTCCAGGTCAGTAACTGATTGAGAACTTACTCCAGTGAGCTTGTACCGTTGTAATCATTCGTTCTTACCCCGACAGTACTGAATTGACTCTCAACTAGCATTGACATAAACTTCTGGGTACATACGTGTTGCCCATGGTCAGCAACTAATTGCTAACTTGTATACCTCTTATTATCAATTAGCATCCCAAAAATACTGTGTCGACTCTCAACTAGCATTGACAGAGCTTTGTTTGGTAAAAATGGGTCCAGTGTTTGGAACTGATAAGCTATCATCTACCGGGCGCTTCCCCCATAGGTATAAGTAATTCTCTTTCATTTCAAAATAAAAGCGGTTTAAGCGAAATTTCGTAATATTATCCAGGTGTAGCAATCGAATATTGATTGCCGAACACTATTCCTAGCTTTTGTATCTCCCGTATCTATTTTGCAATATTATCGTCCAAAACATTCAGAAGTTTTGGATTTGTTATCATTTCAACTGCTCAAAAGGTCAGCAACTAATTTGAAATTAGTCAGATTCACCCTTTATGCCGATAATTCTCGTGACAATGCTAACTTAATTATGAGCTGGCATTGTCCTTAATTTTTTTCAAATGGCTGAGGCAACAGAATCAGTTTTGCTGTAACAAATAAGCAACAAAAAAGCAACAAATTGTCACCTATTCTAAATTGGATTCCGCTATATTGACAATGCCAGCTCAACGGACGTCGAAATAAACTCTTTGGAGGTATACATATTGATGATAAAATCAATCTCAACTGAATAATGAACTGACACTTTTTTCCGAAACTCATTTTTCATAATATCTAACAGAAAACATCTACTACTTTGGCGATAGTTACGCTGGACTTTGAATTATTCTGAAAGATATTGTGGAAGGACCCTTAAAGAAAAAAAATTGACTGAATCAAAAATTTGCTTTCCATTCAGATAATAATTTATTTTTCCATTCCGGTCTTCATTGAGGATTCACATAGATGAATGAGGCAAAAAAGAATGTTTTCTAAAATGAGTTATCACTAGAAATCGCATGTTATATTGATGCAAAGGTGACATCATATTCAATAGATCTTGATTACATTTTTGTCGACAAAAATCTATTTCACGCTTCCAAGACCGCTCTGCCACCTTTGTAATTGTGATGACCTGAGCTGTCAGAGCACTGACGAAAAGTGCTTCAAGCACTAAGCACTGTTGAAAGAAAATAAGCACTCTTATTTCCGAAATGCTCGCGATAACTAAGCACTTCAAGAAAGTAATTGGACTTAGCGAGTACTGAGCACTAAGCGCTTCTCAGAAAGGTGAGACTTGTCCAAATAAAAAAAAGTTTTGTATTTTTGAGTTGAAAACGTCGAATTGATTCCAGAACAGCAATGGAAACAGAATAAGTTTGTAGAGCGCAATGATTTGCCCCATATGATATTGTATACAGGGTGATTCAAAAGTACTTTGACAAACTACAGGGTGTGATTCCCCACAATATGCTAATATGAATTGTTCGAATAAATATATGTCCGGAAACGCTTCAGGGTGTTGAAGTTTTATTTTTATTTTCTTTTTTTCAAATAACTTCCGAAATACTGACCTTAATCGAAAGAAAATTTGTGTTGAGAGGATTTCTGAGGTGTCAAATTCGAACCTGATATTATCATTGCTCTCACTCGTAGGGGGCGCCACCTACAGGTTTTTTTCTTTTTTGAAGTTTTGTCCATCAGAACACTGCAGTTTTTTGCCAAAGAAATCAAATGTACATCTTTACATCAAATAGTAATCAATAATCAAGAATAACCAATATTGATACATAAATGAACTACAACAAGAGAATGGATGGAAATGAGAGTGCCTACACATTGATTTTCGTACTTTTCAACCTAATCTCGATTCAATTCGATACATTTATTCTACCATATTCTAATGCCAACTAACCATAAGATTCAATCAACATTCGATCATTGGTTTGAGGTTATATCTGTGCAAGCCTGTCTTATTCTTTCACGCAGTTCCTCTTTGGTGGTTGATAGTTATTCCAAATATCAATCTTGGTTTCATTCAAACATGCTTCGGATACCACATGTTGATACTTTATTAATTTTTGTTCTTTCAGTTCCTTTACTATTAATATTCATTCACAGCAGTTTATTCCTGGACTATAGAAAAAAGAGAGTTATTTGTAAAAAGTCAGTTTGATAGAATAATTGTCAATAAAAGATTCCGAAAAAAGGTCTTCGACTGATTACAGTTATTTAATTTGAGAAATAGCTCAAACATTTGGTGACCCCGACCAGTGCACGATATGGAGAAGGATGGAAATGAATGTTCGAAGCGGGCAGGTGCAGGCTTTAATGAAAGCCTTTCCGCAGATTTTATTTGGCCAGACAATTTTGGTGGAAACAGAAATCCCACCACGACAGTGACCAATCCTGTTCCTTCAATGCACTCAAAGCAGACAGCAAGAAGAACAAGTTCTCAACGCTCCATACTAAGTATAGAGAAGAAACGTTTAGCTCTAGAAAACGAGAGAAAGAAACAAGAGCTGGAAAGGAGACAAAGACAGCTCCAGTTTGAACGAAAAGAATTGGAAAACAATTTGAAATTATTAAATCTAGAGCAAGAACTCCAAAACGCAGAGTTGGAAGCGCATGAGTTAGACAGTGTTTCAGAAAGAGCAGACCTATTTCCCCAGGAGATGAATCAAGATAGTCATCACGAAAAAATAAAATCAGTAGCAGAATGGGTAAATAGCATACAAGAAGAAGGCAAACTTGAGGAAGGAGGAATTCACGAAACCAAAGAAGAAAATTGTTCGAAAAATGACATTAAACTTTTGTGTGAAACAATCACAAGTGCAATTAAAAGTGTATCATCTCCAAGCCGATATAAACATGACAAAATCTTAGCACGGCATGCTATGGAAAAAGATTTTCCCTACTTCGATGGGAATCCGCAAGAGTGGCCTTTGTTTCACAGACAGTATGAAAACATTCGCAATTTATGTGGATTTTCCAACGCAGAAATTATGATTAAACTCCAGCGGTGTTTGAAAGGTGAAGCTAAGTCTACGGTTGCTGGTATGATGTTGACAGCGGACAATGTTGATTTAGTGATACAAACCCTAGGAACACGCTTTGGTAGACCGGAATTTATAATCGATGGAATTATTCAAAAAATCAGAGGTGTACCCTTTTTGAAAGACTCTAACTTTGAAAAACTCATCCAATTCTCAAGTGAGGTCAACAATATGGTGTCAATCATGAAAACCCTTAAATCATCGAGCCATCTCAAGAACCCTCAGCTCATGAGAGACCTTTTGAATAACTACCAGATCATTTGAAGTTGAAATGGGGAAAGAAAATAGCCACAAATGAGAAAGAATGTGATTTGGAGGATTTCTCCAAATGGGTGGGAGAAATTGCAGAGGCTGCATGTTATGTAAGCACTCCCTATACCCAATGTACTGATAGATTTGGGCACAAATCTACCTTCACTAAAAAGCCTGATAGAGTACTCAGTACAAACGAAAAACCAACTGAGAAATGCGGCTATTGTGATGAAAACATTCATGGAAGTTATTGCCCAAAAATGCGAGAGGACGACATTGAAAAAAGATGGCAAACCGTCACGGAAAAAAAACTATGTTTTTCCTGTTTGAGAAAAAACCATCAGAAGTTGAAATGCAGGAAGAAAAAACCGTGTGGAATAAATGGATGTAGACTCTTCCATCATCAACTGTTACACAAGACCCGAGAATCCAGTGAAACTAACGATCAAGAACCCGAAAGAAATGTTGTATATGCGATGCAAAATAAAACGAAGAAAGTACAACTGAGGGTCATTCCAATAAATATATTCGGACCGAAAAGACAACTAGAAGTACTTGCATTATGTGATGAAGCATCTACCGTAACGCTGATCGACGAAATAGTTGCCGAGGAGTTAGGGCTCTCTGGATTCGAAGAATAATTATGCTTACAGTGGACTAATGACGAAATATCAATGCAGGAGAAATCTATCAGAATGGACGTGAAAATATCGAAACCCGGTGGACTAAAGTATTTCACAATAAGGCGTCAGAACTATCAAAAATCTATCACTGCCATTACAAAGCGTCAAAATGACAGAGTGGCGAAAATATCCTCATCTGAAAAATATTCCTATCAGAAATATAATTGAAGAAAAACCTGTGGTTTTCATCGGACAAGACAACATTGATCTGATTATTGCTCGTCAGATACGATGCGGGCCCCAAAATTTGCCAGTAGCAACCAAATGCAAATTGGGATGGGCACTTCACGGTCCTAGTCATGGAAAAATGAATGGTGATGATACGGTTAAAGCTCACACGTTGCAAATATGTGAAACGGAAGATCCTGATGAAATCCTACAAGAAATGGTCAGAAAATCGTTTTCTACAGAACATTTTGGAGTGTTAGTGACATCAACTCGTCATAGCCATGAAATTATCAGAGCTCTGAATATTTTGGAAAAAACGACAAAAAGAATCGGTGACAGATATGAAACAGGATTGCTATGGAAAAATGATGACATAAAATTACCAGAGAGTAAATTTAGAGCAATGCAGAGACTGAAATGTGTCGAGAAAAAATGTCTACAGAAGGAAACATTTCGTGAAGAATACTGTGAAAAAATTGAAGCATACGAGAAAAAAGGATATATCAGAAAACTGAGTCGAGAAGAAGCCCAACATAGAAGGTCCCCGTACTTGGTACCTTCCCCACTTCGCTGTTGAGAATCCGCATAAGAAAAAAATCCGTTTAGTGTTTGATGCCGCATCGAAATCAAACGGTATAAATTTCAACGATATGCTCTTGTCTGGTCCCGATCTACTGCAGTCCTTGGTAGCAATACTTTGGAAATTTAGACAGCGAAAGTATGGATTTTGTGGAGACGTTAGGGAAATGTTTCACCAAGTTCGCATTCGGGAGGAAGATAGAGATTCTCAACGATTTCTGTGGCGAAATTTAGAATATCAGAGACCTCCAGACGTTTACGAAATGGTAGTTATGACTTTTGGTTCGACTTGTTCTCCAGTCTGCGCTCAGTACGTGAAGAATATCAACGCTGAGAAGTTTGCATCAGATCCAGTAATCAGGGACGCGATTATCAAGAAATTTTACGTGGATGACTACTTGGATTCTAAAGACACCGAAAAGGAAGCGATTACGACATTAACTGAAGTTTGCAGAATACAAAAATTGGCTGGTTTTGATGTCGTTAACTGGATGACAAATTCTTCCCTTATCCGTGAACATTTTCCAGGAGATTTGTTCGCATCTAAGCATATAGACGATGGCTCCTCTCTTCATAGAGTTCTCGGATTGTGGTGGGATACAGAAAATGACGTATTTCTGTTCAAACTCAATGTAGAAAAAAACCTTATCGATATGAATACATCCAAAAGGATGGTATTAAAGTCCATAATGTCCTTTTATGATCCTTTAGGCTTGATAGCTAGTTTTACCATTCGTGGGAAAATTTTGATGCAGGATATTTGGCGATCAGGTGTGAATTGGGATGAAGAATTACCAGAAAATTTAATTCATACTTGGAGGAAGACTTGCCTAAACTTACAGATATTAAAGTTCCCAGATGTTACAGTTTCATGATTCCAGTAGCAACCAAAATTGACCTCCATACATTTTGCGATAGTAGTGAGGAAGCCTTTGCAGCAGTATCCTATCTCAGGGTGTTAGGAAAAGACAGCCAGGTTGATATTTCACTGGTATCCTCAAAAACACGAGTAACGCCCCTGAAACCGTTATCGATACCAAAACTTGAACTACAAGCAGCTGTGATGGCAAGTAGGCTAGCCCAAACTATCAAGTCTGAATTGGAAATAACTATCAACCAATCATATTTTTGGTCAGATTCCAAATGTGTTCTATCCTGGATCAGAAATGATGGAAGAAAATTCAAACAATTTGTCGCACATAGAGTAGGAGAAATACAAGAAAGAACAAATTTAGAAGATTGGAGGTGGATACCAACTGAGTTCAACCCAGCTGATGGAGCGACGAGACCTCAGTTCCGACAGAAAGTTATTTCAAATGAATGGTTCACTGGTCCAGCATTTTTAAGACAACCTGTACAAAATTGGCCCAAGGAAGATGCTGATTCAGAGTTCACAGAAAATCGTATCGCTTATAGCAATGAAATCAAGCAAGAATATAACCAGGTTGCTTTGTCACTTTAGAGTACATGAGCTGTCTGCCTGACGTGGATAGATTTTCATCATGGTTGAAATTAATCAGATGTACAGGGTGGTGTCTGAGGTTCATAAAGAAAATGAGGAACCGTGAAAATCAATATGCAACGGAGCTCACAGTGGATGAACTTGATGAAGTGGAGACAATATGGATTAGAAAATCGCAGCTCGAAAGCTTCCCAAACGAGTTGGGGAGAATGGAAAAGGGGAAATCCATAAGCTCTCATAGTAGACTTCGAAATCTTTGTCCACAACTTGAAAATAAGATTATGTTACTTGGAGGACGAGCAAATCTATCGAGGAGCTTGAACTGTGATACAAAAAATCCAATCATTCTAGATCCGAAACATGCTTATACAAAATTATTGATGATACATTATCATGAGAAATTTCGTCATAGGGGAGTTGAACTGGTGTTGAATGAAGTAAGACAAAAATACTGGGTGATAAATGGGTGAGCCGCCGTCAAATCAGCATTTTCACATTGTCAAAAATGTAAAAACGAGAGAGCTAAGCCCATGCCACCATTGATGGGACAGATTCCAGAAGTGAGATTGAACCGAGAAATAAAACCTTTCACCAACGTGGGAATGGACTACTTTGGCCCTATATATGTCAAGATCGGACGGAGAACAGAAAAACGTTGGGGTGTAATATTCACCTGCCTTGCTGTAAGAGCCATCCACCTAGAAATAGCGCACATATTGAACAGCGAATCAGCTATCATGGCAATTATGAGAATGATATCTAGAAGAGGCCAACCGAGGACGATATTTTGCGACAATGGAACAAATATGGTAGCAGCTTCAAAAGAAATGAAAAATGCTGTCCAGGGCATTGACCATTCAGAGATTGAAAATTCCATGTGCTCCAAGGGAATAGACTTCAAATTCATTCCTCCAGGTTCCCCACACATGGGCGGTTCGTGGAAAAGATTGATTGGATCCGTGAAACGCATAATTGGAAAGAATCTCCAGGACCAATCTCTGAGAGAAGAAACTCTACAGACGTTTTTCGCCGAAGCTGAGTATCTCGTTAATTCCCGGCCTCTGACACGAGTATCCAGTGATCCAGAAGACGTTGAAGCACACACGCCTAATCACTTTCTACTTGGATCATCGAGCGGCAAGGGAAGTGAATCCTTGATACACCTTAGTTCGGATAGCAATTGCTTACGTAGGGAGTGGAAGAAAACGCAAATGCTCCTAGACAATTTTTGGAAGCGATGGGTGAAGGAATACCTACCTACGCTCACAAAAAGGAGTAAGTGGACAAGAGATGAAAAGCCCATCAAAACCGATGATGTTGTGATCTTAGTTGACGATCGGTCTCCAAGATACACATGGAAATTGGGTAGAATAACCCGACTCTATCCAGGACCGGACAGAAGAATCCGAGTTGTTGATGTCAAAACTGCGACAGGAACGTATCGTCGATCAGTTACCAAAATTTGTAGACTGGAACTAGAAAATTAGCTAGAAAATGATCTTTCTAGCGCGGGGAAAAATGTTGATACTTTATTAATTTTTGTTCTTTCAGTTCCTTAACTATTAATATTCATTCACAGCAGTTTATTCCTGGACTATAGAAAAAAGAGAGTTATTTGTAAAAAGTCAGTTTGATAGAATAATTGTCAATGAAAGATTCCGAAAAAAGGTCTTCGACTGATTACAGTTATTTAATTTGAGAAATAGCTCAAACACCACATTTCAAAAATATTATTTTTATTGGGAGGCTTTGTACCTTCAGTTGCTATAGAGATCAGTATGGAGCTGTTTGTAAACATATTATGAGGAATAGTAATATTGTACAAAGACAGAGACAAAATATTTCTGAACGAATTCAAAATTATTTTAATAATAATCCGCAAACAAGTGTGAGAATTGCACGTTTTACTTACCGCGTGAAACAATGAGGAGAAATCTTAGGAGATATAAATCAGAGTATTTACTTTCAGGAAGAACTGAAGATGACGAAAGTCGAAAGCGCTTTGCAAACTCAAGAAAATTATACACTCTATACAAAAATCTTTCATTTATAATAAGATGAAGCCCTTTAAACCAAAGTTTCTTCACACATTAGAAGGAGGCGATAATGAAAACAGGAATGGAGTATAGTTCATGGACATTCACAATCAATGGAACAGTTGATTCTCAAAATACAAGGTACTGGACGGAAGAAAATCCACATTGGATAATGAATTGTAGAAGACAGTACTCACAAAAAATAAATGTTTGATGTTGAATATTACATCCCAAAACTATTGGCCCCTTTTTTTTTGAGGCAATTTGAATGGTCAAATTTTTTTGAATTTTTTGAGAAACGAATTTTCTAACGCTATGGATGAACTTCCACTGGCAGAAGAGGCTCATATATCATTTCAATTAGATGGCTATTCCATCCACAATAGCAGGATTGTGAGAGATTGGTTGGAAAAAAAATTTCCTCATCGGTGGATAGGGCGAAATAGTACATTGATCGAGTTTTTCCCCAGATCCCCGGACTTGACTCCATTGGATTTTTTTAAGGGGCTTCGGTAAAGAAAAAGTTCACAAAACTCGCGAGCAAATAGGAACTGCATGAAGGAATAGGATAGGTTTGCAGAGATATCACCCCAAACCAATTAGCGAATGTTATGGTTAACATCAGAAAACGATACGATAAATGTATCGAATTAAAATGAGATTTCGTTGAACAGTCCGAAATTCGATGTGTAGGCACTGTCATGTCAATACATTTTTTTGTAGTAGTTCATTTAGGTTATTAATATTGGTAAATATATTATTGGATGTAAAGAGGTGCAGTCCTATTCTTTGACAACAAACTGCAGTGTTCTGAGAGACATAAAATATCCCCACATAGGGTTGTTATGTTCTGAAGGAGTATTTCAAACCATATTATTTACAAAATTGTGATTTATATGACAATTATTTGAATTATTTCGATATTGATATGGATATTCTATTTATGCTTTATTTCTGTTAAAAAAAAATTATCGTGAAGTTTTGTTCACACCCATTTGAAAGCATCACAAATCCAGTGGCGTCGTCAAATTTTATTAGAAAAAATGGCTAGTATGTTTTTTGGATTTTTGACCTTGAAAAAAAAATCGAAGTAGGACGTGACATTTTTATTTTTATTTTGAATTTATGGCATTCAACTGGAACTATTGATGCTCTATCTACTGAAAAAGAAAACTTCCGAATCGGATAATGAATAACAGTTTCAGAGAGGTGGCCCGCTTTCAAATGGGTCACTCTGTATGCCGTTAAGATGACGGTCCCGAGTTCATAGATATTGATTTCGTCAAAGAGGATTCGGCAAAATTTTCAGTTGGAGGAATTGTGCTCGTCATCGGTGTTCAGTCCAGGTCGCAGAAATGGGCCGACCTTAAATGAAGAAATAAAAAAAAGGCACAACTTCTGCTCCTCTACCATCTCTGTCAGTACAAGTCGAATTAGTGAATCTTTGTCTGATTCCATTGAAGATTGAGTAAAGTTTCAGTCAGTGATATTTTTATACTAACTTTATCGATGAAATTTTTGTCGCATCTAGAAAAAAATAAATTAAATTCCCCATATTCTTTCATTCTGTCGAAGTTGTCTCTTCTCGCGAGTAATCAGTTCGAACTCCAAGTTCCTTATATTGAAAAACATTCTTGACAGATTCATCCATCTACAAACAAGTCTGCAATGTTCCGAGCGCTTTTCCCTGTTTCGAACAAACATGACAAAGCCCTTTCAGATTACTTCGATCGTATCCCTGTCAAATATACCGGACTCCGCTGATACTTTGGTCATTTTCAATTTTCGCAGAGGGTTTCAGCGCTTCGTGTAAACAAGGATGAATCAAATAATGATGGACATTTTGTCGATTCAGGTCATATGGTATCGGGACATTTCGTTGTTTTCTGTGAGGGACAGGAGCAAGTTGGCAGTTTTGGAAATACATTCGACATTATAACTTCCGTCTGCTGGAATTTATGTCACACATTCCGATGATTCTTATCTCATGTGCTATGACTGAAGTCCGCGAATCAGATACAAAATAACACATATATTCTCAATATTATTATTATCAATGAAAGAGGGAAGTGAAATAGAATAATAATTCCTTTTGTTTAAAATCGTTTGGACGTAGATAGTTCATCCATTGATAAATCATCATCATTAATAATAATAATAATAATAATAATAATATAATAATAATAATATACTTTAATCAACAATAAGTTATCAAAACCATTACAATGATGTCCATAACAAATTGCCGAGAGCGTCAGTAAATGAAAGTATACACAGTAAACATACAAGACAAGAGATATAACATAAATTATGAATGAAACACGAATACCGACGAACCACTGATATATAAATGTATACAACTAGACATACAGTGGTCCCAACAACCTTTTAAGAAAAGAATTCGTCAAGTGTGTAAAAGTTCTTCTGGGTCAAGAAGTCTTTGAGCCTATTTTTTTAAATGAGAATATTTGGCGCACTTTGCACTTCTTCAGGTAAATTATTATAGATTCTGCAGCCATTGTAGTACAAGTTCCTTTGGTGAAACTTGGTTGAGTGCTTGGCCGGAAGTTAATTGTTTTCAAATCTGGTAGAGTAATTATGCTTCGATCTATTGCAGCTAAACAATGAAAAATTCTTGAGAACATAGCACGATATTTCGTATATGTAAGTATCAACTACGGGTAAAATTTTATTATTTTTATAAGACTCCTTGCATGAGTGTCCCCAGGGAAGATTACAGAGGATTCTCAACGCGGATTTTTGTAAAATTAATATTCTTGAACAATCAGTGACAGCTCCCCAATTCATTATGCCATATCGAATTTGAGAGTGAAAATTCGCATAGTACAGAGTGCGGAGTATTTTTTGACTGCAGTGCTCCTTTAATGACCTCAAGGCATAGCAAGCAGATCTCGATTCACCACATGGATTATGTATGTGAGATTTCCAGTTCAACTTTTGATCAAAGATAACTCCCAAGATCTTGACATCGTTTTGAAAACTGAAATTATATGCGTTATTGTTACATAGCGTTTGATTGTGCCCTCGATGGAAAGAAATAGAAACAGTTTTTTCCTTAATTGATGAATTTTTTTTCTGACCATAATAAACACCGAGTGTATACCTCTTCAGCAGTAGCCATTGTCCGATCGATGCTAGTTTCCGTAATCAGGAAATTAGTGTCATCAGCATAACAAACCATATTTACATTTGGAATACCTTCGAAAAAAGTTATGAGGTCGTTGGCAAAAATTATATAAAAAGTGGCCCTAAAATAGACCCCTGTGGCACCCCTTGACTGACGCTAACGGTTTGACTGAAACTGTTGCTTATTTGCACTGCTTGCTCACGATTTGTTAGGTACGATTTAATGAAATCTAGTGGTATGCTTCGAACGCCATATCGGTTCAGTTTCTCAAGTAAGAGATAATGGTCAACACAATCGAAAGTTCGAGAAAAATCAAAACCTAAACCAAGAGGAATCAACTTTGACTCAATGGCATTGATAATCTGAATATTCAAATCTGTTGAAACTGTATCTACGCCCCTTTTTTTCACGAATCCGTGTTGATTACTGGGAATTATATTATTTCTCAAACAGAAGTTTGACAGTTGTTCATTTAGGGCTATTTCAAAGAGCTTTGAATCAGTATCAATATAATAATACCGAATAAAATCGCCCATTCATGCAGAATTGTTTAATTCGAATTTGCCTATGCGTACAACTGAAAGGAAGTATAACACACTATTCTGTTTTGATTGACATTAACTGAATAACTCACGCATATGTCGGTTGGCCCCATGTGATTTCATTTGAAAGATACCTGGCGACACACACAGACTTGAAACTTCCAGAGTTCCTTCAAAATATGCCACTTTGCTTCTAGAAGACGATATGTGGTTATCTCAGCGTATACTAGGAACCGTGTGATATCACATATGGGGTACTTACCTCTAGTTAATCCTCTCCCTCGGCGTCTACGAAAGTCGTCCCTCGGCGTCTACGGATGCCCGTTGTGTGTTCGGCGTTCACTTACAACCCATAGTCGCCAGTTATCAATGATGTGGATGAAATAAATACGTAAAAAAAATTAATGGAATGAACTGTGTGAATTAAGACTAGATGAAATAATTAAGACTGGGAAATAAATTGAGTGAACTTTGTGAACAAAACTTAGTTACTTGAATAACCCTTGGCAACCAATAATTCATGACAGTGAACCACACAAAACTCAGGTTCTTTCGACAGTTGGGAAATTCTACTGAGAACAAAGAATTCTGCGGATCCTGTTGAACGAAATTTGGTCATTATCGTCTAGTTTAAATGATCGGAAAACTAACACGCTCGTAAGTACTCATCTCGATACGGAAAAAATGCATTTTTGACTTTCCTCTAGCCCAACCGAGAAGAAAAGAAGGAACTATTGACTTGAATAAAATTTCTGGTAAATAAGTTCAGCCCGGGCCACAATAAAATATCAACTGACTATTTTTCTGCGAGAATTCACTACGTCAAATTTGTCTTACTAAGTCCTTTGAGAACCTCCACCTAAGTCAAATTTTGACCGGTTTTGATAATTTCATCCCTTATTTTACAACGTATCTGTACTTGAGTAATTACCTTAACAATGGGGTGGGATTTTTGCAAAACTGTAAACAAGTTCGTTGTGACTCCGTCGACCAATCCCGAGTCTAGTCGGGGGTGGAGCTACTGCTTGATCTTCGTCATCCGAGAGGTGGCGCCTCCCCGTTATTTGAACGGTACTACTTTGAACTGTGGAATTCTCTGTTCTGCTTTTAGTGGGTTTTAACAATTATATCTCTCCTTCAGACTGCTTGAAGTGATCGGGTTTTCATTTGGTGAAAAATGATCAAAAACCTCTTGCCCTAGACCCTTTGCAGCCAAATAAGCCGTTATTCTGAATACAAATGATTTTCCAGTGAATGCCAATTCATCTCGCCAACAAAACAAAAAATTGCATAAAAATTTGTTTCAATTTCGGGCTTTCTGCTAGTGAACCATATTCCCTAACAAAATTCCCATATCTCGAAGGTTCTATTCGGTGCATGACGAAATCAATCCGAACCGTCTTACGATGGGTTTTTCTCTCTGCAGAGATTTTCCCTGCCGGGCCAATTTGGCCCTCTTGTAACCCTTATTCATCCTCCGAAATTTTTTCAAACAACCGGCCAGCAGATGTCAAGAATTCTACAAAAATGATAATTTTTTTTTTCGACTCTTCACACAGCAAACCTGCGTTCCAGATGACAAGGTTTCTGAGAAATGTAATTGTTTGACTCCTTTAAACCCAACTGTTCATGACCCTTAAAAAAAAGCTTTCCAGGACCCGAGTATGGGAATCTCCTATTGAATCCGGCGATAGATTCTAACAGGGTGATCCTCTGATTTTGTTACAAAAGCGAGTTCAGGTAACATAAAATCTAAAACTGATGATTTAACTACTTGATAACGCTCTGATTAAGGTAGTTGTCGGGCTACAAGCACTATCAAAAATTAAGTCTCTATTGTAGTGCGATGCAATACATGCTCAAGCGCCGAATTAGAGAGATCTTTTTCAAGGGAACTGTACGCTGAGAAAAGCAATTAGCATGCGTGATACAGCAAATAAGCCATGACTGGACTGTTGACAACGTCGCAATCCAACTATCGCTCGCATTCAGTTGTTCAAGATACTCTTATGAACAAGCAGTCAAAGCTATGAATCGATTTCGCGCAAAAACTGGTACGTTTGCTAAAGCAAAAGTTGAAAAAAGGAAACGTAAATTGTCTGGATTGTGTAAGGCTCGAAATACGAAAAAAAAAACAGTCTAATGAAAATGATGTGTGTGAAGGAAATCGCATTGTTAATCTCAAAGAACTTGGGATTGAGTACAATTTCTGGTCATTTATATTTGAATGATGTACAAGTCGATTCACAAAATTCAGTAGATTGTTTGGTAGCATTCAAAGAATTTTCAAATTCATCTACAACTCCAAATTTACTCGTTGCGCATAATGCGAGATTCGATGTACCTAGATTACTAAGAGCAATCATTAATAATAATTTAATAGATTTTATCATGATAGCAGGATTTGTGGATGGCTTCATTATTTTTAAAAAAGCGTTTCCAGATCGAAAACGGCAAGGAATATTCCAGCTATCAAAAGATTGAATACCAAACGAAACATCAGACAATTTCCACGAAGCGATGTATGATGTACAAATTTTTCAGAAATTAGTTCGTTTTATTGGTAAAGAGTCAGACTTATCAACATACATGGAATCATATAAAGAATGTATTTCAGAGCGACTTGAGAACGAAATAATATCTCGTAATTTACCCAATTTAAGTGCCTTAAAAAAATTTATATCACGGGATTTATTGAAAAAAATTGCGCAACAAAATATAACATACCATTTTCTAAAACAAATGTATCACGATGGAGGAGAAGAAGCTCTGAATAATCACATGACTGAAAAATTGGAGAATGGAAAACCTAGAGTTACTAAAAATAGGGAAGCATTAACTAAAATCATTAATGAATTAAAAATAAATGTTTATTCAATCAAGTGAATACTTGTATAATAGTCAATGATGAACAACATTACATTCATTGTTGTTTATATTTTTTGTAGATTTATACGTTATATTTTTGAAATCTGTTAGAAATCTGAATAATTTTTGTTTATGTTTAAAAATATTCCAATTATGTTATACGTACATGTGTTGTACAAATGTATGAATACAATAAAGTTTATGCACGGTTTTTTGCCGTTACTCGTTAAAACTACATTTTATTTTATATCTATTCCCATTGGAAAATGTTTGAAATGCATCAGTATAAATTAACGCAATCATTCACAATTATTATTCATAAATATGTGCGTTCCAAAACAGTTCAATTCAAAACAGCAAGACCCTCGCGCTCTCGTTTATTTGAATCACCAGCGATCGCTTGAGGCGTCGCCACGATTCTCAGCCTTCACCATCTTGCACTTCTCATACGCATTAATTTGGAAACTTCCTATAACAATAAATGAATAACTGTATGGCTACGCGTCTTGATTTTTTTTAATAAAAGTCGTTACGTACCTTTCAATAATATACTAGTTTTTCAAAAAAAATTGAATGGAGGGTTTTTAGTTATGCCTTAAAATGTGGTGTCCGCGGTAGCTCACTATAGGGATTACGTGTTAAACGTTGCAACTTTGAAGCCTTATATCTCGCTTTCGGTGTGGTAAATGATCCCAAAAATTTAATATTATACAGGTAATAATGTTAACTAAAAGTGGTATGAATATAAACGAAATCTGATTGGAAGTGGATTTCATGAAAACTACCTCAAATACTGGAAGAGTTGTTCAACTACTCACTATGATTATTATAAATAATTGAAAAAACTTTTTAACAAAAAATCAAACCGATGGAAAAAGCAAAAAATAAAATAAACCTTTTTGTCATAATAACTTAGCTCCTAAACTAATGTGAGTAACTAATTTTGAGTCGGCGCCAAACAAACAAACAAGCAAATTAATTACGTGAAGCGCAAAATGATGGCAAAGGGGTACGTGGCGGTGGCGCGTCCCTTCAGCGGCAATTGCCAAGCGTTCTCGAAGTCAAAATCAGCAAGACAGCTACCCGGACACGTGATGGCACACGTCGTTGCGAGTGGACGTGCAGATAGTGCAATTTTCAATGTAATTGTTTATCGCTGGAGATTCCACGTTGCATTTTCTTGTAATTTTGTTTTGATCATTTCTTTGAAGTGATTTGATGATCTTATTGGGACTAAAAAGGTTCATTTCATCTTTTGCTCTTCAGTATTTCTGTTAATTTGATTTTTGATTAAAAAAGTTTTTTTTTTAATTTTTCATTATTATTTTCCTATACCTAAATAGTCTGGTTTCCGAAATGGAAGTAAGTTTCTATAAAAAAATTAATTCTGCATTTGAATATGTATTATTATCCATTCTGACAAAAACACTATTAAAATCACTGCTTGTCAAACTAAAAGATTGTCTTGCTCTTTTGGTTGGTTGGTTGAAAGCAGACGAGCCAGAGACAGGGTTGGCACTCAGCTCCCCTTGACACTGCGACCAGCTGGGGTCTATTGTATCACTCTGTCGTCAGTGGTTCCTCATTCAAACAGGTTTGTGCCTTTGATCAGGTTTAGAAGCCTGTTGATAAGGTTCTTCGGATTTATGCCTGTTTCCGGGCTGATCTCTCCAAAGGTTATGTGTCGTCTACTACTTAGGGCGTCACAGTCGAAGATAATATGAGAGGCTGTTTCCTCCTCTTCATCACATAGCCTACACTCCACGGTTTCCCTGCGTACTCCCATAGTGTTTAGGTGTTTTCTTAGGCCGCAGTATCCAGTCAACAGACCTATTATTATACGAGCCTTCGTTCTGTTCAGGTTCAGAAGGTCAGCCGTCAGGGTCCGGTTTGGATGCCCTACCATGACTTTGCTGTGTATTTGCCCGACAGTTTGATCCCAATATTGTTGGTGTCTTCTTTTTATCCTCTCGTCGATCAGGGTCCTGCATCGGTTTTTGCTAATCCCATGTGCAGGTTCTGGCCCTGTGAATAGCGTTTCAGATGCCTGCCTAGCTAGCTGGTCCGCTTTGACGTTGCCTTCAATGCCTCTCTGACCTGGCACCCACATCAAGGTGACTCCTATAACCACTTTCTAGATTCTTCTGAATGCATACCATGATTTTTGGTTTTTTTGGTCACAGTACTACCATTTTCATTTTCCAGTATAACAAATCGAAATAAGTAATATTTTCCAATTGAAATGATTCGATTGAAAAAATTAAATCAATCTGGAATGATTCGCTTCAAAATGTTCATACTTTTGGAGATACAGCTGAACTTGTTTTCTAACTCTCAGATGATGGAATTCAGTTTTATCAAAGATTAATTGAAAAAATTACTCCGGAAAATTTGGAAATAAGTTTGAGTCATACTCGAAAAAACGTCCATAAGTAATTATTTTTCAGATCATCCTGTATATATCATTTCTGTTTCAGATTTCATCTCCTAATCTGACTTTTTTTTCGAATATAACTCATATCTATTTCCAAATTTTCCTGAAATATTTTTTCAATTGATCTATGCCAAAAGAAGAGAAAACCCAGCATACTTTGTTCAAACCTGAATTGAAATTTATGTTTTCCGTCTTTCTCGGTTCATGCAATATTAGTTTTAGCAGAGACAGTTGCGAAAAAAATACAAACTACCAATATCCAGCGAACAGTTAGAAATAGATATGGGACATACAAGACAAAAATTTATCAGATTGGGAGTATAAAAAAAGATTTATGAATATTTTTTTAAATTGCCAACAGATGTATTTCAGGCATGTTCTATAGTCGATTCATTCAACTTCCAGAAGACACTTCCACATGAATCAACTATTTATCAAATTTGAGTCCTGTGAAGATTTTTCATATTGATTTGTACCCAATTCGATGGACGATAGAAAAAATATAAAACGATTACTATTCAAGAAACGGTGAGAGATAGGTATAGGTCATGCTGGGTAAAAGTTATCGGTATTTTTCCGAGTATGGCATAATATACAGGGTAAACAATTCAAATAAAATGACTTATGACTGTGTTTCCTAGTCACCTACAAGAATATGTTTTTCAGACACCCTGTATGAAATATGGTCAAATCGTTCGATATTACTGAAATAACTCAATATTTTCTGGGTGAAAGTTGAATTTGAGTCATGTGTGGATAACAGATAGGGAGATATTTGAATTCAAGTTGGTCCCATTTTGGTAGCAAAACAATAACAAAATAATCAAAATTCAATAAACGGCATATTCAGTAAAAGTTATTTGTATTTGTCAGTAGAATCCAAAAACAGAATGAAACACTGGGTGTTCCATTTGGAATTCGAAAGTTGATAATAGTTACATGTGGCAACACTGCAACCAAGAGAATATTTTCGAGGGCTAGATCGCAGTCTCTTATCGTGGGATACAAAATTTTGAGTATTTAAATCTCAGATGTCCAGAAACGTCCAATAGGCCATGGAGTTTGGGATAACCAGTATATTATCATTCTTCGTACAATCAGTTCGTAATTTCATCATTCATTCATACCCTACCAAACCTAATCTTCTGCATGTTCTTGCTGTAATTTGATCACATTGACCATGAAGGTAAACAATTTCATCAAAACTTTGTTGGAATAGTTATTGCCTTCCATTTTGATTCTTTTCTGATAAAATTTCTGATAATAAACGGGCAAACGTTTTATTATTGATGGACTAATTGTCTAATTCGCATAATGACGAATTCCATGACATTTAAGACAAAATAAAGCAAAATAATCCGATTTTTATAGAAATTTGCTTTTATTCCGGAAACCAGACTATTCGAAATTGATAGATCATTTGAAAGGAACTTCAATTGTCTTTCAGAATATTTGATAATATATATATATATAGTGTAAAACTAATAGTAGGGTCTGCAGCAATGTAAAAGAAAACTCTTTGAAGTTTTTCCAAGCTTTCGGAATCGTTTATTCCATCATCAGGGAGACTACAAATGGAAAAAATTGTGCATATAAGAACTGTAAAAAACAAATTATATGAGTACTTACATCTATCTTGAGGATGTTTACATATAAGTACATAATGGTATATAAGATACATTATTAATAGAAAATGACTTCTAGCTTTTGGATAATTGATTTCAAATTACATTTCTGAATGAAAAGACAAATTCTTGTACATAGAAACAACATTCTTGAAGTTTGTTCAAATTTTTTTTATGGAAAGATATATCAGAAATTTTGAGTACTCTGTCTTTCATTTGTTTCAACAAATTCACTTTCATCGAAAATTTGTGATAAGAAAAGAAATTCAAATACCTTCCTGAACTGCATGGTTTTCTATACCAATCAATCAATATTGTGTTATCAACCAATCGGATAAGTTTTGTATCAAGAAAAGGTACTGAGAGATTAAGTCTTCTGTTTCGATTGTGAATTGTATGAATGGGTCGTAGCTATTAGAAGTATCCAAAACTTATGTTATACCATTTGTTGGTGAAGCTAAAATTATATCATCCACATATTTTTTGATGAAAAATAATTCAAAAGAGAGTACTGGAATCACTGTGTCTAGCAATTCATCCATAACATAAGCTGCAAGAATTGGTGAAATTGAAGATCCCATAGGAGTTCCAAAAGTTTGTCTGAAATATTTTCCATTGAATGAAAAATAGTTGTTTTCAAAGAGGAATCTTATCAAGTTGGAAAATAATCTTTTTCAATAGTACAGTGTCTACTGATGCGAACCCAATTCTTATCTATTGCTCTAAGGCAAGTATCTAGATAAACATTACTAAAAAGAGAGACAACATCTAAACTGGCAAGAACATAGTTATCTGGTAATTTGAAAGATAACCCAGAATTGATTCTTACTCAGTCAGATAAAGGTAATGTTACTGTTATTATGGAAAAACAACAATATCATTAATAACAGTACTTCCTATATTGAACTAAATGATGATCCAACAAAAAAATACAAAAAAATATAATAATTTGATAAAAACTCTTAGGATAAGAATCAAATAGATGACACGGTTAAAAAAAAAAGCTTACTAGTTATAATGGTATTTCTCCTAAATTTTACTCTTTACCAAAAATTCACAAACCAAATTTATCAGTGAGACCTATTATAGCTTGTATAGGTTCTCCTACAGAACAAATTGCTTCCTTTTTAACGAATATTTTGTCTATTGCTTATGATTCAGATAATATTTTTTCGTCAAAGATTCCTTTGAATTCTCAAAAAAATTTAATAGAATCAAATTACCAGATAACTATGTTTTTGCCAGTTTAGATGTTGTCTCTCTTTTTAGTAATGTTTATCTAGATACTTGCCTTAGAGCAATAGATAAGAATTGGGTTCGCATCAGTAGACACTGTACTATTGAAAAAGATTGTTTTTCCAACTTGATAAAAATTCCTCTTTGAAAACAACTATTTTTCATTCAATGGAAAATATTTCAGACAAACTTTGGAACTCCTATGGATCTTCAATTTCACCAATTCTTGCAGCTTATGTTATGGATGAATTGCTAGACATAGATTCCAGTACTCTCTTTGAATTATTTTCATCAAAAAATATGTGGATGATATAATTTTAGCTTTACCAACAAATGGTATAACAGAAGTTTTGATACTTTTAATAGCTACGACCCATTCATACAATTCACAATCGAAACAGAAGACTTAGATCTCTCAGTACCTTTTCTTGATACAAAACTTATCCGATTGGTTGATAACACAATATTGATTGATTGGTATAGAAACCATGCAGTTCAGGAAGGTATTTGAATTTCTGATATATCTTTCCAAAAAAAAATTTGAACAAACTTCAAGAACTTTTCTTACAAAATTCTTATCCACCATCTTCAGTTAAAAAAATATTATTTAGCACATCCTTAACAGAAGTTGATAATACCATAAGACAAAATAACAATTCTCATAATGAACGTGTTACTGATATGAATCAAGTTTCAATTTTTTATGCTTCGTTACCTTATATAAAAGAAGTAACACCTAAACTGACCAGAATTTTCAAACCTTTTGAAAACATCAAAATTGCAAATAGAACAGTCACTACAATAAGACAAATATATTCAAAAGTAAAAGACAAAATTCCTCTTTATCACTTACTAATGTTATTCATAGTATCCCTTGTCATGATTGCGATAAGAATTATATTGGCCAAACAAAAAGATTATTGAAGGATAGAATCATTTCTCATAAGAGTGATAGTAGACTACATCCTGAGAGATGTGCTTTAGCTAAACATGTCAATGATTGTGACCACCAAATGAACTACCTTTCAACAACTGTTCTTGCAAGAGAATCACATCTTTCAAAAAGGTCTTTCTTAGAAATGGCTTTCATCTATCAAGAGAATGACTCCATCAATAAAAAAACAGATATAAACCATCTGAGTGAAATTTATTCTTTTTTACTTTCACTCGACATAAAACACCAAGAAGTCAGAGTTTCTGAACGTGGTGATTCTAACCTAAACTGAATTTGAATTGTTCTACGATGAGAAGTGTCATTGTCAGATTAGTCACTGTCAGTTCCGAGAATGATTATCTGAATGTTGTTTCTATGTACAAGAATTTGTCTTTTCATTCAGAAATGTAATTTGAAATTAATTATCCAAAAGCTAGAAGTCATTTTCTATTAATAATGTATCTTATATACCATTATGTACTTATATGTAAACATCCTCAAGATAGATGTAAGTACTCATATAATTTGTTTTTTACAGTTCTTATATGCACAATTTTTTCCATTTGTAGTCTCCCTGATGTTGTAATAAACGATTCCGAAAGCTTGGAAAAACTTCAAAGAGTTTTCTTTTACATTGCTGCAGACCCTACTATTAGTTTTACTCTTAACTAGTCAGCGACTACCCTCCTTTCATATATATATATATATATATATATATATATATATATATATATATATATATATATATATATATATATATATATATATATATATATCTATCGGAATAATCACAAATTTTGAACGACCCTGGATAATGAAGAACAAACACCCTCAGACATAACTGATGCACAGAACAATGGTAAACTATACTCAAAATCTCAGCTTTGTACGAGTCCAAATACCGCAGTAATAAACATTTATTTGAAGCTATATGTTTTGCAAAAAAATAAGGAAATTAATGAATTTCTTGACAACGGCTTATACAGTAAGTATTATACAATAATGATCATAAAGCAATAGCAAAGTGAAAAATGCAATAATATAACCATCTCAGACCCAAGGTCCAGGGTGAATATATTCATTCAGCAAACCTACTTTTTTATTGAAGACTGGGTTCAAACAACACCATATGGTTGGAAAAAAAATCATTTTTTTTCTGTAATAAAAATAAGGTATCATATATGATACGTTGGGTCTAGAGGCATACAAAAACAACAGATCTATAAATACATTTTATTGATGAAAAAGCGCGAAACAATTTCTGTCAACGGTACAACAAAGATAAATGTTGCATGCGTTACATTTGGCAAACATTAATTTACCACATTTTTGAAATCGACATTTTGATCTTGTTTTTTGTTCTTGCTTCGTAAATACTGGTAGGTGGATGTTACCAACGGTCCTGACTCTTCTATCCGGAACAGGTTGTACCTTCCTTTGTTTCAGAGGTGGTGTCTCTTCTTCTTCACATTCACTTTGTTCCGAATTTCCATCACTTTGTTCAGAAGGTTTTTTAGTTAAAATCAAATATTGAGCAACGTATAATTTGAAATCAAGATAGTCCAAAGTGTCTTTTCTCATCAAGCCTTCTGTACTGGCATTTTGACGATATTCGAGCCAACATGCAGCTACTGCGGAATCGAAAAAGTGGTAGATTGCACGTATTGTCCATTTTTTCGTACGTCCACGCATTGCATATTTCCCAATCACCCTGTCTGGTAAATCAACACCTCCCATTTTAGCATTGTAATCGGCTACAATTGCTGGTTGTTCGATTGTAATGTACTTATTTTCAGTCTTAGACCATCTAATACAACTACCTGAAGGTTCAATGCCAGAGGAAGAGGAAGCAAAATGCACTGGCCTAGAATCGAACCATTTCGTTAGAATAATCTTTCCATCTTCTCTAACTAACCCATTATGTGAACCACTACCTGATTTTTTCAATTGATTATCATTTAAAAATGCTGCGTTTTTTGAAATCCTAGAAGCCATAATTGTACCAGCTAGAGTTATTTGTCTCGAGGAGAGTAAGTCGATCAACGAAATTGAGGTAAAGTATCGGTCGGTGTAGACTGGAACTCCTATTGGCAGGGTCTCTGTGAGTTTCAGTACCATTCTACCACCTACATCAAGTTTTTCGGGCATTTTCACACGAGTCCACAGACGATCCCTTTCCTTCGTAAAGATAAAAGTCTAATGGGACCCCTTTTGGCGTTGTCATGACGAAGTTCTTCAATCCTACGGGATTGGGTTTGCCTCTAACAAATTGACGCATTTCAACTTGCCCATGAAATGGTATCATCTGTTCATCTATTGATACATATCGAGTCCTTTTATTATTGCGGCATCCTTTTTGCACCGTGTCTAAAATTGGCCTTATTTTCCGAAACTTGTCCAAGTTACTTTCTTCTTTGGAAATTTTCTGATCTTCCACAAGTTTCAGGCGCGATCGGAGTTGGAAATAGCGATTTCTGGATATGTTGTCTGAAATAATAGGTACTCTTGTGTTTCGCGCCCAATACATCCTAATCCTCGGTAGACCATAAATTCCAATCAACATGGAAGCTCCAAGAAATGTTCGCATTTCATATTCGGATGTTTCAAGGGAACGACCTTTATCAGCAACTTCGCGCATGTTTGTGAAAAGCGCAACGTCTTCCAAAAATTTATCCGAAATATATTCATTTAGGTAGGCAATTGGTTGTTTCAACTCAGTGTCCATGTTTTCTTCTTGAAAATTGAATTGACTTGGTTCAAACTGACGAGTACGTGGCCATTTTTTCTGGTAACCTGGTAGGTAGTGGGCAAGAGGCTCCTCATCCGATAAATCGCTCATGTTGTCTGCGATCTGTATCATCTGGATTGGGAACCACATTTTCCAAACCTTGATCAACCTCATCCTCAAGAAAGATCATCGAGGTCCGACTGATCGAGGTCTATGTTGAGAGCAATCTCTTCGAGCTCCAACTCGGTCTAAGGCCCTAAAAAAATAATATCTCAAATAAAAAGTAATCTATATTTGTTTCCCCGTGAAAATCCCCAAAATCTGATTTTTACATTGAAATTAAATTTTGTAGTCAGTGAGACCCAAGGTATCACCCATGATACGTTAACCGAATCCCCCATTGCGGAATATTTGTAATATTTAAAACAGAACCCATATTTTCCATATGTTCTGTAGTACACGTTCAACAGATATATATAAATAAAACACCAAAAAAACAATTACTTACTTTTATTTCGCGGTAGAGGCATCATCTTAGCACGTGCACTTGTAAACATAAAAAATCGACTGACTTTTCTTGCCGCCGTACGCAACCAACATCGCATCAAAAATTGAGGCGCATATTTAGCAGGGTATTCTATATGATACCATCGAGTACGTGCGGCTAAATGGGGCTGGAGGCCGAGAATAAAATATAAACCTGAGGTATCATATATGATACCTGGGGTCTGAGGAGGATAAGAGGTGTCTCATTTAAAATATCAAAGTTGTAGCTACTTTTCAATATAAGCGGCTGGCCGCAGCGCTGACAATATTTTAGATCGATGGAGCAAAACTACTTACCCAAGAAACCACATTTTCAAAATAATCCTGTGACCCGTTCTCCAGAAACGTCTAATAGGCCATTGAATTTGGGACACCCTGTATATATATATATATATATATATATATATATATATATATATATATATATATATATATATATGATATGAAGAGTTAATCCAAAGATTATTTTCAAAAAACTGATCCGACCAAATGTAAGCGAAGAACTAAAACTACAGTCCTAAAACAACCGTTCGCGAAACAGTTCTCAATTGAATTCAGAAAAAGCGACAACGTCTTCATTTGGACTGTAGGTATCACACTTCTTTCTGTTTTCTCAAAAATCATGTAGAATAAGAATAATTCATTTATTTACTTATAAATTTAAAAAAATATGTGGCATTTGCTAATACCTACTCCAAATCGAAGAAGGAAAAGTTATAACAGAATTCATATGAATAATACAGAGATTTTTGAAAGGTCATTTTCGTACCATGTTCCAGTTCAGACACATTGTGGATAGACCACAACACACACAAGAACAATTATTTGAGCATACTTTTCTCTTCATTTTGTTTCACGTTTCTCAAGTTCTTTCTCTTCCTATATATATATTCCCATAGAGTTAATACATTTACCTATTATTCAAGGTCCATAATATTGTAAAACACTTTTTTTTATCAGAGTTGCAGAATCGGTCTCAGGTCTAACGCTGTACTATTTATTTATTTATCACATAATTGTTATGCGGTCTATCACAACATGATCATCAATTTTGTAAATGGTTAATAATGAAATATCTATTTTTGTTATCATATCATTATGTTTTCTTTCGAGCAGGATTGAATAACAAGAACATCAGTATTTTTCCGTACCCAGCATTTTCCAGTGACTGAATTATACTTGAGAGAAAGTCTAAGAAACCTTGGAAAATATTCCTAGAAGATTTCATATTTGATATTCATTGTAGTTTTCAATTCCCATCAACGGGATGACAGATCAAATATTGAGACAAATCCTTCGTGTTTCTTCGGCCTAGAACGTACGTCATGAAATTAAACTTTCAATTCAATATTTGTATTAGAAATGCGCAAGACAAACTCCCTTCATCAGTGTGAAATGTAACCCTAATTGAAAACAAATTATTCAACAAAGTTTACCCTGTCTTCGTTGGATTCGTAATCAAAACTGATGACTCGTCTTGTGATTCCCCCTTGGCATGTTGTTTGAGAATAAAATGAACTGGGATTCGAGTGATCATTCGGTTATTCATTATGAAATTTATCATCATTTGAATTCAAAATTCGCGGTTTATATAACCCATTTCGTGAGTTTCTGTGTTTTTCATCCAATTATTCAAATTTCTATTGAGGTTTTATTTCGAACAGAATTGATGAAAGTTGGGTTGATGATCATCGAATAGTTGCTTAAAGATAATATGATTTCCTCGAGGAACTAAAGGACCTTCGAACTGTTGGAAATAAGGGTCACTTTCACCAGTAACTCCTCTGTCCTGCGGAGTTACGTCCCTGTACTCATGTACAGCATCATGTATCTTCTCCCTTGTTCGTCTGTACAATGTGATGTAACGCCTCCTTCGTGCAGAATTACAGCAGTACAACTTGATTTTGAGCTGATTATCGTTTCTATCCATATCGTGAGGCAGCCCACTTAGATAGCCTCTTGTCATTGAGTAACGAATACTCTTACTATAACGTGGAAAACTATCGCCTCTCAAACGAGTAGAAGGCATACCTAATTTTTGTGTCGTTTGTTTCAACACCAAACTCAGCTATATCCTTACAAAACTCATCTTTAACAAACCTGGATTTCAACTAGCCAATTGAATTCTAGTAATTCATTGTTTCTCACCCAGTATGAGGGTGGAAACCTTTCTACGGGTTCCTGTCCTATTTCCATGATATGGAGTAGATCCTGCAATTTATAATCATTTTCGATATTTTATCTTCGTCAAGTCGAGAGTCTTATCGATATCTGAGCCAAGCAACATCGAGTACTTGGATGGGTGACCACCTGACAAGGAAAGTGCACGTTGAAATATCCTAACAACTGTAGCAGTGTATAATATTCGCAGCTGCAGGCGTCTTATCGGAGAGCACGAGATAAGACGATAGATATACCGTCCGTCGGAGGAGACGATAAGGTGGAGGTCCCAGGTTCATAGATGTGGAGCGCGTTGAGGAACCCCACATCTGAAACAACAGAGGATTCGGCAAAATTTTCGGTTGGGGGAGTGTGCTCACTGGAATCGTTGTTTCGACCTGGTCGCAGAAATAGGCTGACGTTGAATAAAGCAATAAAAAAAACCTTGAACTGGAATTAAACGCGAGCCTCCCACGTGATAGACTGAAACGCTTAACCTATTCCACCAGAATTTTTCTTGATATTCCACAAATAACGGCTCTTAACATGCTAAAAAAGAAAACAGACTTTTATTCAAGCCGTGTACTTAAATGTATAAAATTAGTTCGAGTCATCGCTGACAATGATTCAATTGACTTCTGTTTTATTATTTGGTTTCAAAAAGCTTGTTATAAAATGAATACTTTGACCAGTTGTTACTCACCAACCAATCACTGCCCAATCAAATTAATTGGAACCTACTTTTATGAACACGTCGCGCGACAAGCTTTTTAAAACCAAATGATTCTACAAAAAATAATCAAATCATTGTCAACGGTGACCCAAATTTATTTTATTTTAGTACACGGCTTAAATGAAAGCTTGCCAATAAAAAGTTTTTTCAATAGTTATTTTATTTCTTGCTCTTCAGTTAGTTCGCCTGAATCTCTTCATTTCTAATAGAGCATCGTTATTACAAGGTCTCTTTCCTGTAAATTTTGAGCTGAAAGAAATCATGATCTCCGACCCCAAAAACTCCCACACACCAATTTTGAGTAGAATCTGACCATAATCACAAAACTCGTTCGCTATCCTGAAATCATCATCTTGAATTTATAGATTTTGAAAAAAAATTCATAATCTCCAAACTTAAGAACCTCTAATTTTGAATGAAATAGAACCATTATCAGGCAACTCGTCCTCCATCTTGAGGCCGCCATCTTGAGTTCATCAATATCGACAAAAAAATCAAAATTTTCGACCGAGAAAACCGCCACATACCAATTTTGAATCGAATCGAACCATAATCACAAAATTCGTCTCCCATCTTGAGGCCACTATCTCGAATTTTTGAATTTCGACAGAAAATTCATATTATCCGAGCCCGAAATCTTCCGCATAGCAATTTTAAATCGAATTGCACCAGAATCACAAAATTCGTCGCCCATCTTGGGGCCGCAATTTCGAATTTATGAATTTTGACAAAAAATTCATAATTTCCGACCACAAAAACCGCCATATACCAATTGTGAATCAAATCGGACCATAATCACAAATCTCGTCCGTCATCTTAGAGCCGCCATTTTGTTTTTTGCTCCCACAATACTCGTCCGCCAATTCGAAGCTGTCATTACAAATTCATAGAATTTGACAAAAAGTTCATAATCTCCGGACCTGAAAAGCCCCATATATCAATTTTGAATAAAATATGACCATATTCAGAAAACTCGTCCACCACTTCGGGGCCGCCGTCTAGAATTTATAAATTTTGACGGAAATTCCAAATTTTTCGATCGAAAAACCGCCACATACCAATTTGTAATCGAATCGGACCATAATAACAAAACTGTTCCCCCATCTTGAAGCCGCCAACTTGAATTCATGAATTTCGACACAAATCCATGATCTTCGACCCCGAAAACACTCTCATACCAATTTTGAGTTGATTCGGACCATGATCACGAAATTCGTTCGTCATCTTGAATTTATAAATTTTGACACAATATTCACAACCCGACCCCGAAAACCCCCACATACCAATTTCGAATCGAATCGGACTATAATTACAAATCTTGTCCGCCATCTTGGAGCCGCCATTTTGTTTTTTTCTCTAACAAAAATTCCATAATGCATTGTCACCGGAATCATCAACACCTGCCAAATTTCAAATCATTCGGACGACTAAAAGTCGGTCAAAATTCAATCGCGAGCTTTGAGCCACACTAACTAACGAACGAAATGAAATGGAACTAAATAAAAGCTTGTAATAAATAAAATTAATAAAAATAAATACTAAAAAACACGCTTTTATAGAAAACCAAACTAAAAAAAGAGAAAACAAGAAAAAAATTTATTTTATTAAAAAAAAAGCGTACTATATAATTATTGATACCATGCACCCATGCTTTTTTTTAAATAGAATAATTTTTTTTCTTATTTTTTATTTTTTAATTTGGTTTTCTATAAAAGCGTGTTTCTTAGTTTTTTAAACTATTACTTATTTTTAACTTTTTAGTCCTTATTGCTATATAAGCGTGTTTTTTAGTTTGGTTTTCTATAAAAGCGTGGTTTTAGTTTTTTTAAACTATTATTTATTTTCAACTTTTCAGTCCTTATTGCTATATAAGCGTGTTTTTTCAGTTTTTTAAACTATAATTTTATTTTTAACATTTCAGTCCATATTGCGTGTAACGTGTTGACCCCAAAAACCCCCACATACTAATTTTGAATAGAATCGGACCATAATCACAAAATTCGTCCGCCATTTTGAATTTTTCAATTTTGAAAGAATCATAATCTCCTACCACGAAAACCCTCAGATACCAATTTTGAAGCGAATCGGACCATAATCACAAAACTCGTCCGCCATTTTGAAGCGGCCATCTCGAATTCTCCAATTTTTACAAAAGAATCATGATTTCCGCCCACGACAACCCTCAGATACCAATTTTGGAGCGAATCGGACCATAATCACAAAACTCGTCAGTCATTTTGGAGCTGCCATTCCGAATTTTCCAATTTCGACAAAAAAGCCATAATCTCCTACCACGAAAACTTCCAGATACCAATTTTGAAGCGAATCAGACCATAATCACAAGACTCGTTCGACATTTTGGAGCGGCCATCTCGAATTCTCCAATTTTGACAAGAGAATCATGATTTCCGCCCACGACAACTCTCAGATACCAATTTTGAAGCGAATCGGACCATAATCACAAAATTCGCCCGCCATTTTGGAGCCGCCATTTCGAATTTTCCAATTTCGAAAAAAAATCATGATCTCCTACCACGAAAACCCTCAGATACCAATTTTAAAGCAAATTGGACTATTATCACAAAGCTGTGGGAAGAAACTTCACTTCCAGCTCATTTCCTCCTCTAACCAAAGAAGATGGAACACTAGCAACGACTGCCCAGGAAAAAGCCAATATCTTTGCGTACCTATTTGCTGGAAATTCCACTCTGGATTCATCGGGAAAACAACCCCCGAACATTACACCTATTGACAGTCACATGCCCGAGATCACCTTTCGCCAACGTACTATCAGAAAGATTTTGCTGGGTCTCAACACCAACAAAGCCTGTGGATCTGACGGAATTCCGCCGATTGTTCTCAAGAAATGTGCCCCGAACTAACACCTCGTTCTTTGCAAGTTGATCAACCACTCTTACAATTTGGGGTATTTCCGTCCAATTGGAAAATTGCAAGAGTACAGCCAGTCCCTAAAAAAGGCAAAAAGGCCCTACCTAGCAACTACAGACCTATCGCACTGCTATCTATTATTTCAAAGGTCATGGAAAAAGCCATCAACATCGAGCTCATGAAATATCTGGAAGACTCAGGAATTGTCAACGATAGGCAATATGGCTTCCGCCATCAGAGATCAACTGGTGACCTGCTTGCTTACGTCTCACATATATGACAGCTATCTATTGAAAAGTATGGAGAAACTTTAGCTGTGGCATTAAATATCTCCAAGGCGTTCGATCGAGTTTGGCACCAGGGACTCCTCGCCAAGCTTCCGTCTTATGGCTTGCCCCCTCAGCTGTGTTCTCTGCTTGCTAGTTTTCTCTCAAACAGGTCTCTCCATGTAGTGGTCGATGGAGTTTCATCTGACACTCTACTCATAAATGCTGGTGTTCCGCAAGGATCTATTCTCGCACCAACACTATTTCTACTTCACATCAACGATTTGTTGAAAGCAACTTCATGTCCAGTACACAGCTTTGCCGATGATAGTACCCTCCATACCGCTTTCTCTTCCAGGGCCCCTATATCAGCCCGTGAAACCAGAAATGAACGAGGAAGAAATGTTAATAATATAAATATGGACTTAGCAACAATTCTCGAATGGGGATCTAATAACTTGGTAGAATTCAATGCAAACAAAACACAAGCATGTCTTTTCTCTAGAAAAGCCGATCTCACTGTGCCTAACATAACTTTGTCAGGAGTAACCATACCACTGAAGTCATCCATATCGATGCTTGGTATTACTAGCAGCAATAACCTTTCCTGGGAAAATCACGTGAGGTCCATTGCCAAAAGTGCATCCCAAAAACTTGGTTTTTTGTTTCGTGCCAAGAGCTATTTCACCCCCAGTCAGCTGCTTATGATCTATAAGGCACAGATCCGACCTGTCCTGGAATACTGTTCCCATATTTGGAGTGCGGCACCTAAACATATCCTGAGGCTATTGGATTCTGTCCAAAAAAGGGCAATTCGTCTCGTCGGTGATGCCTCGCTTACAAACTCGCTCACTTGTCTGGAACACCTTAGAAAAGTTGGCGATTTGTCTCTATTTTATAGATATTTTCATGGGCGATGCTCTTCTGAAATATCAACAATCGTTCCTGCTTTGGCAGTCTCTTCGAGATTAACCCGTCAAGTTCAGTCATCACACCCCTTCGTGGTCACTTTGGAGACCTGCAGAACATCACTTTCCAAAGACTCGTTCATCCAACGAACAGCGAGGCTTTGGAACTCATTGCCTAGGGAGGTGTTCCCCGAGGCATACAACCTTCAGAAACTCCTTCAGAAACTCCTACCTTCTTTCCCTTGGTTCCCACGATGTTCTCTGAACATTACAGGATATCCCTTTTCGTGGGAACCAGAACATAAAAAAAAAAAAAAAAAAAATTATTCAATTTTGACAGAAGAATCCTAATTTCTGCCTACGAGAACTCTCAGATACCAATTTTGCCATCTTTAATTTCTAATTTTGACAATAAAAACATAATTTCCAACCACAAAAACCCTCAGATACCAATTTTGAAGCGAATCGGACCATAATCACAAAACTCGTCCGCCATTTTGGAGCGGCCATCTTGAATTCTTCAATTTTGACAAAGGAATCATAATTCCCGCCCACGAGAACATTCAGATACCAATTTTGAGGCAAATCGGACCATAATCACAAAACTCATCCGCCATTTTGGAGCGGCCATCTTGAATTCTTCAATTTTGACAAAAGAATCCTAATTTCTGCCTACGAGAACTCTCAGATACCAATTTTGCCATCTTTAATTTCTAATTTTGACAATAAAAACATAATTTCCAACCACAAAAACCCTCAGATACCAATTTTGAAGCGAATCGGACCATAATCACAAAACTCGTCCGCCATTTTGGATTTCGAGCCACCATTTTGAATTTTCCAATTTCGACGAAAAATTCATAATCTCCCACCACGAAAACTCTCAGATACCAATTTTGAGGCATATCGGACCATAATCACAAAACTCATCCGCCATTTTGGAGCGGCCATCTTGAATTCTTCAATTTTGACAAAGGAATCATAATTCCCGCCCACGAGAACATTCAGATACCAATTTTGAGGCAAATCGGACCATAATCACAAAACTCATCCGCCATTTTGGAGCGGCCATCTTGAATTCTTCAATTTTGACAAAGGAATCATAATTCCCGCCTACGAGAATCCTCAGATACCAATTTTGAAGCAAATCGGACCATAATCACAAAACTCGTCCACCATTTTGGAGCCGCCATTTCGAATTTCCCAATTTCGACAAAAGAGTCATTATCTCCAACCACGAAAACCCTCAGATACCAATTTTGAAGCGAATCAGACCATAATCAAAAACTTGTCCACCATATTGGTGCCGTTATTTTGTTTTTTTCCACACAAAAATTGCTCAATGCATTGTCACGGGAATTATGTGCACCTGCCAAATTTCAAATCATTCCGACGTCTGGAAACGGGTGAAAATCGAGTCCAAAGGAGTCGGTTACAAACAAACAAAAAAACAAGTGAAGCTAATATAAAGCGTGTAAAAATGGGACACATTTTCATTGACAAAGCCTACGATCGAATCTGATTCATCAATAATCAATTGAGAAAACCTATTTAAAGACAAGCTCTTTCAAAGGCGCTAAAAAGTAAAAAATAATTGCTTTGGATGTGCGACGTAGGTTATTCTGTGAGTTATTCAAAAGCTTGTCGCTTTGTGATCGAACTGAAAAATTTGCGCGACAAACTATTGAATCTATAACTCACGGAATAACCTAAGTCACACATACAAAGCAATTATTTTCAACTTTTCAGCGCATTTGAATAAACGCTTTTCCTTGAAACGTTTTTTTTATTGATTATTGATGAGTCAGATTCCATCGTAGGATTTTCCAATGAAAATATGTCCCATTTTTATCTGAAACAGGATTTGTTACTATGATTTATGGTATACCAATTTCAGAATCAATCGATGAATTTCGAAATCTATTTTTGTTACTGGCCGAGCAGAGTTCTCCATTTTCAACTTTATTTCAGACTTTTTTGTTTCTATACAGGAAACTTGCCAAATTAACCTTTTTTGTTTCTCAACATGAGTAAATTGACATGTTTTGCTATATTTTCAACAGTTCCATACATTGAACTTATTCAAATATAAATTAAATCCCTTGGCATGACTTCTGGAAAACCCCAACTCTGGAATGTAACCCTCGTACAAAAGTGAATTCCCCTGTTACGGATACTCTTCGATATACAGGGTGTAATCCAACCTCTTGCACACCGGTGAATGACGAGTGTACAATGCCATTTTATAACGAATTACAGTAGTTAAAGATCCGATTTTTTTTAACTTCAGCTGCCTTCATCAGAGCTGTAAGTTGGGGCAATAAGCAAATTACAAAACTCATCCGTCATCTTGAATTTATGAATTTTGACAGAAAATCCTCGACCCCAAAAACTCCCACATTCCAATTCACAAATTCCGTCCGCCATCTTGGAGCCGCAATTTTTTTTCACAAAATCTGTATAATGCATTGTCAGAGGAATTATGAACACCTGCCAAATTTCACGGTAATCAGACAACTAGAAGTGGGTCAAAATTCAGTTGCATGATTTGTCCCAAACATACTTACCAACAAACTAATAAGTTAACTTGAATAAGAGCTTGTAATGGAATATATTCGAATTCAAATATCAAATCACTGTACGTGGTGAGTTCAGAATCCCACTTTTAATAAATTTTGCATTTTCTGTCTCCCTATATAGGAATTGAATGCGTTGACATATAATTTAGACAGGATAGGTCCTGTGTGGTTTTATCTCTGTATAAAATTTCGGCCATTTGATTGGATGACAAGAAAAAGGGAAATAGTCGATGAAATATATGTGTATGTTAAAATAGCATAACAAAAGTTTTTGTTGTTGGATGACATATAGTCATTGGTTTTCACGCTCGAATAATTGGAAAAACTCCTGTTGGAATTGGAATCCGAAATATATTGATGATGAATAAAGTGAGTGGTGATTCTACCTTACAATCAAAACGAAAACCCATTCAAAATATGATCAGAAACACCGAATTATGTCTATATTTATCCGTTTTTGGTATCTACTCTAATTCTCTCTGTCTGCCCATATAACTCGATCGCACTTTTTCCACAAAACTCTCCCAGATGTCGCCTCCACAAGCGAAATAATCAGTACAACACTTGGAAAACTGAGCGCATCCGGAAAATAATTGAACAAGGTTTGCATCGCTTACCAACAACTCCGGTGTATTTTCATTACTTATTTCAATTTGGAAAACGCAATTTAAATGCAAAGACTGATTGTTAGCAAACTAATTAACAGCTTACGACAAATTTTGAAGTCTGGCGCGCGAATTGTGGACGAAGCACGAAAATTAATTGAGGAAAATTACGAATTTCACAGGATTGTCTGGAAGAATAAATTGGGGAAATGCCTTGATCAAACCCTAGTGCTAAGGCGGGATGTTGTTCGTATGGTTGGAGAAATTCAATTTCCAATAGTAATTTGTTTTCTTAATTCCCTTTATGGAATAAATTGAAAATATGTCAACCTATACCGGGCTTCGCAAACGAAGTAATCGTTCGGAACCAGATGTAATACAAGTTTCCTTTCTGCTATGATCTTTCTTGTGTGAACATGAAATTTCAAGCACTGTGGGAAAGTCACCGGTAATTGAAAGTCATTACTTTCAAAGGAACTATGTTTCTTGATGGGGTTCTCATAGATTTGCCACCAAAATAGAAATCTTCAATATGTGATAGTGAGCTTCTATTTCAAAAATACTCCTATCGTTTGTATCAGAAAACAACTGCTCACCTGGCTAGTACCTCGATAGACATTTGAATACATCGCTATTGTCTGAATGTTTTTATTCGGAGTAATCTTTTCAAAACGTGAATTTTTTGATCATCTTTACACTTGGAATGATTGATATGACGTGAAAATGAAAAATAAATATTAATATACTATTTTTATTAAACGGTTCAATTTTTTTCGAATGAAGGGGCTTGTGAAATATAGTACACTATGAAAAAATTCCAAATTCAAGATGGCGTCCGAAACAAAATTGCGGATCATAGAGTGGAGACAGTCATTACAACCCCCTCAATATGTACACCATGACGAAATTCCAAATCTAAGATGGCGTCCTAAACAAAATGGTGGATCATAGAGTTCAGACAGCCAATACCTTAAAACTGAAATCTAGGTATCTAATCAACTCAGAAGCGTGATTCAAGCGAGAATCCCCCTCCCAAGGCAGGATTTCGTATCGTGTCGAAGACTGTGTGGCGTAAAGATGGCTAAAAAGGATACGTCGTTAGCGGTACACCACCCAAGGTGAAAGGTTAAAGCGTGCTGAGGACTGTATGGCATTAGGGTGGATAAAAATGAGTCGTCGTCGTCAGAGTTTTCTCCTCAATAGAATGGGAAATATCAAATACTTGAACAAAAAAACTAAAAACTGGAAAATAAAATAAGTAATATTTTTTTTAAGTTAAACGGTTTTATTGTAGAGAAATAATGATGCAGATGATGTACTGAAAGTGAAATAAAAAAGTCAATTTAAAAATAAAAGACCCGGCTGCGTAAAAAGTTAACTTTTAAAGAGATGGAAATAAGATGACCATCCTGGTCACGACAATATACGCGCTG
The DNA here is from genome assembly GCA_018342105.1 of Gonioctena quinquepunctata. Lineage (NCBI taxonomy): Eukaryota > Metazoa > Arthropoda > Insecta > Coleoptera > Chrysomelidae > Gonioctena > Gonioctena quinquepunctata. Next base: position 461,643 of record JAFIRS010000214.1, read on the forward strand.
AAACCTTGAAAAACATATCAAAACAGATAACTGCCCCCTTAACCCATTTAATAAACTGTTGTTTCGAAAAAGGCTATTTTCCAAAATCATTGAAAATTGGAATCGTGAAACCACTATTCAAAAGTGGTAGTAAATTTGAAATGATAAATTATAGACCAGTCTCATTAATATCAAACTTATCTAAAATAATTGAGAAAATCCTCAAAATCAGGATACTCAGCTTTTGTACGAAATTTAACTTGATATCTAAATATCAGTATGGATTTAGGGAGGGAAAATCAACAGATGATGCAATTTACCAATTAGTATCTAATATTTATAACTCACTGGATAAAAGTAAACCATCATTATGCATTTTGTTGACCTCTCTAAAGCATTCGATACCGTGTGCCACAGAAAATTACTTGACAAACTAGACCATTATGGGATAAGAGGAAATATATACGGAATATTAAAAAGCTTTTTGACAGAGCGCGAACAGAAAGTAAGTATTGAAGGGGAGTTGAGTGATAGTAGATATGTAACATACGGTGTTCCACAAGGAACTGTACTTGGTCCACTGTTGTTTACTCTGTATATCAACAGTTTACTTTCTTTAGGAACCAGGGGCAAAATTTTGAGCTTTGCAGATGATACGGCTATATTCTATGAGGCGAAATCATAGAACACCTTGAAAGCAGAAGTGGAGGATGATTTTAGAGTTATAGAAAAATGGTTTCGATATAATACACTAAATCTCAAACTAGGAAAAAAAAAATATATACCGTCTTCCCCATACTCAAGAGGACTACCAAATATGGGTCCTTTGATTATCGGACCAAATTCAGAAATACCTGAAGCTGAATCGATTAAATATTTAGGTATTGTAATTGACGACACCTCAAGTGGGACCTTAACATAAGAAATATAGTCAACAAGTTAAGAGGTATGTTATATAGATTTAAATATCTGAAAGATTACCTTGACACGAAACACCTAGAAATATTATACTACGCACTGGTTCAATCTCAACTAACTTACGGTATTGTGGGCTGGGGTGGTGTAAATGACACGCACTTAGAAAATTTAAACGTCATTCAGAGATGGATATTACGAATTATATACGGTAAACCACTCAGATTCTCCAATGATAAATTACATGAAGAATCGGGAATATTTGACAGTAGGCAACTTTTCTGTCAAAATATACTAGTCAACATAAAAAAAAACAAGATCTCTTCTCACCCTGTTACACACTCCTACAGCACAAGAAATAAAACAATATCATTAAGCGTACCTCGCTGTGACAAAACCATAGGGCAACGTCACTGTGACTTTCTTGCACCAAAACTTTATAGTCTAACACCTGTTGATATAAGGAACTTACAGAGCATCAATTTATTCAAGAAAAAATAAAAAATGGATTTTGGCTTTTGGAAGGAGCAAATTACACGATTTTGTTAATCAAAAACTAAATTAATATATGGTTAGGTATTTTATACTCTTCAATCGAAACAATGAATGGTCTACTTATTATTTTTATTAGTAATTAATTTTTATATTCTGATACTTTTATATTTTTTTAATTTTAATTTTAAACTTTTAAACTTTTCCCTTTTAGCACTTTACATTTTACATTTATAAATTTTACATTTTACATTTTTATAATTACATTTTTACATTTTACATTTTTACATTTTACATTTTACATTTTTCAATTTTCATATCTTCATATCTTCACATTATATCTATATATTTTATATTTTCAAATTATTTCATAACGAATCATCTTCAACTAGTTATGTAATGATCACCTACTGAAATTGATGGAACATACAACAACATGAAGCCACGTACAAGCGATAGTTACATTGGAACTAAAGCTTCTGTGGTATCCCTGTTTATTTACTGTACGCACTTTAATCATATATACCTTTTTTGTAAATATTTTCTTGGTGAATAAACTTTATTATTATTATTATTATTATTATCAAATATTGTCAGAAAATTGTTTTGAAAGGTTGACTATTGAACTTAATACTGTAAACAATCTCACGCAGTCAGAGGCAATGATAAATCTTCATTTCAAATCAAAGAAGATGCCTCTGACTGCATGAGATTGTTTGCAGTATTGAGTTCAATAGTTAACCTCTTAAAACATAATTTGCGGAAAATATTTTCTGGTCATCTAATTTCCATCTTTTTTAAAGTTCACTTTTCACCCAGCCAAATTCTTTTATTTTTAAATTACCTTTTTCTGTTTTACACTTCTTAGTTGGGATTATAATTATAATAATTAAGACGAATTGGATCTCTAACGTGTTGCAATCGTTTATGTCGCGATGCCGGAGACTGAATTTCGCGACGTGCACTTTCTTCTTGGGCTTTTTTTATTTTACGAGAAAGATTTGCACACGACCGACGACGTTTTCGAGCTCGTATCATTGTGAGTTATATAAAACTCAGGTATACAACACATTTATAAAAACTCTCACCATGTGTACGGAATGATACACTTACAAAGTACATGAACGATTTAACTAATAACAAATGAATATAGTATTACAACGAACAAGAGGGCTCATTTCAGTCACTTGCAAGATATAGTCAAACTCGGTTATAACGAACTACCGAGGAAAGATTGTTCAATCAAGGGCAGATATTTTGCCAAATTTTACGACCGCAGTCAACCGGTGGGATCCCCCTATTTCTCTGTTAGGGATTTGAGATTCATGGCGTAGTGTTACTACGTGTTCAACTGCATTGTACCAATATACCTACTACAAAAGTAAGCAGGAAGGCTATTACATTGTCGGTAAAGCTGGAAATAATCAGAATATTTGACAGTGGGTGCACAAATTTGTCGGGATTATGGTCTAAAAAAAATTAACAGTGTTGTCAATTTACGCGAAAAAAAAATCTATCAGGATGCATGTACTGCATAATTTTTTCATAGCGAACACCCTTCATAACGAACCATTTCTAGTCATCAAGCCGTTCGTTATAGCCGAGTTTGATTGTACTCAATTGAGTTTCTATCAAAATATTCAAGTGATAGTGTGTTCAAAATGCAACGAAAACGAAATAAATCAACTAACAAGCAAATAAACCAATTACAGATGTACCACGCTATACGCTGTCATAACTTTTTCACAATATGGCGTCTGGTTGTCACCATATTGAATTTGGTCACAATATGGCGTCTGGTTGTCACCATATTGGATTTTGAGTAATACTGTTGTTTTTATTCACAATATGGCTCTGGTTGTCGCCATATTGAATTTTGTCACAATATGGCGTCTGGTTGTCGCCATATTGAATTTTGATTATTCCTGTCATGTATTTATTCCTAATATGGCGTCTGGTTGTCGTTATATTGAGTTTTTATCACCAAACTCCAGCTCCTCAACTCAACTCAGATTCTCGCGAAGCAGATTCCTCACCTGTCGATAACTCAACAAGCTTTCTTTCATGACACATCTGGGGAAAGCCGACCGTCGTTGAATGCATAATGCATAATGCTACCAATTGTACATTTAATTTTAATATTATTCAGAATTAGTTTGAATTGAAAATAAATAAAAAAATTATTAGGTATTCTTCCTTTCTAATAAATTTTTTATATATATATATATATATGTATATATATATATATGATATATATATATATATATATATATATATATATATATATTATATATATATATATATATTATACTTGTAGGAAAAATGGTGTACCTAACATATGCAAAAAACTTGAGAGGTGTCAAGGGACACCCGGATGGAACGAAGTTCCTTTCGATTAATTAGTGGAGGAATTGTAATGATTATTTTTTTTTTTTATAATAATATTTTATATATATTTATATATATATATATATATATATATATATAATATATAAATAAATATTATACTCTCTTTATTTTTTAATAATGGGTTTAAAAACAAAGAGTTATATATATATATATATATATATATATATATATATATATTTATATTATGCCAGTTATAAGTTTAAAAAAAACCCATAAAAAGAATAATTAATAAATAGTTATTAGTTTCAAGAGATTGTTTTTACATAATTTTGGAAGTTTTATTTATTTGTGAGCCTATGTATAATATGGATAGATAAAAATGTCAAAATACTAAAACACAATCAATTTCATACACTGTCATAATGATTATAACCCATAATTGGTAAAAAGACAACAAAAAGATTTACAAAATTTTCATGAATAAAAAGTGATCAACACATTTATAAATTTGAAACATACAGTATATGAAATTGTAGCTAACTAAAAGTTGCCAATGGTAGAACAGCAACCTTCTCGATGAGGATAGCCAATCAGAGATGGTCATATGGAAAATTGGAAATTGTGAGAGAATAACAACGGGGTGATGTCATAAGCAATTATTATTGAAATTTGTACATAGAAATAGGTATGGGAAAATAGTTGTATATATAAATTATATAAGATGAACCCAAACAGTGAAATGTGACAATTTGATGCGCGAATTCAAACATTCAAATGAAAAAGAAGAGGGAAAATTGGTATCCAAGGGAGCAGAAAACAAAGCCACAGGAGATCGAAAATAAATTTACAAGGGAATGCCACGCATCATTTTGGAAGAAAGAAAAATGAAATAATTTCAACATTAGAAGAAAAAAACCAATATTACCTTAATTATTCAACATATCCAAGTGTCCAAAGCTGATTTCTGCATATGTATGGTTCCTGATTCATGATATTGGAGTTCCTGATAGAGCTTGGAGTGAGAAGGGATCCAATTTCAGGACATATCTTTAACACCGACAGTTCCAGCCAGGTATAAAAACTTTAATAGTGCACATCCGGTCCTGAACAATTTCACAAATGACGTATCTCACATCTGAAGAACTTTATTTCACTTTATTGTGAACTATAACAGAAAAATTCACTCTCAAGGAAAAAGTGAGGTTCTGTCTATCTATCCATGATTTGATTTTATGATAATCCATGAATATTTGTAAATTCACATTAGAATAAGTTATTTCTCGTAGGCCAGGTAAAATTAAGTCTTCCTGAATAAAGGAAATAATTGCTTTTTCATACTTTGTTGTTTGTTTTCTTACAATGATAAACAATCACACCGATGACCAATGAATAAATTGAAATTAGACAGCAGTGGTTAGTGGCTCTATTGCCTGAACCGGGTATCTGAGGTGAGAGGCGTACCAACTGTTGCCTAGCCGTGGTGAGAAAAGTGATAACAATTGGCAGCAGCGTGACGAGAGAACAGTGACGTTCGCTAGCAATTATTATTACAGCATACAATACATATACAGGCGAAAATATCTAACTTTATCATATCAATTTGGCTCACAAAGAATAGCATAAAAACTATTAGCAATCTTCATTATATAACAACAACCATTGTTATTCAATTTATCAATACATAACAAGTGGCACCCAAAGTGTGGGGTGAAATAATAACATAATAATTTGTTATATTATCATTAAATAACAAGTGGCGCCCAACGCGGTGCAAAAATATATTTGTAATTTGTAATAATAATAATAATAAAATTGAAATTAACGAAATATAACAAATTGGCGCCCAAAACGAGGGGCGAAACAATAATAATTTGTTATATATTATCAAAACATAACAATATATATACTCTCTCGACTTCGTAAACACAACAGCGTTCAGGTTAGAACACGCACGGCTTGCTAAATACATACGCATTGATATTGTTATATTAAAATACAATTTGCTTTTGAATGTATTAAAGTTATGACGCGTACACTTGCTAAACACACAATAATGGAGAGATTATAACGCGTATGACTTGGTTAGCACAATATTGAAGAGAGGTTATAATGCGTACTTGCTAAAAATACATAAGCATTTATTATTGTCTGTATAAAATCTCTACTTACCTAACTCCATCAGCAATATCCGGAACTTGTGTAGAAACACTGTCAGGATTCATTATTGTTATTATTTTTTATTATTTATTATGTACAAAAAACCTGTATACACTCAACAAAAATAATCGTCGTGACACCACACTGTTCAATGTGAAATAGAAAGACGAAACGAAAATAACTGGCTTGCTTTCTATGAGAGAGAGAGAGAGAGACAGACAGAGAAACACGCGCACGCCGCACGGCGCATAACCATAGCGAAAGTCTCGTTACAACTTTTGGTCTTAATTTATTCCGTCTAGCCCTCTTTCGCAACGCGCGATAAGGAACTACGTTCCAAAATTGTTTTTTTCTACAACTGCTGTGAAAAGTGTCGTATTTCTCATAGCTAGAGAATATTTTTCTTGTATTTGTTTTGCCGTTACGTTCCACATTGTTTCAATCACATTTCCTTTATAATTTTCTCCATCACCTTTTCGCATATTGGAAGCCCAATCATTCAAAATGGATGCTAGCATTTCAGTGGAAATTGATTCATTTAGTACATAGTTTCTTTTACTACAAATCGTAAGGAATTGTTTCCATACGTATTTTTATGTTTTCACTGTATTATGAGGCTCAGTATTTTGTATACTTTGGTCCATTGCATTCAATAATAAATCTCCGAATCAACTCATTTTTGAACAATTATTGATAAACGTCAAAATTTGACGGTCCTGTTAGTTTGTGTATTGTTGTATATTGATGTCGATGTGGTTACTACGGAAACGAAATTATTGTAAAATTTTCGATTGGTGGAGCTACTCTATGTATAATCAGGTATAATCGAAATTATACAAGGTAACTCATCTAAATTGAACGTTCCGATTAGTTAAAAATTACACGAAAAAAAAAAAATTATTAATATCTCCCTGTCCGAGCGTAAGGTACACTCGATAACCAATATATCTGGACTATAAAGCCTTCATCCCATCTCGGACTGCTGCGGTCCCTGCAATAACAAATGCACAATTCTCAGGAGCAGGTGCTAACGGTCGTTGTCGGGAGAAATAAATAAACTACAATATATCATTCGTAGATCGAGGAGAGCCGTGCTGACAGCTACGTAGATGTGCCCGTTCTGCAACCACTATTTCCGTCCCAACGAGCTCCTGTTTGATAACTTGCAGCAGGATTCATTCATGCGGTTTTATTTCGGACACTCATATTATTTATAGACGTACATCTGGAGAGCGGAGAGCCATTCATGAAGATTCACGGTTGCCGGGGAATGTCGCACATTCGACAGTCGATGCGGGAATTCATTTTTCAGTGTGTCAAATTTATGCATCAATTTCATTATCCCAAGTTTCAGTTTTTTGAGTTGACCCGTTCAAAAAATAAAAGGGGGAGGGGACATTGAAGAAAAGCACTGTAGACATGTATAAAGTGGAAAATGTACACTAAGAATAAAGTAAAATATGAGATATAAGGATAGACTAGGGTAGAGTTTATCACAAGAGTTCGAGTTCAGTAATGCTCAGATCAAGATAATCCTTGATCGAATAAAAACATTTTATTAGTTAGAAAGCTTTGATTCTGTTTTTGAACTGATATAGGTTGAGTCACTTTATCTTTGGAGGTAATTTGTTATGAAGTTGCAGATTCAGAGAATTCTTTTGTGACATCAGGAGCCTGCATCTAGGTGTCATGGGAGAATTTGCATCGCGAGTGGAGTAAGAGTGAATTTCTGATTGCACAGTGTATTTGCTTTTGTTTTTATGCATTTCAAGTAAGGATGAATATAAAAATAGAGTAGGAAGTGGCATCATTTGAAGATCAGCAAAAAGAGGGCAACAGTGTTCGCGATGATGTACTCCTGCCATGACTCTAATAACTCTTTTTTGCACTAAGAAAGCTTTATGAGCGTGGCACGAGCTACCCCATAATAAAATACCATAAGCCATGTGACTTGGGAATAAACCAAAGTAGCATGATTTGAGTACGTGCAAACTAATGCAATACCTCAAACGTCGAATCATGAAGGTGATACTTGATAATTTTTTTGTTAATGACTCTTTATGAGGAGCCCAGTTGAGTCTCGCATCAAGTTGCACGCCAAGAAATTTCACGCTATTCTCCTAAGGAATATTTGATTCAGAGGAAACGATGATAGACTGACTTTTGTCAATAATGATTTTCAGATTATTTGATGTGAAACATGGTTGAGCTACATTTAATATATCAACAGCTGAAGTACTAACGTTCTCTAGGTTAGTACTTTGGGAGATAAATGTTGTGTCGTCCGCGAAAAAAACGCTCTTGATCGGTGAGGTCATTGATATAGATCAAAAAGAGGAGGGGGCCCAGAACAGAGCCTTGAGGGACACCATGGGGAATGATATCACGATTAGAGAGCTCCCCACCAAGTCTAACACATGTTCTACCACCCAGATAAGATTCGGAGAAGTCCAGTGACAGGCCTCTTACCATAGAAATACATCTTTCGTAGTGGAATAACGTGTGAGACACAGTCAAAGGCTTCAGATAGATCGAATAGCGTAAGTTGTGGATGTTTGCCTTTTTCCATGCCCTCGACTATGTCTGACACAACTTTCAGAAGAGCCTGGGTTGTTGATCGATTTTTCCGAAAACCAAATTGGCCAGGACATAAGAGAGAGTTGTTTTCGAGGAAGTTATATGGTTGAGATTTATTTCAATAATTTGACCCAATATCGGTATAATCGAAATAGGTCGAAAGCTGTTGATGTCATCTATGCTACCCTTCTTCAGAACCGGTGAGGCCACAGATTACTTCAGAGTACTAGGGAAAGTTGCGGAGGGAAAACAGTTATTTATTAGAATAACCAAAGGATCGGGAATAATGTCCATATCGCTCATCAAGTATGCTGTTGTTAGAAAATTGAATGAAATGAATGAAATTTTCGAAAATACTAATGAAAATGCGCAAGTTGAGAACTTCCACAATTATACACTCAAACGCAAGCATCATCGAGCAAAAGGCGCTGAAGTTATAGTATTTCCAATCCCATATAACATAAAAAGTGTAGAGAAGGAATTCTCTCAGGAGTTGCCGCCCTGACATAGGCGTCGGTACATTATTTTTCAGTGTTACTCATTCTCACAATCATAGCAATCGATCACCTCATGTAAAAGTAGACACATGATATCTCAACTGAATTTTTTTATTTGTTTCGAAAGGTCTCCAGAAAGCCATATTGATAAAATTATTTTCAATTGATGATTCCTAACCTCACCAACACACGGCACAAATTAAGGAATATTTTGAACTGGGGAAATCATGCGGCTTCAGATAACAGGTGCCCAATCAAGCCAGCCGAGCTTTTATTCCTCAAATATATTTGATAGCGCCTTCACTAATAATCTGGGCAACTAGGGACACACGCCAGAACTTTTTTATGATCGTACCAGGAACGCTTTGAAAGTTAAAACACTGGTAGTATATGAATTTCTCAATTGTCATGCAGTGCATATGAACACTCCTCGTCGTGCTCTTATTTTTATTTCCGTTTCAATTGGGATTAGAATAACTATACAGGGATGGATATCCGACGCAATACATCAAATAGCCGATACTATGAAAGCGAGCATCCTAAATTTCACTGATTAAGTTTTCCTCTAATATGAGATTATTATTAAATAGTGGAAGTACGTTCAAAACGGCGTACTGTTTTCTATTTCTTCGCTGCTTTCTTTATTCTCATATCTGGAACCGAAAAATTCTACTTACGTCAATCATCAATCGTAAATAATTTATCTATAGGATAAAAATGCGAAATCAACAATTATAACAGGTATTTAAAAATAGATCAATGAAAAATCATTTTGTCTATGCTATACGGACAAAATGGAATAGTCTCAATGGACAAAATGGCATAAACCATAATTGAACGCATATTGCATAAACAAACTTTTTTGTTTTTGTGGGCAAATCCGCACATCCAGAATGAGCACAAAGAGAACATTCCATGCAACTTCTCCGGGTTTTGAGCACGAAAACAGATCGTTGCAATAAATTCACGCACAGTCATCATTTCCATCCTGCGTCGGGGTCTCAAATGGTTCTTCGTCACTCTCAGAATCAAATCTAATCTCCCTGACCTGTTCCTTCCTCTTATTAGGTGGATTTTTACGAGCAGCATCATTCTTCATTTTCCGCATGTTTGGAGTCGAAGTCGAAATTGTTTGTTACTTTTCAGTTTTTGGCTTTCGTTTGACTTGGCCACTGATGAATCTCCCTTATGGGATAAGCGATAAAACTCCCAAGGAGACAGCTTACAAACCAGAAAATGGACCAGGAATCTCTTCAAGTGGCAGGAGTTGAGGCTTAACTCCAAGATCTCTTGTCTCTGAACTAACTCACGGTTTCTTTGCAGTACGCTTGAATTGTATGTTGCAGGATATTCAGAGGAGTTGTTGTCTGCTGCTGGAGTCCTGGATGTTTCTTCTTATACTGGTATGTTTGTGGTTTCTGCAGGGATAAACATATAGTCAGGAAATATATCTGGATTTACAGGCCAAAGTCCATTGGTTTTGAAGCCAGGACACGCATTTTGAATAGTTGCTGTCTCTCCATATGCCTCATTGAATGGGCTACTGATTTGGAAATGTGTTACTACTCGTCCTGGATGACCTTCTCACCATTTCGATATTTCTCGATTGAAATAAGTTTTGAATGGTTCGTAAAAACACACATCGAGTGGTTGTTATCTGTGCGGTGTCAAACATTCCATTCGAATACCATTTTCTTCAGCAACGTTCGAAGCATAAAGTCCTTCGCGACTAGCGTGGCAATCCACAATCAGAATACCTTCGTCTTTGAGGGTAGCTTTAGCGTAGGTCTGGAAATGTTTCAACCATTTCAGGAATACTTTCCTAGTCATCCAACCCGACTCTTGAGCTGTATCCAAAGTGCCAGCGAGAGCTCCATCCGGGAGTTCGTTCTTCATATTTTAATATTAAAGCTGATGGAACGTATTAACCACCAGCACAACTGACCACAGTGAAATTAGATCCACGTTCGGTGCGGGTAATACAACCAACTTGTTTTCTTCCTGTCGTCTCCAGTATTTTTTGTGGATTATGTGTCGTAAACAGGCCAGATTCATCCGCATTATATATTTTTTGGGGCTCAGTATTGCGAGTCTCCACTAAATTTTGAAAAATTCCGAAAGAAATAATGATTTGAGGTTTATTGAAAGCCTGGGCTTTAGCCGCAGATATGGCTTCTGGTTTGCGCAACGTCTGAGGAACCTGTCCAACCATTCTTGGCCAGCTCTTCTTTTTTTTTCGTTGAAATTGTGTTTCCCCTTCTCCTCTTGAACGGATAATCGTGTCAAACCAACTGAATTTGTTTTTAAATTCAAATGCTCTACAAACTGCCTTTTTATTTCAGGTGGAAAGGTTTGTTTATATCTTCCGAAACTTTTGCAATTTGGCATCAAAATTTCATTGTGATCTGAAGCAAGTCTCCGAAGGGTACTCTGCGGAATGCCAAGTCTTTCAGCTGCTGAAACCCATCCCATTTTCTTGTGTTTGACCGCTGCTCTGTTTTTTTTTCATAGATTATTTGCTTCAAAACTGTCCGTTTGTCTTCCTTCTGTAGTCGCGCGGCCTGTTATCATCTATAAAATTCAATAAAAGTATATAGTAGAAGTGAGAATTGCAATCTACCCTGCTATACAAGCATAGATAGGCATAAAGGCACACTTATGCCGTTTTGTCCCTAGTATATCTATGCCATTTTGTCCATACAGGATTTTATATATCTGAAAGTCCGAAAATAATATAACACTAGGTTTTTCATCAAAACAAAACACCAAACTCAAGGCAAAATGTCAAGGAATAAAAATGAAATGAATGAAAATAAAAATAAAATGAAAATTCATAATCTCCGCCCCAAACACCTCCACATACCAATTTTAAATAGAATCGGACCATAATCACAGAGTTCCTCGGCCATCTTGGAGCCGCCATTTTAATTTCATGAATTTTCATACAAAATGCATGGTCTTCGACTCCGAAAACCCCCACATACCAATTTTGAATCGAATCGGACCATGAACACAAATCTCGTCCACCATCTTGGAGCCACCATTTTGTTTTTTCTCTCACAAAAATTGAAGAATTCATCGGAAAATATGAGATGAAATTCAGTCCAAACAAACTGGAACAGTACACGAGACTCAACAGCACAGAAATTCTGGGAATCCCTGAAATGAAAGAAGAGAATCTCATGCGTGTCCTGCCGTATATTTTCAAGGCCTTGAACGTCAATTTCGACAAGAATAGTATTGATAATTGCTATAGAACTCACGGATGTTATACTACATCTACTGAACCACAAGGAATTTCGATCAGATTCGTATCATGACGAAGAAAGAAGAGTTCATGGCAGCCAGGAAAATTAAAAGAAATCTACCTCTTGAAGACATGAGCTGGAAAGGTGCCAACGATCCGAATCGACGAATTTTCATAAACGAATCCCTTACTAGTGCGAACAGTCTTTTGTTTTCGAAGAGTTCAAAAAATAGATATGGTTAATTTTCATTTTTAACCGACGAAACCAAAAAGGAGGAGGTTCTCTATTCGACCCGTATATTTTTTTTCCATCATATTGTTTTACGAATGATCAAGCATAACTTTTTACTGAGGCGTCGATTCCGATAATTCTTTTCTCACTGGATAGGGTGTACTTCGAGTTTGGTCCCATTCGAATTTAAAGGATGAAATACACCCCTAAGGGTAGCGAAATGAAGGATATTGATCACTCACCCTCTGAATTCTGGTCCGTTAACCGATTCTATCAGGCATAACTTTGTACTGGGTTCCTCGATTTGGATGATTCTTTCTCTAATAGATAGGGTATACCTCATATTTGGATTTTGGAAGGAATTACCCACCCTTACGGGTAGCAAAATAGGGGATAATTGATTTTTCACTAGTGAACATTGGCACACACATACGTAGTTGACAATGACAGATCGCTACTGACATTATTCTTGTTCCACATCCGTCAAAATCAGTATATTTTATGAGAGGATGGAATGATATACAAAGTGATGAAATAAACTAACCAGTGTAACGATAATAATTTATATTACAACAAATAGTTAAAGTAGATAATCATATTATTTAACTGGTAATAGTTGAAGTAAGGTGGGTAAGTAAGTATTTTGGAAGTAATCAAAAAACAAGTGGGTAGTAATTGGTAGATTTTAGCCACAAAAAATTAAAAATAAAAATTTTTTAACAAAAAATTAAACCGACGAAATACGGAACTGAAAAGTTAAAAATAAAAACTTTTTAACAAAAAATTAAACCGACGGAAAAATCAACTGAAAAGCAAAAAATAAAATAAACCTTCTCAGTCTGAATGATAATTGAGCTCCTAAACTAATGTAAGTAACTTATTTTGAGTCGGCGCCAAACAAACTAGCAATTGAATTAGGTGAAGCGTAAAATGATGGCAGCGAAATGCACGGCTGCGTTGTGATGACTTCTTTCAAAGATAATGATTTTCGATAATTGTTTGTTTGGCGCCGACTCAAAATCAGTTACTCACATTAGTTTAGGAGCTCAATTATCATTTAGACTAAGAAGGTTTATTTTATTTTTTGCTTTTCAGTAAATTTTTTCGTCGGTTTGATTTTTTGTTAAAACGTTTTGATTGTCTTTTTCCTCTGTTTGTCTTATTAGTAAAACTCTGCTAGAAATAATAATCTCCCATATTTATACTTAATCAGTGAAACATTGATATTATCACCAGAAACACACATAGATTTAGAATTAATCGGTCCACAAATACAACTTCAATTCGTCGAAAATAATGGAGAGTACTCTGAAACAGGGGAATACCCTACAGGGATTAGTCATTCAGTGAGGTCCAGGTAAATCATTATTTTATGCAGTGCGGTACGCGGTATATTTCGGAGAGTATTTTATTATTAGAATCCATTATTGTGTTGTATTTTCGAAGTTTAATTTATGGACATTTATTGAGAGATGGACCCAATTTCGTAAAATACTGGTCGGTATAAAGAAATACACGAATATTGAAGATACTGACATCACGAGCTACCTATCGCTCTCAAGCAAAGAATAAAATAAAATCAATAGTTTCAAAAAGGGGAGGTCATTACTCACAAAGAACTATTGATACTTTTATGTGACTGTGAAACTGTGATAAATAGTAGACCCTTAACTTATTCTTCTGACGATGGAAAATATCTCACCTCTTTGAGCCCTCCTGTTCATTAATGATTTCATCAATAGTGACATACCGGAGTTGCACGAAATAGATAGAACCAGCTTAATTAAGGAATATAAATAAATACAGGATCTTCGAGATGGTCTAAGAACACGATTCAGAAAGGAATATTTTGCAGAACTGGTCAACCCTGGTCAAAGAAAACCACGCGGATTAGTGATAGGCGAAGATAATTTGAAACGTACCGATTGGAAGATGGGAAAAATATTAGAAATTTATACCGGAAGAGATGGAGAATCAAGAATAGCAAGAGTAAAACAAAATCAGAAGAGCTTGTACAACCCTTTCTACGATTATACCCGATGGAAATTGAGAGAGAGAGAAATCATTCATTTAGCTAAGATACATACAAGATACGAGATACATACAAATACAAATGAGAAATGGTACAACAATAAAAAAATATCTTGAAGCTAATTTTAAAAGTTTGAAAAAAAAACAACATGAATGTTTAACTTTCACAAATAAAAAAAAAACGATCACTACAAAACATGATAAATACATATATTTCTCATGAGAGAAGTGGAGCAGAGTAGTTTCGTTTACAGTAACAATTCTTATCGTTAGCTATTTGAAAGATGCCCTTTCAATCTGTTAATAAATACTCGAACGTTTCCTGATGCTGTAATTAATTCAGGTGAGTTATTATATTCAGTCATTCCTTTATCATATATATTTCGTTTGGGTTTTCATCAATGAAAATATTTGTACGTGGTTTTTTTGTCTGGTATTATAATTGTGAATATCTTTCCTGAACCAAATCAATGGCAGCATCCACACATGTACCAGAAACATAAAGAATTGTGTCGTCAGCAAAAAGGTGCATTTTGCAGTCTACCCAGCTCAATTAAAAAAATATCATTTACGAACATTATGAGGAGCAGAGGTCCCGATACACTACCTTGAGGTACTCCACTGTTCACCTCTATTTTTGTTGAATACTCTTCACCAATTTTTGTCATTTGATATCTATTTTTCAAATATGATTCGAACCACGCCTGAGTTGATTCGTCAAAGCCAAAATAATGTTTCAACTTCAAGAGCAAAATGTTTCTATCTACAACTTCAAGGCTCTTTTTAAGTCTAGAAACACTAGTACGGTGACAAGATCTTTATCCATTGAATATTTCAATTCACTTATAATTTTTTGAAGAGCTGTTTCACATGAGTGCCCTTCTCTGAAACCAGACTGATTTATTGATAATAGTTCATTTTCAATAATAAATTGGGTTAATTGTTGATGGACCACTAACTCCAATATTTTTTCGGAACAAGGTAATGTATTAATGGGCCTATGCACCTCAAGTAACTTCGTCCTTCCGACTTTTGGTATAGGTATTATCAAATATGTTTTCAAAACATCTGGAAATTGAGATTTGGTCAATGATGTGTTGATAATATTTATTAGGGGATACTAAAAATATTCTTCACCACTTTGAAATTGATTTCATCCTCGAATATTTTTTTTTTGAGTAAATATTATTTCCCTCGAATTTGACAATTCTATATTTCTCAATTTGAATAGTTCTTTTCCATTTAGATTCAAGGAACTCAAATAAAGGGCTTCTGTATTCAATACAAAGGTACTACTCTCAAACATTTTCGTGAGATCTTCGATACTATTCACAAAATATTCGTTGGAAATTCTCGGCAAATTTTCATTAACCATAACACCGTTTATTTTTACTGATTTAATGGTACTCTCACATTGTGGATTAACCACTTTTTCCAACGTCTTCCACATAAGTCGAGAATCGTGTCTAACTTCATCAATTTTTTGTTCGAAGTAATTTAACTTGGTATGTTTCAAGAGAATAACGACTGCATTTCTTCTGGTTTTATATATGAGCCAATCTTCATCAGACTGAGTTATTTTGACTCGATTGAAAGCAAAATTCGCTCAAAAATAGTATTTTTAACATCTGTATTGAACCATTCCTTTGAAGGGTATATATCTTTCGATTGTAGAGGACACTCTTTATTCAATATATCGGTTAAGTTGTTTATAAAATTTTCAAATAAGTTGTTAGGATCTACACAACTATAAAGCCACTCACAATCAATACATGTCTTTTCAATTTTTTCATAATCTAAATTGCGAAGACACAATGAAATCTTCGAAGAGTATGCATGATGAACACGGAAAAGGTCGAACTAACCAAAATGAGAGTATTAAAGAAGAGAAATAGCGAAAGTGTACAGAAAACCAAGGAAATGGAAACGTAGTAGAGGTTCGAGAAGAGAAAGGGGAATATATGGCTGGAAGAGGACGAGTGGTGAAACCACCAAAACGATTTGTTGTTCAATAATTTTGCCGGGGGAGAATGTTGCGTTTATTTTTCTTATATTTTACTTCCTCTGTATATTGTTTTAATCATTTCTCTTTTTGATGTATCGCCAGAGATGTTATAATAATAAAAAGATTATTTTGGAAAACGTCATAAGCATTTCAAATCGAGGTTTCTCAAAGTAAATATATATAGAAACAACATTCAGTGCTTTCGACATTTCTCATTGAAATACAGAAAACACGTTTCCTTCGACACTACAACCGTCTGCAGAATCCCCACACTCAGAGTGAAATAATGACAGTTCTGCGAACTCATCTCCAGAGTTGCTCGTGCTCCATCTCTCGCCTGATATATTTCTCAAGAAGAAAAGCTATACTTCAATTACGACAAAAATTAATGATACTCTGCTCTCCAGAGACATCCAGCGAAATCCTTACCAGAACGACCAAGATCAGTCTCTTTAATTCACTTCAATTTTTCTTAGGCAAATTAACGGGAAAGTTTATCCCGACTCAGTTTTCAATCCAATTACAAAACACTTTTTGTTCGTATCGGGTGGAAAGAAAATGGAGCTCGATCCAAAGCATGCGCTTCGGAGGAAAATGTATTAATCCATTTGTTTTTTAGCCCCGATAATTAATCTTCCACAAGACAACTTAAATTGGATTATCGAGGAAAAAACTATTGACACGTATTCTTTACATTTTTCATTTATTCAGCAGTTGGTGAATATTCATGGTTTTATGAAGAGAGGATATTTCTATTGAAAATACAAAGGTAAAGGAAGTACTCCTATTTCTCACTAATGAGGCATGGTAATTCATGATGGTCATTTTATATAGATGTTGGCGTTCGTGGTGGTGTCTCAGGATCCCGAGTTTTCATTGTTCAGATCAATGATGAAAAAATTTCATCGACAACAATGTCTCATGGGGTTTCCATTATGCATGTAGAGAGAAACGATTGGAGTGTTAGTGACTGGAGTTATACAATCAGACATAATTTCTACAATATAGTGTATAGTTTGAGATTCACTAATCCACAATAAAATTCTTCAGAATTAAACCAAAAAAAAAATCCTTACGGTCGGGGAAGGAAGTTTCCTTCACTAAGTTCAACAACTCTTCACACGGGTTTGAGCAATTGATATATTCTTTAATTTCCAGATATTCCCATTGAAAACTTTCGAATTCGGCACACTGTATGGATATGGATATACATGTGATGCACATGAGTATGGAAAATATATATATGAAAACGGAGCTGCATCATTTTACAGAAATGTCATCTTCGCATGAAACCCAAAATAATTGATTTTACGATATCAGAGAACGAAAGTCATCAAAGGTTCTCGGAGAAGAAACGACCATATTGATGAGAAACTGCGACACATGATACATTTGCGAAAGAGTAGCCATCATATTTTTCATGAATTTTCCAAACCTGTATAGACTATCGATCTTGCAATCACAATATTTTTTTCATCTAGCTGAACAATATGAACGAAATGGTTCAAACAAATGAAACTGTTTTTCCAATTTTGCATGAATACAAACGTTAACTTGCGAGTGTTTTCCTTCCATCAATATCAATTTGCAGCCCGTTCATTCTCAATTATAAATCCGGAAACTTCTATGTTTTAAATTAATGGACTTATTCAGCTCAAAAGTATTCATAACCCCTGTAATGAGATTTTGCTTGGACCAAATTTCCGACATTCAAACTTTTTATTCTTGCAAGTAGACCCACTTCAATGTTTTAAATCAACTCGGCAAAATGCAGCATATTGAGGGAAGAACATTTTGAATAGTCTATGGCTCTTGAGGTTCTTGTTGAAGATTCAGTGCATTTGAAACTTCAATATGTCCAGTATTTTTATCATTTTTCGACCAAATAGAAATATCCCAGAGTAGCGTGACAAGACAAAGATATTATGACAATGATGAAGGCATATTTCTATGTGAAGGATGCTGACTAAAATGAAGTGTATACTTTATAAAATAGTTTTCGAGATGAAAATTGGGATATGCTTGATTTGATAGGTCGATTGTTGGAATTCATTTTTCTTGGTCAATAGACATTTCTCTATAAATGAGGTGAGAAAATTGACCATATGAAATATCCAGTTGAGAAAAAAAGAACTATTTCAGTAGCAGAAGAGAAGAGTATAACAAAATGAATATCACTTGAAGGAAATATTTTGATAGATGTTGATATTGAACTATGTGGATATTATATGCAATATATTGAATCTGAGCAATATTCAATGGATATTTTAGCGTAATGTCTTCCTCGATGAATTGAAATATAATAATAACCAGGAAAACAGAAACCCCCTTGTTTTGTATCACTTTCTCAACGAAAAAAAATCACCAAAGTGTTTCACAATATATTGTCTCTTCAGATCTTGTTAGGCCCTGTTAATACTACCCCTCTTGCATTTTTACTGGTTTTGACTATCTTATAGTCCTGAACAATATCCATTCACAGACAACTTATTCTGAATTATGAATAAAAATGTTATAGAATTGAATTCAAGTGGGTATTTATAACGCATATAATTTATTTGTTCGAATCAGACCGAATTCGCGACATACAGACTTACTTCTTTTCCGTCATTATATTTGTTGCATTTATTATATATATTCTATATATACAGGGGGAGTCAGAATAAGACCGAAAAACTCGGACTACAGATTTCTCACCTCATTTCGAGGTGAAAAGTTGCTATCAAGGTATGTCCTAAAATGCAGTCCTTCTAGGGTGTCGAAAGTACGAAAAAAAATTAAGATTTAATTTGTTTTCTGCAAAATTTCTGAAGGAAAAAATTTCAAACTTGGTACACTAATCAAGGTTTATCAACGTGCTACTCCGAAGTTATGATTTTTTATTTTCGTAAACCAGTGGCGTAGTTAAGATGGTATGTGGTCATATGTTCCTTCATATTTTCTTGGGACAAGTGAATGGACAACGGAGCGTTTGACATCAGTTCGGCTCAACCTAAAAGTCATTAAATTCCATGTGCCTAAGAGTGGAGGTTTCTGAGGTAATTGAGAAAAACCGAAGATATGTCTTTAGTGGAGATAATTTCCTATGTGCAATAATCGCATGATGCTAATTTCTTACAACATATCGGAATATGTGTCAACCTCCTGAACATTTTTCAATGTTGGGATAATCGACAACATAGTACGGGTAAGTCAGGATAAGACCGATAACTCCATTTTTTCATTATTCATATTATTTGATCGAATCGATGTCGTGGATTCACTGAAAAGTACTTTCTTTTTTGATAAGTACTTTCAATTGTTGAAGTTTATGATGGAGTATCATTATCAAAGCCATTTCTGATTGAATTATCTAGAAAAATATCATCCAATCAACATGTTTTTGATGAATAAAAATAATTATTGTGTGTAAATATCTACTTAAATGATTTCTTTCGATTCGTGATAACTATTTGCAAAGTCGAGCCTTCCATGCTAGTTCATGGTAGGCTGTTCAGTACACCACTGATAAACGCATAGAACATACACGACATTTGGT
This sequence comes from Gonioctena quinquepunctata, assembly GCA_018342105.1. Classification (NCBI taxonomy): domain Eukaryota; kingdom Metazoa; phylum Arthropoda; class Insecta; order Coleoptera; family Chrysomelidae; genus Gonioctena; species Gonioctena quinquepunctata. The sequence goes on from JAFIRS010000214.1 coordinate 481,662, forward strand.
ACTAGAAAGAAATGTAGCCTTTTTCAATTGTTCACGGTAGAAATACAATGATATATCGATACTTACATCAGACATAATTGACAGTAACCCAAAACAGTTTGTATAATTGTTAAGTCATCTATCATCATTTCAGTCAGTGATCATCGTTTCAAAATTTGAAGAATATTCAGATATGCATTTCGTTTATGGTGAAACAAGGGGAAATACCAGAGCCGCTGCTGAATTATATCAACAAAGATATCCAAACAGATCATCCACATTTCACTACTTTTATAGCTGTGCATCGACGATTGGAGAAAACGGGGTCCTTTATATTCAGTAAATACCATTGTGGTTCTAATATAACAAGAATAGATAATATAACGGAAAAACAAATTCTTGAACGATTGCAGCAGATTCTTCCAGCACTTGGGTTATTTCATATAGGTTACAAGTATAACAATCAACAGTTAGTCGAGTAGCACGTGAACAACTATTGTATCAATTTCGCGTACAAAGGTGATGGCCCTTGATGCTGGTGGTTCCGGCACTGGTGGATTTTTCGTGGATGGTCTTTGAGAATGTATAAAGCAGCAAACGACTTTCCTAGATATGTTCTATTTACGGAAGAGATGGATATTTCAATAGTAGAACAGTACTTTATGGGATGAACGAAATCCGCATGGAATGTTTCGAAAAGGTTACCAACAAGAGTTTTCAGTGAGTATTTGGGTAGGAATCATCGAAAATCATATCGTTGGACCATATCTTCTTCCTCCCCGTTTGAGGGGGCAGAGCTACCGCGTGTTTCTTAAATGTTTCACCTGGGCTACTTCAGTCGTACCTCTATTGGTTCGTCAAAGAATGGTAGCAATATGACGGAGCACCGGCCCATTTCCAACGAATCGTTTTTCAATTTCTTGATCAAACATTCCATGATCGGTGGATAGTTAGACGTGGTCCAATACATTGGCCTGTATGTTCTCCGGATTCAACTTCGCTAGACTTTTTTTCGTGAGGATACCTTGAATCCCCAGTGTATGAAACACCTGGAGAATCTGTGCAAGATCAAACGGCAGGAATTGTAGCAGCATGTACGTCAATACAGGATAAACCAGGAATATTCCAAAGCGTGCGACAGTCGATGCTGCGGAAATGCCAATTGTGTATTGAACAAAATGGTGGTCTATTTGAACATTTGCTTTCAATGCCCCGTTTGTTTCTATGTAGTGTACCCACTAAACCGTGTCTATCCTTTAAGTAGATATTAATAAACAATAATTGTTTTTCTTCACCTATAACATGTTGATTGTATAATATTTTTCTAGATAATTCAGTCAGAAATGGCTTCGATAATGATACTCCAACATTAACTTCAACAAATTGAGAGTACTTATCTTCAGTTTTTCGCAAACATTATATCAGACCTTAACTCTAGGTGTAGTATTATGAATTTGAGGTTGGGTTTGTTTGTCAGTTGATCTGTCAAAACAATCATATGCAAGAACGTATGGTTACATATCAGTGAATCCGCGACATCGATTCGATCAAATAATATGATGAATGAGAAAATGGAGTTATCGGTCTCATTCTGACCCACCCGTACTATGTTTCCGATTCTCCCAACATTAAAAGATGTTCAGGAAGATGACACATATTCCGATATTTGTCAGAAATTAGCATTATGCGATTATTGCACATAGGAACTAAGGACTTATCTTCAGTTTTTTTCAATTATCTCAGAAACCTCCACTTTCAGGCACATGGAATGTTATGACTTCTAGGTTGACTATCGATGAGCCAAATTGATGTCAAACGCTCATTTGACCATTCACTTTCCTCAAGGAAATATGAAGGAATATATGACCACATATCATCGTAACTACGCCACTGGTTCACGAAAATAAAAAATTGTAACTTCAAATTGGCACGTTATGAACCAAGTTTCAAAATTTTCCCTTCAGGAATTTAGTAGAAAACATCATACTATTTTTTTATTTATTACCGACTAATTGTTAAGGAATAACATTCTATCGTAATGTTTGACGTAAACTTAAATATTTGGCACTACCTAGCGAATGAAGAAAACAGTTGTTTTGCAATTTTTATAAAGGTTCTAAAACACAATTTACACGAGCCCCTCTTTATGGATTTTGCATACAAAATGCGAGGGTTCATTACTCCATGCCTTTATTTCACGAACTTCTTTTTATAAAAGGAATCAATAGAGTTTTACATCTGAATTAACTACTAACCATTCCAATATTTGTCAAGAAACTCTTGAACACTATAAAACACCACATCTATTAATAATATTTTTATAGATCTCCTGAAATGAGGTGGCCAAACAATGTCTTTGTAGATGGGTGCGAGATGATTGTATACGCCGAATGAAAGTGTGACAATACAGAGAAAAACATGAGATACTTCTTCCAGTTCCATATATGTTGTATTTCTCATTCCAGCTTCATCCCCATTCTCTGAACGTCTCCATTGAAACTCGACCGAGCAACAACGTCCGGAAATAGATCACCGCGAGGAAACTATATGAAGAGCAATTAAGTTTTTTGGTGACAGAACACATATTAATATCTCCACAGTGGTATTTCTGAGCGAGCAGATGTTACCGATTCGCACTACCGCTTGGCAAGAGATGGCACCGGATGTTGCAGGTCCGTTTTCTAGCTGACCAAATAAAACGGTTTAGCATTAATGAAGATCCGAGGGAATTCGGGATCAGTCAGTGGGTGAGGACAAGGGTTCTGTGGGGATCGCAACTTGCTAGTCATTTCACGAAAACTGGCCAGTTGTTATGATTTATTTTCCAATACAGGGTGGTATTGTTCGTGATCAATGATAATTATAATGCCAGCAATAATAATATCCATTTTAAATTTCACTATCAAACATTTTGTGGGATCTGTTAATACAGGTGGTAAGATTCCATATTTACTTACAAAAAAGTTAATATATGTTACTATTTCCCTCATTATTTTTGAACCAATCAAATAGCCAAAATTCCAAACTAGAGAATCAATCAGGTCAGTTTTATAGCGATAAAACATCTTCTCGCTGTTTTATACTGATAAATTAAGTCCTATATAAAATGGGTCATTTAAAGATGAATGTGTTGTCATTTTGACAGCGATAAAAAAGGTGCATCGTTTTTTCACCGATAAAAACGCCTGTTCCTCTTAAGCGTCTACATCTAGTATGCTTACGTCACTTTTATGTCTGCCCTGTCAGTTATAATTGATACTGAAACATTACAACATGAGTCGTTTTGGGGAAGTTTCGACTGAACAAATAACAAAAAATATAGAAAAATCAATCCCGAAAATCCACAAAAAAAACTAAAGTGTCAATATGGAGACAATTTATGGAGTTTTGTCAAGTACGAAATTACGAACTGTCGAAAATAACTCCGTAACAAAAAGTAGCAGATATATTGAAGGATTGGGCCTATAATATGAAACAGAGGAATGGAAAAGATTATGAAGAATATGCAGTTAAATCAATTTGGAATTCAACTGCGAAGATGATTCAAGAAAAATATTTCAATGAATACAATATTAAATTTGATCCTTTTGCCGACATAACTTCCAAAGAAGCTCGTGATGCAAGAAATAGTAAATGGAGAGAATTACAAGTTATTCCAGAGAAAAGAAAAGTAAGTTCTGTAGCATTGAACAAGAAAGATATAGTAAAAATGGCAAAATTGTGGAATATTCGTTCATATAGCTTCTTATGAATCAGCTCGGAGGGGGGGAAGAAGCTGCAAACTGTAAAATTTACCATTTTAAAGAAGAAAAAATCAAGATGGAACTTAACAGAAGATTAATCAATACAATATTTTCAAAGACGACACAGGGTGGGTCGAAAAATTGGCAGACAGCAAATGGATAACAAAAAATTAAATGGATGAAGGTATTTGTCCAGTTGCATTGTTAAAAACGAAAAATGATAAACATAACATCTGAACGACTTTTTAACTCCAAATCCCTTTTGGAAAAACAAAAATTCTAAAGGTTGGTACAAAAATGTTCCACTGGTATTAATACGATTTCTACTTGGACCAAATATTTTGCAACTAAAATTGGACCCATTACAAATAATAAAATTACCAATCATTCGAACCGTGCTAGTACAGTTTCCCAGTTAGCCAAAAGCAGGAGTAAGTGACCAACAACTTATAAAGATAACGGAACACTCATCATCATCTTCTATAAACCCTACCTCCAAATTGATCCTGAACATCATGAAAATCTTATTAGTTCCTTACGAGCCTCGAGTGAGAAAAAATCAAAATGAATATTCTACATGTTTGATACCAGAGAAGAAAATTTTGAAATCAGTACACCAAACCAAACAATTTATAACAATTGTGTATTTAATAATGTTCATTTAAATAATTTAATTGTATCAATAAGATAATTATTGTTGTTGTTCATCTGTTCGCGGTTTCTGAAACTTGGTTTCAAGGTCAAATTTAAGAAGATTGTCATCGTAGATGCTCTAACTAATTTGAAAACCCCTTACTCGAGCGTTTGAATTTAGTTTCTCTTCACGATGGACAGTGTATTTGTTCAAGAAATTTACCTCCGGTACTGTCTTATCGTCTTTCCGTTTTTAATGTCCCTCAGTGGTATTTTTTGCGAAGAAATGATAGGATATCAAGAATAATGTAACAAAAAAGTGAGAAAAAGATTCCTTAACCTCAAAGTTTTATATTTCAAATTTTAATCTTCAAAAGATAGATCAAAGGCATTGAATAATTAAAATCCGTTATCTTCGTCAACATCAACAATAAATCTCGTGGACAAGTGGATAGCGCACAATGCACCATTTTCAAAAGGTCAGTGGCCGAACTGTAAGGGAGTGGTCGGAAGTTCAAGCCCCGGCAAATTCAAAATTTATTTTTGAAATTTAACTTTTTTTTATTTTTCCACTTAACAACATCACACAAATATAACCCCAAAAATTTTTTTACACATTTTATTAGACCCCAAAACTACACACAAAAGCACAAACACCAAAATCACCATAATATTAATCTTATTTCAAGTTGGCAGATGGCCTTCGATATAGGGCCATTCTCAACCGACGAAACCGAAAATGAGGAGGTTCTCTATTCGACGCGTAAATATTTTTTTTATGTAATAAATAATTCTCTATTCAGTGGATAGGGTGTTCTTCGAAGTTGGTCCCATTTGAATTCAAAGGAGGAAATCCACCCCTAAGGTTAGCAGAATGAAGGATATTGATCACTCACCCTCTGAATTCTGGTCCGTTAACCGATTCTATCAGGCACAACTTTGTACTGGGTTCTTCGATTTGAATTTTCTTCAATAGATAGGGTATACCTCATAGTTGGTCATATTCGGATTTCGATTGGAATCATTCACCCTTACGGATAGAAAAATAGGGGATAATTGATTTTTCACTTGTGATCATTGGCACACATATGTAGTTGACAATGACAGATCGCTAGTGTCATTATTTTTGTTCTCCTACATCCGTAACAATCATTATATTCTATGGGAGGATGGAATTATATTCAAAGTAATGAAATAAACTAACCCTAACAACAAAAATAATTTATATAACAAAAAATAGTGGAAGTAGATAATCATATTATTTAACTGGTAATAGTTGAAGTAAGGTGGGTAAGTAGGTATTTTGGAAGTCATCAAAAAACGAGTAGGTAGTATTTAGTATATTTCAGCCAGAAAAAATTTAAAAAATTAAAAACTTTTTAACAAAAAATTGAACCGACGAAAGCGGAAATGAAAAATAAAAAATAAAAAAAAAAAGTAGCCCTAAACTAATGAAAGTAACTAATTTTGAGTCGTAGCCAAACGAACAATTAACGAAGATTATCAAATTACTTCAAAAAAATTATCAGAATGTCACCGCGCAACTCGATGCCATCATTTTCACGCCTTCCTGATTCATTTGCTGGTTTGTTTGGCGCCGACTCAAAATAAGTTACTAACATCAGTTTAGGAGCTCAGTTATTGAGCCTTAGATGATTTATTTAGTTTTTTACTTTGCAGTTCCGTATTTCGTGTTTATTTTTTGTTAAAAAGTTTTAAAACAAACATATTTGATAGTGAATAGTTCATATTATTTCAGGTTTTTGGGCGAGTTCACGAGCAGTCATTGTGAATGAATAAATTTGTAAAACGAAGCATATAGAAACGAACACACGATTCCTCCAATTTTGGAACAAGAAGAATTGTTGTAATTTTTCACGTTCAAAATCCAAATATAGCATGAATTCTGGTGATTTTATCCATTTTTGAACCTGATTCGGGAAATATTCTCATGAAATATCATTCGTGCCAGGATTTCATAGCAAAATTCTGAAATTTTCCCTCAAGCATTTTGCGCTAGGAAATTTAACTCGTGCAATTTGCAGCCTTCTTATCAAGGATAAATCAGATAATGAGACCGCAAATCGACTCAGTAAAATTTCAAAATTTATTTAGCCATAAAATCCCTAGCACATGTGATAATCCCCTTGACTATTGCATTTCACATCCGTAATAGTTTAGTCGGAAGGAAAGAAAATGACCACCGTGAAACATTAGACTACAGTAGCGATTTTTTCCCACTGATAGCAAAGACGCTTATTCGTTGAATCTCAAAGTTTTACTAGCAATCAAGGATATCACACTCATTCCTCTAACGAAATTATTAAATAAATGCATTTCTCTAAAAAAGTTTCCCGATGTTCTGAAAATATCCAAAGTGGTGCCCAAACATAAAAAAGAATCCCACACAGAGCCTTCAAATTTCCAGACCAATTTCGATTATTCCAATTTTTGCCAAATTATTCGAAGTTATCTTAAAAATCCAAATGACATCTCATTTTGAATCAGAAAATCTGTTTTTTCAAGAACAATTTGGGTTCAGAAAAAAACATTCAACCACATCGGCAATTGGCAGATTGACACAAATAGTGAACAAAGGCTTCGAAAACAATGATTTCATTCATGCAAATTACCTGGACTTGACAAAGGCGTTTGATTGCGTTTCACACGATATTTTACTAAAAAAACTTCAATATTATAATTTCCACGAAGAAAGTATCAACCTGATAAAATCCTACCTAGAAAACCGAGTCCAGTTTGTCCTTTTCCAAAATAAAAAATCTTCTCTACTCAATATACAATATGGTGTCCCTCAAGGGTCCGTTTTAGGACCACTGCTTTTTCTAGTGTTTATAAACGACTTGCCCTATTCATCGCCACTATCAAAGTTTATACTATTTGCTGACGACAGCACGTTCATACATTCAGAGAAAAACTTAAGTACTCTGATTTCCACAGTAGAAACTGAAAAAGAACAAATAGAACGATGGTTCAAATCAAATAAACTGAAAGTCAATGAATCGAAAACAGAACATATGCTCTTCAGTATGAGAAATACTGGCGAAATTAGATTCACATCCAAGTGTACCAAATTTTTAGGAGTTTACATTGACGAAAAACTGACCTGGCAAGAACACTGTGAATTCATATGCGGGAGATTATCGAGCCTTACCTTCTTACTACGAAGTCTTTCGCAAAACGTGAACCTGAGTACTCTACTTACAGCCTTTCACGGCCTCATTCAGTCCACCATATCTTATGCTATATTAGTATGGGGACACTCAAGCCAATGCTCTCAAATCTTCAGTATGCAGAGAAGAGCATTGAGAGTTGTTTCTGGTTTGAAATACGGAGACGACTGTAGGGACAAATTCAAACAACAGAAAGTATTAACGTTACCCTATACATATTACAATGTCTATTATACATAAAAGAAAACTTACATGAATACACAAACCACTCCCAAATTCATGACTACCCTACACGAAATCGTCAAAACATCCAAGCCAATTATTTGAGACTGTCAAAAACACGCGATGGAATCTCCTATTGGGCACCCAAGCTAAACAACGCCCTTCCTGCGGAAGCCAAGGAACTAGAACTCCACAACTTCAAAATAAAACTCAAATTTTTTTTACTACAACATGCCTTTTATGATGTCAATGAGTTCCTCAATGGTACTCTTACTTCTCAGAACAACTCAATTATACAAATTTTGACCTAATTTCAATGCCTATCAGACTTTCAATGTGCGATTATATCTCTTTTTCTAAGCTTTACTGTACCTATATTTTATCTTTACTTTGTATTTTTGCAATTGATGTATGTACAACTTCAAATGACTTGTGTAAACACTCTTGTGTCCTAGCACCAATGAAGAATTGATTAATTGATTGATTGATAGGGGGGTTGAACCTGATCATAACTCTGAGTTGGCGCGGCATGCTGTTAAATTGCCTGAAAAATAATTTTCCGGTATTTTCTGTATATTGGGCAAGGTATCAGGACATGTTCTAGGAATTCGATTCCATGGAAGTTATACATTGAACAAGTTACCTTGGTATCTATTATGTAGACTAGGCCACTGAATGTGAATCTTAGGGATTTTTTCTGCAGGTCTGTAATTTGGAGATCAGTCTAACAAAGTACATGGGAAAGGAGGCTTCAAGGTGAGTCTGAACGTTGATTCGCAGGAGAGGTCTTGATAAATGCGTGGATAGGATGAGTTTGCTAGTCTCTCTGAATTGTCGTTTAATAGCTTACTACGATACGAGTGTAGAGCAAGACGGGTATCTCTTTTGGGTGTGTTGTCCAACAAATTTTGCCAGCGTTGGAGTTCACCAGCTGTCGAAAAGCAGTCCTTAATTGTCCCCACCCAGTTATATCTCGTGTACGAGATATTTAGTCCGGACAGGTGTGGGAAGCACATTCCTTGGCAGAGGCAGTTATCGTTCAGAAAACCATACTTGAGAGTATGTCCACATATCGCAAGCCCCAAACTCTAATACCATAAGACAGGGAATATAGAACAATTGATTGGTATAATTTCAATCTAGAATCCCAAGAGATTACTTTGGAGCTAGTCTAGTCAATAAGTTCATGATTGCTTCGATCGATTGATCGGCTTCCATAGTAGCTGTTTGGAAAAAATGCGGAGGAAGTGAATTGGATACCAAGATAGGTGAATTTCTGCACTACTTCCAGAGGTTCGTTGAAGAGAGAAAACCTAAGTTATAGTTATTTAGATATCGTGCCAGTTTGTTCTCTGTGGAGTATTCCTCCAATGTTCTTAGATAGATCAACTGAAATTTATAGTATAGTGTAACTTCTATCGACATATTACATTCTTCAACAATCACACCTGTCATACCAGGTGGGAAAGGAGGCCACACAACTACACTACAACCGCCGGAGACTATTCAAGAGAAGATCATTGAATGACATGTTTTTTTGGGTAACCTTCCCCAGTCTGAAACTGAAAATAAAATCAGGAAAATCTATAAAGTGTAGAAAGGGCAAACGAACTAGTTCACCCCAATAAGTTACTGCCTTCACCAAATTATATTTCCTAAAGGAAAATTATTCAATTAGTAAGTTTGCCTTTAAAAAAATAATAAAAATTCAAAAGATACCTCTCTATATAGTTGTTCCAATAAAAATTGGTAACACGATTCCGAACAAATTGTCAGCAAAATAAATAATAAATTAATTCATATATCTATTCTAGTTTATTATTTTTCATCTGTGACTTATTATTTTCCAACCATCATGGCCATATTCAGTGCAACATTCATGATATCTTGTGAAATAAATGAATTAATAACTAAGATTACAGAGTCGCTCTGATAAGACAGACATATCTTTCAGCAGATTCAGTGAACGAGAGTGATTTCAACGTAATAACAATTCCTCTTGTACAATAATCATTCACAACTATATTTGTTTTTTTCCACATTTGTTATTCACCGAATTGATATTTATATGTAATTAATATCATCATTATCAATATTATTATCTGTATGGACTAGATGTTAGCATTTTTATGAAATTTTAATTTTATCAACAATTTTTATTGTTCATGTACCTTGTTTTTTGACAATTCCTGCCTGTATTAGTTACCCTAATTTGCCCCTTTATTCGAAGGAAGTACTTCTTCCTGTGTGCGTTTTTCCAGCGATTATGCTTGCTTTTTTCTTTGAGATTGTTTTTTACTTCACGAGTTATATCAATAGTTCCTTCATTTTGGGAAGACAATGAAAATAATCAATACAGCCCCGAAAGTAAGTCTAACTGAACACATCAACCATTAAATATTCAAACCAACAATTCTCTTGGATCCATTCTTCAATACTGCCCATTTTATACCGCCACAATGTACGCCACTGAAAAAAGCGTGAATCCTATTTTGCTATGCATCAATCATAGGACTGACTACAGACATTTATTTTCTGGGAAGTTATATCATAACGCGTGGGTGCCTGAAGATTTATATTCGAACTAGCATGTTTGGCAAGGAAGTCAGGGTATTTTTTCAAAATGACTATCATGGCAGAGGCCAATGCTTCAAAGTGATAAATAATAACATTTCAACAATCACGAGATTCCTGTAACGATATCGGAGTTTGGAAATACAATAAAAAAACAGGCGATTCTGGAATTTAATGTGTTTGAACACAATGGAAGTAACTGGCGGTAGAATATAATATTGTGCAGAACGGTGATAATTTCCCAAGAGTTTGAAAAACGAAAGAGAAATTGCATTTCTGCGCGTGTTACACACTACACTTCTTCTAATCCAATCAAATATGTGAATTTTTTCCTAAAAATTACCTTTGATAGTAGGTATACCGGGTGACAATGGGAATAGGGCCATGCCTATATCTCCTTCAATTATCAAGCGATTTCAATGAAATGTTGTACATAGATATGCGAATTAATTTCGGATTGACAAACATATGGAAACAAAATGGCCGATTTCCGGTTCCACCAGAATAGCCACCAGCTTCGATTTTTCAAATGGAACACCCTGTATGTTTGATGTTTTTTGGATCCCACGGCTCAAATAACATACGACGGTATTGCCAAATTTTTATTTTACGATAAAAAACCTCTTTTTTTTAGCCCAGGGGGCCGTGATGAGGTTAAAATTCTTACCAATTTACATCAGTAACTCACAGTAATAGTAATTTCATTAATAAGATCAATAACAAATCCTACAACAAAAATTGAAATTTTCAGAACGCATTTTTAACGAAAAAGTTGTTTTTTTCAAATGGTACCTATCGAGGGCCATATTGCCATTCGATAGAGAATGTAATTGCCAATTCAACGATATTAATTACGTACCGCTTTCTTTTTGTTCAAAACGTAGAGATTCGTCTAACAAAATGAAATCAATCTGAAAAACTTAGTAGGTAACATGACATCTATTCATTCTTCCAAACTTTTCTTCAGAATGGTAACAATGAATTAACAAAAATAATCGACTTGACAATATGTAATGATCATAGGCCCATTACAGAAGAGATAACTTTAATATAATCGAAGTGTTTGAATAAATCTAACGACTGAAACATTCAACGTAAAAATTATTACTCAAAATACCATTATCCTGTTTTCAATAGAAGAGTTTCACAACCATCGAAAAGTCATTTTATTTATTGATGACCAATATGTTCGAAGTGTTGCCCGTTTTCCCTTACACATAGACCAGTTCTATTTATTGTACACCTCATCACATTTATCAATTCGTGAGCAGGAATTTACTGAAATGCGCGCTCAACTCTCTCTCTCAAGTCCTCCAAAGAAGTTGGTCTCCTCGAGAATACTTTGGATTTTATGTGACCTCATGAAAGAAAATCAATAGGGGTTAAATCGGGCGATCTGGCTGGCCCATATGATTGGACCATTTGGTCCAATCCATCTTTGCCCATAGCTTTCACTGAGATATTGCCGAAGAATATTAGCATTATGTGATTCTGCACCATCCTACTGAAACAATATATTTTGCCGATGTTCTCAGGTGAATCGTTGATCTTTATTTTGAATATCGACCTCTAATAATTGTAGATATCTTTGGCCCGTCAGAGGCCCGTCGGAAAGAATTGGTCCAATGATTATTGTCCCAATGATTCCTAGCCAGACGTTGAATCAAAATATTTCTTGAAAATCACCTTCTCTCAGCAACCTAGGATTCTCTTGAGCCCATTACCTTGTATTATTCCTACTTAACATACCATTATTCGTAAGCCTAGACTCATCTGTAAACAGTATTTCAAGACAAAACCATTATTCAGATCATGACGCGAAAGCCAATTACAATAAGTTAGTCTACTTTCTGGGTCATTTTCATATAGATGCTGATGCAAACTGCATTATATGAGCAATATTTATGTTTTTTCAATACTTTTCTGGCATTTTCCCTGCTGATCCCACTTTCAATTTCCAATTCTCGCACTAAGGCAAATGGATAAAAATTAACATATGCTAAAACATTAGTTTCCGCTTCTTCACTGACGACGAAGTGGATGTGGTTTGATAAGCTGTTCTTTCCTTAGCATCATTTCCAATTTCGGATAGGTGCCGTCTGAACGGATGACGAACAGCGTATAGCATACTAGTATTGATTCGATTTGTTCGTTTCAAGAATAACGATTATTATTTTCTATTTCAATGAAACTTTTTACAAACGAAATGAGATGACAAGTTAAATTGGAATTTCACTTCTGACATGACATTATTCACCTACTGTTTTCCATGATTCCAAACGTAAACGGATAACTCATTGGAATTTGTAGGCATCGTATAAAATACTGTACAAATTCAATAGTTGATCGTTTTCAGTTTTGAACAAAAATAAAGTGGTACATAATGTATTATAGATGAAATTACTATTGTCATAAGTCTATGGCCATAACCCAAGTAGCATTCTAAGTGGACAGAACGTAGCGGCCACGCTTCTGGAAAACTTTGAGGTGTTTGGCCACAACCACTGCCACGTAATATACACGGTTCTATCACGCGGCGGCTACCAAAATAGGTAACACTTTTTTGGTGGCTGCTACGTTCCGATCTACGTTCCTGGATCTCAGATAGCCCCATTCCAACCACGTTGTGTTCACCTGGCAAAAACGTAGATATGTAGTGGCCGACACTAGACACGTTAAACAACTGACTGCGTTTGTGTGAATAATATATAGCTCGATTTCTGTTCAGCAGCATATTTTTGTGATAAATGTTCCTCACTATTCCATTTTGCCTGATTCATTTCTAACACTCGATCAACTCAAAAATATATATAGCATATAAACATACAAACGCTTAAGTGAGTATATTGAATTCGGATATTTCTGATCGAGATAAAATTAAAACGATTGAGAGTTTTTTGTGAAATATGGGTGTTGTAGCTTGATTGTGAGCTCACGCCATCTGTATACACTTTATTTAAGGAAAACATTATAAATTTTGGAAATAACTCGCCTCTGAAATTATGTACTTAAATCCCTCAAACATTGTTTTATCAATCTTGGTTAGTTGAAACAAATATTTACGTAACAAATTACTACGTTTGATGCAGTGCTCATGACAAATAAATCTTTATTCAATATTTCGATCATTTCTCTAATAATGGCGACCCAGCATATTCCTGTAAATATGGCGGCTTTTGGAGAATATAACTTTAAAGTGGCAGAAAGTGTAAATATACCACTCTGAACCTCCTCCCATCATTAAGTGCCCAGTGCAACTGAATTATTCACTTTTCCATCACTGGAAAGTGGCACCCACGTCGCAGGCCCATGACTCACCACTTCAAAGTTATAACCTAAAAATTACAATAGGTCTTATACCCTTGAAAGGGGCGGACACGTCGAGCTATTATAACCTGCCACTTCAAAGTTTTAACCTCGAAATTGTGGGTACATGTTCATTAATTGTTGAAAAAGGACATGTAGCAAGTATAGTGGATTTTTGCAGCTCCAATCAACAATAATCAAGTAACAATTATCAATTTACGAGTGATGAAAATGATGGTATCTATGCAAACAGAATTAACAATTAAAGTATAAATATTAAGCAGGAGCACAAGTCAGAGATCCGATCTATTTAAATAAACCTTATTTTACAAAATCAAGAAAAAAATTCAATTGAAAACACATAACCCATTTTATTTCCAATGGATATCATTCACGTTTCACGTAATAGGTGAAACGAACTTTTTGTAAGCCACAATAAAATAATTTCAGAAAAGTTAGGTTTGTTTTCGTCATCGCACGGACCAATGCACGGTCACTTCAAAATCAAGGGAAATTGTCCATTGAAAACGCATAACCCATTGCATATTGGATATAATCATTCATGTTTCACGTAACAGGTTGAACAAACTTTTTGTGAGCCACAATAAAATAATTTGAGAAAACTTGGGTTAGCTTTTGTCATCGCGCGGAATGGTGAATTTTGAAGGTTATTGTAATCACTTATGGAGATAGCAAGAACGTGGCAACCATCACCATATATCACAATCAAGTGCCTGCCACATTCAAGGTTTTATGGAAGTTACCAAAACGTCACCGAAACTATCATACTCTCTTGAAAGTGACTTCTAAGTGATATTTAAGTGGTACAGGATGGTTACCGCAACGGTTATTTCCCACTTTTGAGTTTGGAAACCTTCAAAGTGATTTGCTCAGTGGCCATAATGTTTCAGACACCTCAAATAACACTAATAAGTTATAGAACTGTGGAGTGGCTACCACAGATGGAAATTACGTGACTACAAACATACACATATAAAATTTTAGTTATTTTTACTGTATAGTGGTATATTTAGTAATGATTACGTGATAACCACCGAGTCGAAGTTGCAGTATCAGTTTCCGTCACTATAATGCTGTTTGGCAAGGGCCTTGAAGGATGTTGGTAGCTCAGAGGTTTTTTGTGATAACCAGATTATGAACTCAGATTCCAGAAACAAACATACAATATTTATTACAATCATAAATATATTCGAAAATATACTTACACCTAAGGACTATATATAAAACGCTGTCAGAACGGCAGCTCAAGAATAGCAACTACAATTCTAATCTTCTCAGGCTTCCAGCTCTTTCTTCAGGAGGTACGTCACCGACCCATGACTTGTGGCACCCACCAAGACCTGACAACTCCTCCCTCATCTTTGTTTCTCCCCTTACCTCGAAACCTAATTGTTTTCATCCATCAACTGGATCGAGGCTAGCAATTCAGCAAATCTGCTTTGTTATATTTCAATTGGGATTTCTAGGTCGCTTAAAGTGTGACACAAATGTTTTGGATTGTTGTCGACTTGGTTCTCTTGTTTAATGTTTTGATTGGATGTTTTGGAAAGGTGATATGATTTATCAATTTTGAATAATGAACTGGTAATTTGGGAAAGTTAAAATAATTTTCTCTAACTTGTGACACTATTACCATGAGTTACTGATGTGAATTAGTATAGATTTCAACATGATTAAGGCCTCCTGGGCTAAAAAAAAATTGGGGAATTATTATTTTTTCATTGTAAAATAAAAATTTGGCAACACTGTCGTATGTTATTTGAGCCGTAGAATCCGAAAAACATCAAACATACAGGGTTTCTCTGGAAAAACCAAAGTTGGTGGTTATTCTGGCGAAACCGAAAGTCGATCATTTTGGTTTCATATGTCTGTCAATCCAAAATTTTGTCTCATATCTATGTACGAAGTTTCATTCAAATCGATTTGTAAGTGAAGGAGATATAGGCATATGGCCCTAGTCCCATTGTCCCCCGGTTTATATCGTCCAGTGTTTCTTCTATGAATTGGTTTATTTCTTTGGATGTCAGAGTCCTTCGATTTTTTTTAATAGCCCGTTATTTTGCATACGTATATGTCAATACCATGATTAAATTAATAGTCGATTTTAGCATTTAATATATTGACCACATAGTAGAAAGCTTTCCTTGATTCGGACAGTTCTTCAAAATATGCCATAATTATATTTTCAGAAACAGTATTAGTTTCATATTTTTCTTCAAATCCATAAACTGTTCGTATGTAGTTTCATATTTTTATCTTGAATTTGAAGGAAGTGAGTTGTGTGACAATGGCGATCATCAACAATTGAATGAAAAAAGACTTCGAATAAATTTAAATTTCGCAGACTTGCATGCATGCATTTCTGTTATCTGTGGAGTGACTCTCAGTTTCATGAAATATGGGAATTCCATATTATGAGCCCTGACGAAGAACTCAAACTGCATAGATGGTCTTCTCAGAATCATTCCAAGATGAATATTCAGAAGCAAAAGTAATGAACAATAGCCCCGTCTCAAACCGTATGTGGTGAGAAATGAAGACATAATTACCTTGTTGGACTTTTCTAGCATTTTTAGTGGACGGAACGTAGCAGCCCCGATTCTGAAAAACTTTGAAGTGTTTGACCACAACCACTGCCACGTAATATACACGGTTCTATCACGCGGCGGCTACCAAAATGGGGAACACTTTTTTGGTGGCCGCAACGTTCCGATATACGTTCCTGGATCTCAGATAGCCACATTCCAACCACGTTGTGGTCACCTGCGTTTGTGTAAATAATATGTAGTTGTTTAGCTGTTTAGCAATATATTTTTGTGATGAATGTTCCTCTTTCTTTCATTTTGCCTGATTCATTTCTAACACTTGATCAAATATGAAAATATATAACATATGAACATACAAACGCGTAAGTAGTATATTGAATTTGGATACTTCTGATCGGAATAAGATTAGAACGAGTTTTATGTGATATATGGCTCTTCCCATCATGAAGTGCCCAGTAGAACTTAATTAGTAATTTTTCTACCACTGGAAAGTTGCATCCACGTCGCAGGCCCATGACCCACCACTTCAAAGTTATAACCCAAAAATTACAATAGATATTATACCCTTGGAAGGAAGGTACACGTTGGGCTATTATAACCTGCCACTTCAGAGTTATAACTTCGAAATTGCGGGTACACATTCATCAATTGTGAGCACGCGTCATCTGAATACACTTTATTTGAGAAAAACATTATTATTTTGGAAATGACTCACCTCTGAAATTATGTATTTGAATCCCTCAAACATTGTTTTATCGATCTTGGTTAGTTGAAACAAAAACTTACGTAACGAATTACTACATTTGATGCAGTGCTGATGACAAATGAATTTTTATTGAATATTTCGATCATTTCTCTGATAATGGCGGCCCAGCATTTTCTGTTAATATGGCGGTTTTTGGAGAATATAACTTTGAAGTGGCAGGAAGTGTTAATATACCACTCTGAAGCTCTTCATATCATGGAGTGCCCAGTAGAACTTGATTAGTAACTTTTATACCACTGGAAAGTTGCATCCACGTCGCAGGCCCATGACCCACCACTTCAAAGTTATAACCCAAAAATTACAATAGATCTTGTACCCTTGAAAGGGGGGAACACGTTGGGCTATTATAACCTGCCACTTCAAAGTTAAAACTTCGAAATTGCGAGTACACGTTCATTAATTGTTGAAAAAGGACATGTAGCAAGTATAGTGGATTTATACAGCTCCAATCAACAATTATCAAGTATCAACTAACAATTATCAATTAACAAGTAATGAAAATGATGGCAAACAGAATTAACAATTGAAGTTTGAATAGGAAGCAGAAGCACAAGTCAGACATCCGATCTATTTAAATTAACCTTTTTTATACAAAATCAAGAAAAATTGTACATTGAAAATACATAACCCATTTTATTTTTGAATGAATATCATTCACGTTTCACGTGATGGGTGAAGCTAACTTCTTGTAAGTCACAATAAAATAATTTGAGAAAAGTAAGGTTAGTTTTCGTCATCGCGCTGACCAATCCACGGTCACTTCAAAATTAAGGAGAATTGTCTATTGAAAACGCATAACCCATTCATATTGAATAAAAATCATTCACGTTTCACGTAACATAAAACAAACTTTATGTAAGACACAATAAAATAATTTGGGAAAAGTTAGGTTTTCTTTCGTCATCGCGCGGAATGGTGAATTTTGAAGGTTATTGTAATTTGTAGTGACTTGTATCAAATGCGAACTGTGGTTATCACCTATGTAGATAGCAAGAACGTGGCAACCATCATCACATATCACAATCAAGTGCCTGCCACATTGGAGGTTTCATGGAAAATACCAAAACGTCACCAAAACTATCGAACCATAGAGAAACTAAAAATAAAGAGAGTTGTCAAACCTGCAGTAAAAGTTGGCACCACGTTTAGACAGTGGCAACATATCTCGCAACTGGCCGAACTAAGTACAGTTGGTAAAACCGATTGAGATGAGGCGGGTTTTTCAAATGTGTAACTTTTATATGATTGATATGGTATATATTTTATAAGTGATCGATTTGCCATTCTTGTATTCCATATGAATGGTTGTATCATATGAAATACAGGAATGGCAAATTGATCACTAATAAAATATATACAGTAATCGATTCGTAGAATCTGTTAGTTCGTTCGTGGTTAAAATAAAGTTTCAAAGTAAATCTTTATTTCATGATATCAAGAACAAAATTGAAGATCTTATAAAACAAGAATAATAAGTTGAACACTATAAAAACACATTTCACAAGGTACAACTACAGACAAAACAATAATAAAACTCCGAAAAACAACAAAATTAAAAATATTCTTCAGTTTTCATCAAATCAACCAAAATAAAAACAAATTATATTACAACAAACCTTCAATAATTTTGTCCATTTATTAGCACAAAGGAGAACGAGTAGGTATACTTGACAAATACTCCAGTTTGATGATAATCTCCGTACTTCCTCAAATGGTGATAGGAAATGGAAACTGATGGACGGAAATAAGTATCAGTTAAAATGTCTGCAATTGATGGATGGAAATAAGTATCAGTTTGTGAAGAGCTGCTTATATTTTACCTTGTGAAAGAATATTTAGAGGAATTTCAGCGTCAACTCGAATAACAAAACATTCCATTTTCGACGTTGTCAGTATATTATAATTACAATTCTATGGAAAATTATCATGTCAGTCGTCTGTTGATTGCGGGCAGCGCCTCCATGCGCGACTGGCCGTACCAAAAACTCGGTGGTCACGATCGCCAATGTTTCAAACAGTCTCTTTATTTTTAATTTGTCTATGTATCAAACTCTCTTGAAAGTGACTGTGACTTCTAACTGATATTCAAGTGGTTCAGGATGGTTACCGCAACATTTATTTTCCACTTTTGAGTTTGAAAACCTTCAAAGTGATTGGCTCAGTGGCCATAATGTTTCAGATACCTCAAATGACACTAATAAGTATAGAACTGTGGAGTGGCTACCATAGATGGGAATTACGTGACTACATATAAAATTTCAGTTATTCTCACTGTATAGTGGTGGATTCAGTGGTGATTACGTGATAACCACCGCGTCGAAGTTGCAGTATCAGTTTCCGTCACTATAATGCTGCTGTGCTTGATTTTCTCATTCCAATCGTGTTCTCGATTGGCTCATCTCAAGATAATAACAAGGGTCCAGTCGGCGGGAGAGCAAGGACTCGTGCAACGACGACCCACCAACAATTAGCCATAAATGTTGAAGGAATTGAGTAATAATGAAGACGAACACATAATACCGTGTGCCGGGTGAACCGACGCGCCTGCTTTAATAGCCACCGGTTAAGTGTATTCCCAGGAGGTTCCACCGTTACTTATCTGAGACCAGGTCGAGAGTTCCGGCATTATAGCCTGAAGTAGGATAGTAAGGAAGTAGGTGGGATTAAATCGCTTTCAAGAAACCGCTGCAACTAGCTGGGTGGACTCCTTACAAGGGCCGTGTTTGAGTTCTGAATTCCGTCGAGGAAATGTGAAGGGTGTTTCTGGATTTCCTAGGAGACATGTAATGATCTTCAATAATTTTTTGTTTGGCGCCGACTCAAAATCAGTTACTCGCATTAGTTTAGGAGCTCAATTATCATTAGACTGAGAGTTTATTTTATTTTTTGCTTTTCAGTTGATTTTTTCGTCGGTTTAATTTTTTGTTAAAAAGTTTTTTAGCAAGAAGCGTGTATACTCGCAGATATAATAGCAACATGGTGTATATTGCTGATATTGGGATTTGATTGGTTAGATGAAGGCATCTGATTAGATGAATTCATTTCGAAGTATATTATAATCGCGGATATACTAGCAACAAGGTGTTTATTTGCTGATATTGGGATTTGATTGTTCAGATGAATGCATTCGATTAGCTGAATTCATTTCGAATTATATAATCACCAATATGAGAATACAATAATTAACGTACGTCACATATCTAAAGAAAAAGAAAACTTCCAAAATACGCGCCTCCGAATTCCTCAAGAAACCATATTTCATTCCAATACTTCAAAAACAAATTGTTTCAGGTCGTTATTGTGTTATGAGTGTTCAATGGTTACAAGAATTGTATAGAGAGTAATTTTCAATGCGACACATATTTGCCTTTTTGAAGAAGTTCATTGGAGCTGCAATTCTGAACATTTTTCGTTTTGAAAACGAAATCATAATCTCCGACCCCAAAAACCCGACCTATAAATCACAAAACCCATTTCCCTATAATCCTTAATATCAAGGCGCAAGGATTAAAATAATATTTTTTTATTTATTTTAAATTTTTTCTCTTTAATACATTCGTTTAAATGTTTGTTTCTTAATTTTTTCATGAAAGCAAAATATATTATCATCACTTCCCTAATTCGGATTACTATTTTATCCTCGAACCTGTCGTTTTGTCTTCCCACTCTGTATACTGAATAGTTAAGATTTTTCCTGACGAACCATTGAAATAACCAGGAAGAGCCCATCCACTCACACCTGTTTCTCGCGATGCGCTCAATATACTTTTTTGTGGTATTATTTCATTAGCTACCTCCAAAAAGATGACACAGCAGTCTTTGCTGGTTATAGTTCACTTTATTTTCTCTTATGAAGAACGTGACACAATCCTGCAGCGGAGCGTGGAATGTTAAATTTAATATGGGAGAAGTTGCGAGAAAATCTTGATATAGAGAAATGAAATTAGAGTGAATGGGGTGTAGAATATTCAGAGTGTTTCAGTTGAGATTAGGACACAGTTCATTATTTCGTATCTCTTTGAATCAGAGCCTCTGTATGGAGTTGCAACAACCATGAGTCAGTGTTGTTATATGTTTTTTAGAAGTGGTGGTCTTTATAATTCTAAATTAGCCAAAAGTCATGATTCGAGCAGCCAATCTACTTGATGGATCAGTAATGATGCCTAATGTGACATCAATATCCTACTCTTTATATTATCAACGAATTATTTTAATTGGAATTTTTGTGCGACGACATATTTACGTACATGATCAAAATCATTGTATATTGGCGATTTTTGCTTTTATGTAACCTCTCACAGAATTTAATCCATCTATAGAATATTTCATGAAAGAAACTTGAAATATTCGACCAAAGAGCCACTTACCTCCAATCCAAATCGGATCACATTTCCAATACAGGACATAACCAGCAACAAGGGGGCTAACATCAGCTAACTTCACTCCCAGTAGCCATTGAACACCCACTCCAGGATTTTCGTGAGTGCACGAACTGAATTACAAAAGGTATTTTCAAGAACCAGTGATACAATTCGCACTAGAAACTGTTTTTTTTTATCAATTCACAGTGGTGTACTTTCCTTTGTATTCATGATCATGTAAAAAATAACCTCTATAATTACTCAAAATATTCGCTATTGGCAAGAATTTGATTGTTTCAATTACATTAATCATAAGGTATGGCAGGAATAGGTATTTGAAATATTTGAAAATGTATTTTAATAAAAAAAACATTCATTCAACTAGTAAATTGACTTCAAGCAAAACAACTAGATGGCGCAACTGCAAGCGCCCTGAGATTTGAGATAATCTGCTCCACATAGGCGTACCAACTGAGCTGGGGAAATGTGATAAGAGAAAGGTATATAGCCAGAGTTCATTGTTGTGATGATTATTTGAAAAGCACATAAAAAAATATTATATTAATTATACATAAAACAAAATAATAATACAAATCCAATCATCTTAACAATATATATATATATATATACACACACATATATATACACATATATATATATTTATATATATATATATATATATATGTATAATATATATATATATATATATATATATATATATATATATATATATATATATATATATATAATATATAATATATATACAGGGTGGCCCACCACATTCGCCTTGGTATTTCTACGAGAAATGAAGAGAGTTAGGGAAAAACTTTTAGCACAGTTATATGGGGGTCCATGGAGAGCATATTCCAAAATTATTTTGAAATATATAGGGTGATCCCCAAAAAAATTACATACCAAAGTTATATTTTTTCTTATGGAACACCCTATATTTTTAGATACTATAGACAAAATGAAGGTGAGTTACTATTATATTTCCCATACTTAAAACTGACCGTTTCTGAGAAATTTCAAAATACAGACCATAATTTGAAAATTGTTTTCACCCTGTAACGTGAACGAGCTGCTCGTGATTAAATGTACTGCTTAGCCCAAAGGTTGAAGTTAACTACTACATAAATTTTTAATGCAATATTATACAGAGTGGCGAAAAAAACTGCCTCAAAATTTGGACACACATTTAATTAAATAACTTCTTAAAGTCGAATGGAACACCCCATATTTAGTGGCGTAATTTGACGCCAAATTAGATTCCCTTCAAAACTATATTGAGGCTCCCTATACCTATCTCTTCTGCTTTTTACACAAGAGGCGTTTTTATATTTTATTTATGAGTAATTTTTTTATCTTAAAAATGAAACACACTGTATTGTAATGAAAAGCTTAAAAAGCATCTTTGAAGTCATTTTATCGAAAAATTAAGAATCTTAAATAGTTTATTATTTCAATGAATGCTCAAAATGGTGTCCATTATTCTCGATGCATAGGCAAACTCTTTCTTGAAATGAGTGCTGAACTCTGGATAACATATTTTGCGGTATGGAACGAAACGCATTTCTCATTCGTACTTTCATATCCTGAGGTGTCGTTGGCGGTGTATCGTGAACAATACTTTTGATATATCCCCATAAAAAATAGTCGGGACTTGTAAGGTCCGGAGACCTGGCTGGCCAGTTCTATGGACCTCCTCGTCCTATCCATCTATTTGGAAATTGTCGATCTAACTCGTTTCTAACACGTCTATCAATTTAACATATTTCGCCTCAATAATTAAGACACGTGCATCTTCTTATTTTGAAGAATGCTTTAATATTTCAGAAATGGCAATAAATTTGAGTTTTTACATTTGCCTGCATTTTACTTAAGATACACCGTATTTTCAAAAACTTGAACTTCTGCTTCTAGCGAATCTACGTATTCCTTAATGAAAAGGTTTTCAAAAACGCTTTTTCAGCTTTCCATTACAATTCAGTGTGTTTCATTTTTAAGATAAAAAAATTACTCATAAGTAAAATATAAAAACGCCTTTTGTGTAAAAAGCAGAAGAGATAGGTATAGGGAACCCTAATAAAGTTTTGAAGCGAATCTTATTTTGCGTCTAATTACGGCACCAAATACGGGGTGTTCCATCCAACTTTAAGAAGTTATTTAATTAAATGTGTGTCCAAATTTTGAGGCAATTTTTTTCGCCACGCTGTATAATATTGCATTAAAAATTTCATTTAGTAGTTAACTTCAACCTTTGAGCTAAGCAGTACATGTAATCACGAGCAGCTCGTTACACGTTACAGTGTGATAACAATTTTCAAATTATAATCTGTATTTTTAAATTTCTCAAAATTTCTCAGAAACGGTCAGTTTTAAGTATGGGAAATATAATAGTAACTCACCTTCATTGTGTCTATAGTATCTAAAAATATAAAAAATATAGGGTGTTCCATAAGAAAAAATATAACTTTGGTATGTAATTTTTTTGGGGATCACCCTATATATTTCAAAATGATTTTGGAATATGCTCTTTATGGACCCACATATAACTGTGCTAATAGTTTTTCCCTAACTCTCTTCATTTCTCGTAGAAATACCGAGGCGAATGTGGTTGGCCACCCTCTGTATATATATATATATATATATATATATATATATATATATATATATATATATATATATATATATATATATATATATATATATATATATATATATATATATATATATATATATATATATATATATATATATATAAAAATGGAAGGAATTCAATGGACATAGCCCTCAGAGAAAAGTGCTAACCGTAGACACGTGTTTCGGGCTCTCGGCCCTCATCAGTACGGTGAAGAAGTGCAAGGATGAACAACACTTGGTAGAAAACGACAAATCAACGGAAAATTCGATGAACGGTATTGCAGACTGGTTCTCGGCAAATAAGTTATAGCTAAATATATCTAAAACTTAAAACATTCCGTTTCACCGATATAGATATACTCAGAACATTGAGGTCACAATGAACGGAAAAAGTTTTGAGTCGAATGATTCCACAAAATTCTTGGGGATAACTATTGATAGGAATTTCAATTGTATGGAACGCATAAACCAACAGAACATCAAACTCAACAAAGCAATATTTGCATTCAGAACTGTCCAAGCAAATACAAACCACAGGTCTCAAAAATTGTATATTTCGCATACTCCCATAGTTTAATACTATACGGAATCGAATTTGGGGGAACTCCATCGGCTCACAATCCATCTCCATAATCCAGAAACGCGCGATCCGCATTCTGTTCAAATTAAATTATCGGGACTCATGTAGAGATTATTTTCTTCAAAATAAAATAATCACCTTAACCAGCACATACATATTAAAAGTGTCCTTGTTGATTCATGAAAAAACTTGATAACCTTCAATACTCAAGTCACCAATACTCGACACGAACTAATAATATAATGTTGCCAAATACAACTATGAAAAAAAACCTTAAAAAATTTTCCTTTAATTAAAATTTTTGCTACATCCTTTCCTCAAAATTAATATCTAATACTCAATCCATAATCATTTCTGAAACTTCTTGTTTACCCGTAACTATCATGATTGTATGTCAACAATGTTTGCTAAAATATGTCAATCATCCAAAATGTTTTCGCAGTACCATTACCCCCCATGCCAATGGCTATGTACACCCTGTTCTGTTCTGTGTGTATTGGAAATAAATACTTACTCACTTACATAAGCAAGCTCAATCACTTCATCAAGTGAGAGCAACATACATAGATACGATAAGTTTCTCAAATTTTTTTTCAAAGGACGTAGAGTTATAATAATAATAAAATAATAAATCAAATTTATTTGTAATAATCAAAAGTTTACAAAGTGTAATACAAGAAGAAACACAAACATGATGATTTACCGAAGCTTGAATCTCGTGTGTGATGATACCTATCATATAATAACATTAATATACCTATACCTATATAATAATTATCATAAATAAATGCATATGCGTACATAATATATTCACTTACATGAGTACATATGAAACTATTTTGGTTATGTTTGGGTCTAGTCCGGTTCAATTTGGCATATTCGAGTAGTGTTCATATAGTCTAAGAGCCGGTGGGAGATCGACCTTCACCGATCTGATAACTCGATGGGACATATTTTTTATCAAATATAAATTATAAACAAATATGCCTATGATAACTTGCCTATCGAAGTGTTCATAGCTATTTTTAATTGAATTAATTTTAATCAATTTTCTTTCATCACCTTCACTCTTTTGATAACCGAATGAGTTCCATCTCAACTGATAGTTTTTAACACACAGAATATGCCTAGGTAGGCTTGCACACTTATTTCTGTGCATGGCTACCTGGCAAGCAGATGTGAACAGGTGAGTCAATAATAGGTAACTACACCGATCTGTTAACCAATCGAAATTGATATCACAGGTAAGATAATTTAATTACAAAACCAATCGTATAGGCTTGCCTGCAAAAAATCGTACATAAAATATTATTGCCAAGCTATAAAGTTTTAGAATTTTAGCTATTTGATAGGTGCGAGAGAGAAAATAGAGCGTCCGAGGTCCGTGTGATAGAACAGGATACAACATAGCAGCTGCACGCTACCTGACCGTTGAATATATCCGAGTGCGCATGCTCGTGTACATGTGAGTGACAGTGACAACATTTATATACACTCAACAGTAATTTTGAACTCTAATTTATTATAACTCTAATTCCGATCACAATTTTATATTTAAAATAGTAAACAAAAATAAATAATTTAATATATAATAAATAAAAAAATATAAAAAAATCTATATTTTATTTAAAATTGAATAAAGAATATTTATTTATATTTAAAATCAAATAAATGCCGTGTTACTTTTGAAATTTTATATAATAAATTTAAAAAAATCATCAATATAGAAAAATGAAATTCAATACATTTATGTTGCTGAAAGCGTTTATTACAAAGCATATAAAATACATGAAAAAATTAAATTCAAATATTTATTATAATTTTTATCATTCACCATCGGAATCACCGGAAGCTGAATAATGAACATCAGATTCTAATAATTCTTCTTCATCTCCATTATCCATGATTTGTGCGATGTCATCAATTTTTAAGGGTGTTTGGTCCCCAACAAATCCAATTGTTTTAAAATGACCATCGTCTAAAAGCCAACCACAGTTTTCAGGGCGCAATTTTAAGCAATCTTGATCTGTAGCATGAAGCCACATAGAATTGACATAAATCGTTCGTAAAATTTTTTGGGTTAAGGAAGACCAGCATGGTGGCAAATTGTTGGAGTCATAACTTTTCACTTTTTTCAAAAAGTGCTCATAATCTTCTTTTGCGGAATAACTTTTCATAAAAATGCAACACCTGGCGTTATTCACACTAGTGCAATTTCTTATACCATACATATGAGCGGTAAACTCCTGAACGGCCTGCATTTTTTCATTTTTGAAAATATCAGCTTCATCTAGTAATGACGCAAATATGTTTTGGTATGATTCATTTCTGGAGAACAGTTTAAGTAGCCGAACTCTACCTTTCTGATAAAATGCCGCTGTGTAATCACAACCAGGTAGCGTGCAGCTATGTTGTGTCTTGTTCTATCACACGGACCTCGGACGCTCTACTTTCTCTCTCGCACCTATCAAATAGCTAAAATTCAAAAACTTTATAGCTTGGCAATAATATTTTATGTACGATTTCTTGCAGGCAAGCCTATACCATTGGTTTTGTAATTAAATTATCCTACCTATGATATCAATTTTGATTGGTTAACAGATCGGTGTAGTTACCTATTTCGACTCACCTGTTCACATCTGCTTGCCAGGTGGCCATGCACAGAAATAAGTAGGCAAGCCTACCTAAGCATATTCTGTGTTCAAAACTATCAGTTGAGATGAAACTCATTCGGTTATCAAAAGAGTGAAGGTGATTAAAATTAATTCAATTGAAAATAGCTATGAACACTTTTCGATAGGCAAGTTATCATAGGCATATTTGTTTATGAATTATATTTGATAAAAAATATGTCTCATCGAGTTATCAGATCGGTGAAGGTCGATCTCCCACGGTCTCCTCTACTAATAGTAGGATTTCACGACGGCATATTGGCGTCATCCTACCAGTATATTTATTTAATAAATTTCAAAAAATTTGAGAAAAAAGTCAACATTTTGAGAATGAAAAGTTAAAATTTTGAATAAAAATGTAAAAAAATTGAGAATAAAAGTCAAAATCTTGAGAAAAAAATAAAGATTTTGATAATATAAAAGTTAAAATTATAAGAAAAAATAGTCGAAATTTTGAGAACAAAAAATCAAAATATTGAGAATAAAATTCAAAATGTTGAGAAAAAATCTCAAAATGTTGAGAAAAAAAGTAAAAATTTTGAGATAACAATAAAAAAAGATTCTGATAGAATGGCGACAATTTGCCGTCGTAGGGTTTCATCGTAATTCGGTAAAAACATTATAATTTTCTGTGTGGTCACGTTTGGGTAATGTGGGACAAATATCTCAGATGGATACAAAAGTTTCAAAGGGGTCATTTAAAAAGTTCTCTTGGTGCTTGTTATCCATACTTTAACATTATACTCGAATGATTTAAAATTTCTTATAGTTTTGAAACTGTCCGGTAGTAAATTATATATCTCAGGGATCGTTGTCCGATAGTTTTCGTCGGCTTGGCACGATTGTGGATTGCTTTTTTGTTCAGATGTCATATTGATGTTCAATAGGATGTTATTTCAGTTTGTTTTTATGGATATATACAGGGTGAGTCAACAGGATTCCCGTGGTTCATTGCTCCTTAATGTATCACTATTTTGATTTCTTATATTTTTTTTGTCGAAGGGACCATCCAAGACCACCTCCTTAAATCATTTTCATCCATACAGGGTGCATCATTGATGCGTGGCTAACCAAAGTTGTTCTTTTTCAAATGAAACACCCGGTATATTTACGGAGCCTTGGATGAGGGTAAACCTTGCCTTGGTGTTTTTGTAGATCTTGCGAAGGCGTTTGATACCGTGAATCACACCATACTACTATCGATACTTGAAAATAATGGGGTACGGGATAATTGTCTGAAACTTTTCAAAAGCTACATTGATAAGGCCAACAATGTGTAAAAAATCAATGAAACCTACAGTGAGTTCAGGAAATCAGGGTGGTGTGCCTCAAGGTACAGTGCTGGGACCTATAATTTTCGATTTACGTGAACGGTTTTATTTTCAATACAGTCTGAAGGAAAATAGTTAGCTTTGTGATGATACGGTAATTTATACAAGGGAAAAGACTGGGTCAGTCTAAAAAACGATGTAAAGTAGATATTTTTTTAATAAAACATTTTTACAAAAGATTACCAACTATCAATATTGATAAAACATTTTTTCTGCCATTTACTACTTATGAAACCACTCGCCAGACTTTCAACAGCTCACTTTGCCAGGTAAGCTACAAATTTTTCTATAAATACTATCAAATACCTCGGAATTATAGTAGATACACATATGATGGATAATCATGTGAAGTTTATCCTCAAAAACTTCGTTTTGTTCTCCATAAATATAGACAATTAAATGATATTCTTGACCTGAAACAAAAAACTATACTACAGTTTGGGTGGAAAGTCACCAAGCTACGGTTTTCTTGGATGGGGGGTATATATGAAACTTACCTACGCCCAAACTCAGGTTATTCAGCCTTCCTGAAACTGATGTTATCCAAAACTCAAGATTTCGGTGAACGTTTAATGAAGAATCTGATGTACTAGATGTCGAATACATTTAAAAGGCAATATCAGACAATATATCAATAGGATAAACTGGTTAAACTTACCTACACTTATAATAAAAGGCGTAACTTAAATTTCCCAATGTCCTCAACACACAGATCCTTGGACAAAATTTATCATTATTTGGGTACGAAAGTAAAATAGCCACCACTAGACATTCTAGAAGCCGATCTATTTATTCATTTCAAAAAAATTAAAGACCTCTTAAAATTAACACAATTGATGCACGTCTGAAGAATTTACAAGTTTTATTGATAAAGGCTTTCGAATCCATGTTTAGACGACTACCTATATATGTTCGTGAACAAGTCTGATTTCATCTATTCATCTATTCATATAAACCCTTGTATAGTACATTTTTATCTATAATTTATATTAATTTTTTTATATAGAATTTTATTACAATAGCAAAATCCCATAACGTGGATTCTAGATTTTTTTTATTGATAATGGAACCATTGTATATTCCATGTCAGTATATATGTATGTTCGTGGAAAAATGTGGTATGTTTTAAACCTATATGTATAGATACTACCTCTCGAGTGTTATTTATATTATTCAAATTTTCCAAAATATTTATATTTATACTATAATGACAAAAAGACTTCCTTAGAATTAAGTAAGTACTATCATCATATTAATTTCATTTCTTTTGGTACACATATGTGAACCATCCCACAAACAAGTGTCAACTTCAGTGGGACATTCATGTGCTTATTTGCTACTTGTAGTTAATTACTGTAACCTGTTATTCATATGTAAACACCCGCAAATAAACACTATTCTATTCTATTCTATTCTATTCTATTCTATTCTATTCTATTCTATTCCAATCGGCTGTTCCATTGGCTGCTCAATGATTTTTTCAATTATGACTTCCGTTGCGGCGTTGCCGAGTTATTCAAAAGAAATCTATTTTGTTGACTTCTTTTCGAAAAAATACCTATTTCACATTTTGAAATATTTAGTAAAGATAATTGGGGAATCGTCGGTCGATATGATGATGTTCATTAAGAATACCAAGAATTTGGAATAAATTGTACAGGATGTTCGATACAACAATACAAAATTTGCCATTTTCAAACATCGGTATTTCCTTTTTTTCAAATGGAACACCCTATATATCTTCATTTGAATCAAGTCCTTCTCAATAACTCTACACTTTTCATTCTCCATGTCATGTACCTAAAACAACTCGTTTCCGAGATATTCTACATCCAAAAGATGGATATTTTTCCACAGAAAATATTGACAATGTTCGCCTTTGGTATCATATTTGGAAATTGAACTTTGCATAAAAATCATATTTATTCGAATCTAACAGAAAATAATAATTAATGCAGTAAATGTTCAATGTGTCTGCCATTCTCACCAATACGCACTCTCAATCTGTTTCGAAAATTAGTATCCACATGTGCCAGCATCTCCTCTGAAACTTCTCTGAAAGCAGTACGAATTCTTGCTTTCATATTTTCAGGAGTTGTAGGCGGAGTTTGATAGACAACCCATTTTATGTATTCCCATAGAACAAAAACCATTTTTGTAAGGTCCGGTGACCTTGGAGGCCACTGAATTGGCCCTCCTCTACCTATCCATTTTTCACGGAATTTATTATCATGTATTACCGCACATCAGTGTGGTGATGTGCAGGCGCGCCATCTTGTTGTAGCCACATTCTCTGCCTTATTGCCAATGGAATATCATCTAATAAATTTGATAACTGACTTCGCAGAAATCTTAGATATTTTCTTCCATTGAGATGTCCGTTGAAAAAAAAGGGCCCAATTACACGCCGTCCAATGATACCTCCCCAAATATTCAGTGACCATCGTTGTTGGTGATTGACTGATCTAACAAAATGAGAATTTTCAGTTGCATAACAGTGCATATTATGCCGATTCACATGGCCATTGTTGTGAAACGTGGCTTCGTCCGAAAATAGAACATACTCAAAAAAATCAGGTTCTTGGTTGATTTTATCTACACCCCATTGGCAAAACCGCATTCGCTTCGGAAAATCTCTTTCAGTCAGCTCTTGCATCAACTGCATATGATATGGATGGTAATTGCATTTTCTCACCATCCAGAAACACTACTTTGAGATATTCCCAACTCCCTACTCAAAATACGTGTACTCACATGGGGATTCTCGGTAATATGCAATGCAATATCAAGAGCATTTTCATCATTTGTTACAGGACAAGCACGTTCAAACTTTTTGTAAAATACTTTTCCGGTTTCCTCAAATCTTGTTTTGAGGTCTCGAAATGCTCGCTGGTCTGGATGTCTTCTCTCAGGAATCTTTTGTTCGCATAATCTAGATGCCAGTAAGCAATTGCCATCACTTTCCAACAAAGCATACACCATTTCAACCATGTCCTCTAAACGATCATTCATAATGCCACAATAATTTTTAACACAACTGGATTGTAGTTTGACAGTTACCTCTATTTACAAATTCCGATAGTCATTTTTTCAGCGGTAGTCATGAATAATTAAACTGGAAAAAATAGTTACATTTGAAAATTTCTTTTGCCGTGATAGTTATTCATGAGTAGCCAAGAAAGCTTTTGAAATTGGAAAAAAATTATTGAAACATCATTCAGTACCTATTTTCTAATAACAATTCCTTTACACCAGAATATCTCGGAAACAAGTTGTTTAAGGTACATGACGTCGGGAATGAAAAGTGTAGAGTCATTAAAAAGGAGTTGATTTAAATGAAAATATACAGGGTGTTCCATTCGAAAAAATCAAAATACCGATGTTTGAAAATGGT
The DNA here is from genome assembly GCA_018342105.1 of Gonioctena quinquepunctata. NCBI lineage: Eukaryota > Metazoa > Arthropoda > Insecta > Coleoptera > Chrysomelidae > Gonioctena > Gonioctena quinquepunctata. The sequence continues at coordinate 513,624 of JAFIRS010000214.1, forward strand.
TAAGTTTGTGTTGCTGTGTCGAACATCCTGTACAATTTATTGCAAATTCTTGGTATTCTCAATTAACATCATCATATCGACCAACGATTCCCCAATTATCTTCACTAAATATTTCAAAATGTGAAATGGGTAATTTTTTTAAAAGAAGTCCACAAAATAGATTTCTTTTGAATAACTCGGCAACGCCGCAACGAGATTCAAAATTGAAAAAATCGTTGAGTAGCCAATGGAACAGCCGATCGGATTATGAAATATACCGGGTGTTTCATTTGAAAAAGAAAACTTTGGTTAGCCACGCATCAATGATGCACCCTGTATGAATGAAATTAATTTCAGAAGGTGGTCTCAGATGGTCCTTTTGACAAAAAAAATATAAGAAATCGAAATAGTGATACATTGAGGATCAATGAACTACGGGAATCCTGTTGACTCAACCTGTATGTTATGATAGAGAATGAAAAATGTCTCATTCTCCAAGACTGCTCCTTCCTGCTACATATACAACAGGTGTATGTTGAGTTGAATATATAACAGAAAATAACTACTTTCCTGGCTCATGTCTGGACAAATCCGATAAACGAGTAACCTTACGAGTTCGCACATGTGAAGGACACCGAGATTATCCAACTCTTCTTCACTTTTCTTCACTTCAATTATTCACTGTTTGAGATATTTTCAATGACGTGTTGAGTGGCTTTCACAATATCTTTTTTCCAGAATGTACACGTACCATGGTTTCACTCCGATTGTTTCCGGATAACTTTCCTCTTTCATTGTAGTAAATTGTCTATGCCCCTCGAATCCCAAATGACATAACTCCTGTTGACTTATTCATCAAAGACAATAATGACAGGTGCATGTACGACAGGAGCGCAGCCACTCAGAATTCCACATTTCAGCCATTTATTGCTGCTCACTACAACGCTCCGCTTTAATTATACCTACATGAGTCCATGGCGAGCAATTACTCTTGGTTAACTTAACAACCAATTCATGCAATAGGCGAGACGTACGAACCCGAAACTCACAACGCAATTCCTTGCATCGCTTCAATGAGCACAAACGATTAAACCACGTTGTGAAATGGTTGAAAACTGAACACCTGACGTATTTCCAAGAAATAAAAAATATTTTGGGAACTAACGTTGTTCTCAACATGAGACAAAAAGATCTCCAGACAATAAATACACATATTAGCCTTTTGCAGTTTTTCATCCGAATCATTAACATTACAAAACGATGGAGTAACTCGTCAATCAATTACATTCATCCCACTTCAAGAGTATCAATCCCCGCAAATGTTCTGATAACGAAAGGATTGAAAGGGAATAGAGAACCCGTATAACAGTTGACTTGCTCGACCGATAAGCAGTATTGGTGTTTTTAGATGTGCGCAGAGTCAGCGAGGTGACCAACCGCCAATCGACATTCTAGAACTAGTATCAGTGTGAGTGCCATTTGTATGTATACACGCGCCGTGTCCTGGCATTATGAAATAATTTTATCCGAATGGTTAACATGAAGATTGTTTTGCAAACATACAACTGAGAACATTTCGCCAACTGTTTTTATATATTGGCGTCGATTCAGTATGAGATCACATATTAGTTTTATCTGCACTGTTTCATGATAATTGTTGAGATATATGTTCAATCATTATAGTATCATAATAATCATATTCATTCATCGATAATATAACAACTCCACAAAACTCACTGTGACCAATGACAGAAGGACAACCCTGTAGGTAGGATGGATTATCTATAGCTCACAGTGGTTATGAAGATGAATACGTTTACAAAATAATGATAATGAAATATAAAACTCTCACGTGGAAATAATCCAGGGCATAAAATGGGTTATACATGTAAAAAAATACTAGAAATATATAGGTCAAAATACTAGAATTGATTGGCAATACTAGAATTAAAGTAGATAAATTGTACGTACAGTGAAATAACCAGAATTGAATGTGTAGATATAATGAAGCACATCAACACTTTGAAATATTCCAGTTCCTATTCTTTTCTAGATAATAGAATAATAATAATTTATTGAATCCTTTAAGATCAAATACATGATATAGGATACGTCAAGAACACAAAAAGGTAGACAATTAATCAAAATACCAGAATACAGAATATAAATGTCACCTATACACAGACAGAACTAACACTTTATTCGAATTTAAAACAAATCAAATGTAAAATATAAATGTCATATATAAACAGACAGAACTAACATTTTATCTCGAGTTTGTAAATTCAGAAATGCTGTAAAAATAGTTTTCTTGCAGATATTTCTTCAATTTTGATTTGGACATATTTTTGTTTTGAATTTTCTTTAGATCAGTTGAAAGATTGTTGAAAAATGTAATTTCTCTATATGACGAACTGTTCTTAAAGTATCATGTGTTATGAGTCGGGATCCTGATGAGATCTTCGTTTCTAGTGGATTAGTTATGATGTTGGGAAACAGTTTCGTACATATGTTTCTGTTTCAGAAATAACATTATACATTTAAAAATATATATACATGGATATGTTAGGATATTAAATCTTTTGAAATATTCTCTACATGAATCTCTGATCTTCAGATTGAAATTGAGTCTGATGACCCTTTTCTGTAGAATAAATATTCTGTTGGAGTTGCTGGAGCTGCCCCAGATATTGATATTAGAGGAGATGTGGGAGTAGATTATGGTATAATGAATATTGATCAGTTGAGATATATCAAAAATATTTTTCAGTTGAAGAATGGCATAATAACCACTTTTTGAATTTTTACAAACAGCATTTATATTTGCTTCCCATCACATATCACTATCTACGAAAGTTCCGAGAAATTTAGTATTTTCAGAGAGATTAATTACATCATCTTATTCGAACATTTGTAACAATTTTTGATCCGCGATAGAACTGCATAGAGAACTATACATTGTGTGCTTATATGAAGTGGTAGAACGTTTATGAATAATAAAAGAATCAGTGGCCCTGAGGAACTCCCAGGTCCATAGAATAGAAATCAGACCTATGCTGATTTGTTGAAAATATAAACAGGATGTTCATAAAATCAGATGTGGAATCATCTGCGACTGAAAGATAAACTTTAGTCACTATCTTCCATCGTCAATCGAGAATGTTTCCCTTTTCAACAGACCTATGCTCTTAAATTTCGACAGATATTTTCCTAAGGCGCATGTATGAGACTAACCACTACAGAAAGTTACCACGAAATCCTAAAGAGTAGAGTTTGTTTTCGATAATGTTTGGATCAATAGTATCGAATGCTTTTGATAGATCGAAAAAAGGTGCTCCAACATATTTTCCTTTATCTATAGAATCGTGAATATATTCAAAAAGAATTGTAGGAAGCACTTCCAATCGACTTTTCTGAACAAAAACCATGTTGGTACTTTGATAGAATTTCAAATCTGGTTAAGAATGCATACATTTTGTTATAGACACATCTTTCAATAACTTTACCTATCACAGTCGGTACTGTTATTGATCGGAAATTACTCATGATAGATGTATCACCCTTTTTGAAAAAAGGGGTAACCAAACCTGTTTCTGGGTAATTTGGAAATTCTCCTGACGCTATTGATCGATTTATAATATAAGCTGAAGGTTCAGCGATGTACACAGCCATACTCTTGATGATTTTGGTGGATATACAGTCTATTCCAACTGAATTTTTCAGTGAACCTATTGCATCTAGGATAACACAGCTGAAAACAGGGAAAAAATAGAATGTGTTAGTTTCATACATTGAAGTATAATCGTTGAATACTTTCGAGGCGAAGTGTTGCTCTATGGAATTTTTTGTATTGTTTGAGAAAAAGGCACCGAAAGCGTTTGCAATGACTTTCTTGTTCTCAACTATTTTATTTTCTACTTTCCTTTGAATATTTGATGTGGATCTTGAATTTCCTATTTTTCTGTGACTATATTCCATATTTGTTTTTGTTGCTGGTGATGACCTGTTTCTTCAATTTTTTTTTGTAAAATGCGCTTTTTGTATTGAATTGAATTGTTTGTAGATAGACTTTTTTAGATTCTTTGTAGATTTCAGTTACGTGGCTATCACTTGAGTTCCTCATCACCCACTGGTATGTGTCAAGTTGATCAGAGAAAAGTGTTTATCAATGGAAGATAATATTCTTGCTCCAACCAATCTTTATTATTCAACAAAAAAGTGTGTTTCACACAAAACTTTCTGTCAAGAAAATTTCGTAAAAATTTCAAACTATAATTTTGTTGGAAATATCAATAGTGCCGTTCTATCCAATCAATATAATGAATTGAGTGAATATATATATATATATATATAAATATAAATATATATATATATATATATATATATATATATTATATATATATATATATAAATATATATATATATATATATATATATATATATATATATATATATATATTTATATATATATATATATATATATATATCTAATAAAGTTTGAAATGATACAGAAAATAGACTACTTCTCGAAGTTTTTTGAGGAAAAATCTAAAGACTAAATTTACATGAATACCTTTTTTTTTGAAGGGGTATTCAAGAAAAAAAATGTTTTGCCAGTAAATATAAAAATCAGAATGATTTCAGTGTTTCATAATTGATTTCCTCGAGTTGTGGAATCCATAAATAGTCGAATGAAGGATTATTTTACCATATTTTGTTCTTTTAAATTTTCCAATTTTATATGATTGTGCTAAAAAACTTCAAGGATGGACAAAACGTCATCGATGAATCATTTCTCAACCGAATGAGTTGAATGTTCATGAATTTGAAATCAGATAGCTTCTTCAATTTAATGATATCATTCCAAAAACGATAATTGCAGAATATGATAGGTGTCGCCGGTTGAAACTTATTTTTTCCGACGCACCTAAGGATGTTTTAAGCTCGATGATGATTTTATTTATGTTGTGTCTCGCTTCGGCTAGAGCTCTCTGGATCTCTGGCTGGTGACTACTCCGTACTGATGAGGGCCAAAAAGCCTGAAACCGGTATGCGGATTGTTGGGCGGACACGACATGAATTTAAACATTATCGAGCTCATCAGAAAGAAACATTTGCGAACAATATCCATTTATATGGAAGTTTGCATGGATTGTCAGGTGAATATCATTCAACGTTCTGCGTGGTATTTGCTAGGAAAGAAGTTGTTTTTCGCCTGTCGGTCTACCAATTGTGTTTAAATTTATATTGAACCTTTTGTGAAGACGACTTTGTGTGCTTTATGCATTTCATAATACGTATAGTTGGTTCATCATTCACCAAATTTGTAATAGTGAGTGAGGATAAGTTGATGTATTTTTCTTTCCATTATCATCAGATTAATCCATTGTCTTTATGTTGTATGGTTTGGAAATAATTCATTACATTAGTTAGTAGGATGAATATGAAAAACGAATTCAAACATATTTTTTCCTTCCTCCAAATTATGGTTGAACAATGACAATGTCAAATTCATGTGTTTTGGATCAAAGTTCGATATTCGATGAATATTCTTGAGTTGCAAGTTCCAAACTAATTGTTGAAACGAATAGAAATCGAGTGATTTCTATTTTAACTACTTGTTTCAATGTCGAAAATTCTCACCAAATTTGAGGGTTGAACTCTTCAAACAAATTCGTTTTTACCAATCCTAAGTTGGGAAAAACAATTACAAAGAACGTCCTTTAGGTGAGTCATGGATAATATCAGAAATGTATTCAATCAAAATCAGTTATGCTCACAAGGGCCAAGCTCAGGTTCAGATTCGAAAAAGATTGAAGTAATTCAGGAGTCCAAAATTGAGATATCTAAATCAAAGATATAATTGAGTAGATATGCCCTGATACTGCTTTTTTCTGTCTCCATCACCTGATGTTAACTTCAAGGAATCAAAACAATTGATGTTAGAAGAGGAAGTCAGAAGTTTTCTGTGTCTTCTGCCTTGACAATTGATGCTTACTGTTATTGTACTATTCGAGAAAGCAATACAAAAGAAAATATAAACATGGCGTTCAGAAATAATGACAGAGGAAAATAATATGGATGAAGTTTTGCATAGTCATAATTTATTGCGATATTTATCTGTTTTTCGGATATCTCTCCACGTCTTCTGGTTTGGTTTTAGAAGTCGAACCTATGACGTTTCGAATAAATCACAGTGACCATTCTCAGGAGATGTCTATTTATTTCTAACTCGATTCGACTCGATGGAAAATGTGATTTTGCTGAAACTCCGTGGAATCGGACCTTTTCAGGACAATACACAGACCTGTTCCGTTCACGCTGTTTATTTTCGGAATTTTATTGGTCATCTGGAAAGGAACGATGTAATGCGAAAATTTTAAGCATTTCAAACGAATTTTACTGGACTTCTGACCAGCAGTTATCAAACATCATCAAGTTTCTATCAAAATTTGTTAATGACAAGTTGGTATCAGTACATCTGGTGAGATGCCCAATGATATAGCCTAATTCCTGAAACAGCTCTCTAAAATGGCAAATGGCAATTGAATATTATTATTATTCAATATTATCGAGTTTGATGCAAGGAGAAAATGATTTGAACATAAAAAAAAAAGAAATTTCCTATTTTGGAACACACATAAATTCCTGTAGATAATAATTTATGGTCAGTATTCATTGTGTGTATCGGTCCAATATATCCTTTCAACTTTTATTACCACTATTGAAAGTCACTCTTTTTTTTCAACACTGGTGTCAATAACTAATAGATTCATTTCATAATATATGTAATATACTTTATAACATTGATTTTGAGTCGAAAAAATCATAGATTACATAACTAGACTGGGCAAGTCATTTTCCCGGACTGAAACTGAATTTTAGTATCTCAACTTATACAGGGTTAATTTCCAACAAATATTATATTCAAATACAAATTATAATGATATTACTCACGAAATCAAGAGTTTTATTGCAATTTGAATCATTGGAAATGGTTGCAGGAGCAGATACATTTCCAGATTTGTCTTTGTTACCAAAGATGATGAAGCTTGGCTTTGGTGAAAAACCTTTTTTTTTCTTCGAAAGATTCTTCTACATATGTATCCGCAACCGAAGTGCTTTTTCAGCAACCGTGATGCTTTATTAGAGCTCGTCCAGTATTGAAACGACCACTTTGGCCTCCCTACCTAACAACCAATTTTCCACGAAGATACCCGAACCATTGTCTAACTGTGGCTATTAATAGAAATTCCATAGGCGTACCAAATTATTTGGTATATGCGATTCACGAGACGTAGATAACTTACTCTCCTATAACTTTCCTAATACTCCTATTTCTTTTTCCGCTACTGAATAGTACTTAACACTGGGCATTTTGTCAAGGTAACGGGTGAACTATTGCAAAGTTGAATAAATAACTGCACCACCTATTTATTTATCAAACAAACCTAACCTTTCAACGTTGCATGCCAAGACACTGGTGAAGATCCGCCGTAGCACAGCAAATCGTGTCCACTAGTGTTTTCCCCCTCTCTACCTACCAAACGGTCATTTCAATACTGGATGAGCTCTACATCAATATCCGCCCCAGCGTTGGCTAACAGCTTCGCCGACGTCCTTCTGAAAAAATGACTTGTATATCCTTCAAGATTGCCCTATTCAAAAAATTCTGGGTACTACTCCTATTGAATAAATTCCTACTCTCTGGTTCATATATTAACCGTTTCTATAACCAATGAAAATGCCTTCCCTGAGAAGTTTACAGGTAGTAGGCAACGATAATGACGGGGAGTTTGTGATATAGGAAATTTTCTCCGATTACAGTAAACACCCTTCTAACGTAATTTTTGGTAAGGTTGATACTTACAAGCAACTGGGTTGCCATGTCCTCTATATCTAAATCATTCGAAACAATACTTATCTATAAACCTACTTCATATCATGCAAACTGTTGTCGTGGTTTAGGAACCGAGTTCTCATTTAGTCGTGCTCCCCAGATTTAAGAAATCATGAATTGGTAGGGAAATTGAAAAAACTTTTTTTTTGTAAATAATTTAACATTCAAATTCTGTAATTTTACTTATTAATTTCGAATACTATCTGTGAGATTTTTTTTTAATAAATGGCAAAACAAAAAAATCGTGCGCATCCGTAGAACCCCCCGTCAGGAACGAAGTTCCTTGCGCTTTTTATATTTTCGTCACGTAACGAAAAAGCGTTTTGCTCCCTTCATGGTTCCAAACGATCCAATAAATCAATTAATATCTAGGTAGCACAATATGTTGCCATCAGTCTCATGTATCCATCATTTTGTGTTTTTTTTTCTCAATTATTTTTCCTTCGAATGTTGACGTATTCTATTCCATCACATTTAATTGTCACCTCATACTTTATTATTCAAGATAGAAAAACGAAATTCGGGAGTTGTGTTTATGGTTAATATACATTTCTTCACATATTTACTTGCTTTGTCGAAATTCCGGTTTGAGCGGAAATGATCTCTACTCTCGATTTGAATGGGACTTCCTATATATTTTTACTTAGTTCGATCAAGAATGACATTTTAAATCCAACAACACCTCACTTGTCAATATTTGAAAATAAGTTATTTTATCCCAATTTTCATTTTTTTATCTTGAATGCCATGGATCGTATGAATTGCTTCATTCTTGATCCAGTAACATATGAAAAATACGACTTTGAGGCTTATGACTTCACAGTCGTTTTGAGAATCTTTTAAAAGTCGCATATATGAATTTTTTCAGTTAACTTAATTTTTTCTGATGGAAAGGGGGAGACTCGTCGGCTTTTTGTGAAAGATCATTTCCTTACGAATAATTTGATACCACACACTTTCACTTTATTTTCACTATTATTTTTCCAAATAATTGCAAGAAGCGATCAAACCTGACGACAAATAATACGTATTCGATATACTTATGCCCTATTATGCCCTAAGTCCTGTTATTCTAGTTATCCGTGACAAACAATTGAAGCTGTTGCTAGGACTACCTGAATAAATAGGCTAATGAATATGCTGTCACTTTTAAAAATTCATTTGTTGCGTAGTTTATTATTCGATATGGAAAATGTCACTAGAAAAGAGAAAATTGACAAGTTGCTAATTCACGGAGACGCAGAAAACATTGCAACTGATGCAGCTCAAATTTATAATCAGAGATTCCCTAATCGTCGCCATCCCACTCGGCATCATTTTCCAAAACTGGAAAGGAAAATGCGAAATGAAGCAGGAGAAAATGCCAATGACTTCATCATCTGTGAAGAAAAAGAAGTTGACGTGTTCGCCTATGTTGAAGTGAATTGTACGGCGTCAATTCGCCAAATTGTTCCTGAGTGTGATATAAGTGATTCGTCCGTTTGGAGAATTCTTCATAAATATAATTATCGATCATTCAAGTACCAACTACAACAACATCTTCACGATAACGACCACAACCGACGATTAACTTATTGCAGGTGGTTTTTGACTGAATTCAGAGAAGATGTACGTTTTCCAATTAAAATTATTTATTCAAATGAAACTCGATTCACCAACTTGGGTCTGTTCAATCGGAATAATAAAAGGTACTGGTCTCAAACAAATTCACATCTTATTCAAGAAGGAATTATCGAGAGCATTTGGTTTCAATTCAATAATTTCGGACGGACAACTTACTGCGGAAAGATATCTACAGTTCCGTAGGAATCAAATTAATGATTTCATTGAAGATTTGCCACTGGCTTACCAAGTTGATATCTATTTTCAACAAGATGGAGCGCCACGTAACAATTCTCAAGTCGTAAGAGAACATCTGAATGACACATTTCCAGAAAAGTGGATTGACACTTATAGACTCAGTGGCCTGCGAGGTACATTCTTAAGTTGTCATATTTTTCATAATGTATTATTTCTTTTTCATATTCTAGATAACCAGATCTTACTCCGCTAGATTTTTTTTTAGGGAACAATTAAAAATCAGGTGTATAACACAGCATCAGCTACTCGTAAAGAACTGGAGTATAGAGTAAGGGAGGCATTCCAGAACATCACTGCGGAACAGCTTATCAATGTGGTGCGCGCAACAATTGAAAAAGTTGAACTTTGCCGTGATCCAGGAGAAGGTCATTTTGGAATTTCGAACCTTAATAGATCAATTTGCGACTTCTGAATAATTCTTAAAACGACTGGGAAGTAATAAGCCTCAAAGTCGTATTTTTTCCATGTTACTTGATCAAGAATAAAGCGATTCACACGATCCATGGCATTCTAGATCAAAAAATAAAAATTGGAATAAAAATGACTTTAACTGTCAAATATTGACAAGTGAGGTGTTGGTGGATTCAGAATGTCATTCTCGATCGAAATAAGTTTCAAAGCGACCAAACATTTACTGCGACAATTTTTTTTCTATAATCAAATAAAACTGATACAGAATGCAATGAAACCTCGTACGATAGACTACCTATCGTAGTCATTGAAATATTCGTCTATAAATTGCCTCGTGCGTAGACATCTAGACTAGTACTCCAATGAGCCATTTCCCGGATTTGAAAAGTGAATTACTATTTCATACCAGGGTCTCTAAATGATACTGATCAGACTGACAGTAAATATAGAAATTTATACTTCTGATAACATGGTAGAAGAACACCAACCTTACAATTCTCACTTCTTTTCTTCATATAACGATGGTTACATGACCTGGGAGTCCGGTATTGATCATGTCAGCAAGAAAGTTAACAGTTGGTACTAGACAATTGGAATATAATTTCAATAAAGCCCAACTTTTGAATGTTTACTTTATTATTGTATATTCCCATATTTCTAATAATATTGCCGTTTGAGGCTGCTCCACAAAAATTAACAAAATATTTTTCTCGCAGAAGAGGGTAATGAGGCTAGTATATAGGATAGAATACAGAGAATCTTGTAGGCAACACTTCATTGGAAATAAATTCATGTGCGTACTCTGCATTTATTTCAACAAATCTATTCCGCTTTTTAAAAAACAAATACAAAGTTACAATCGAAATTGTGATTTTCATGCATATCCCACCAGGCACGGTGAATTAATAAGGCTTCAGAAACACTCAACTTGTCTGTATGAAAACTGTGCATCCAATAAGGGGGCAAAATTTCATAATCACTTACCTGAAGATATAAAAAACCTAAACAGAGAAAATAATTTCAAAATGAAACTCAAAGAATTCTTTGTTAACGGTTGTTTCTATAGTACTGATGAGTATTTTAATCAATGGACCTTTTTATGCACCATGAGAAAACACTGTTATTGGAAAGTATATGTGCTAATATCAGTTGGGATTTTTTTATTTTTTTTTCTAATGGGTAGTTATTCCATAATCCGGGAAAAAGTGGGTTCGTGACGTCACGTTCACTAAAAGTTGATTTGGCATTGTTGTATGAGTTGCGAATCATGGAATTGTGACGTGATGACATTTGTTATTTGATACTTTGATAGGTTCGTTCGTTTGCTCCATGGAATAGAATATTATCAATCGTTTGTCTCTCTTCAGCTCTTTTTCTTGCATATATCTGATACGAGACGCGAGATATGCAGAGAACTGCTGCAAATGAACAAGCTCTCCATGAATGTTTGGTATTGAAAAATTTCGGAAATTATTTTCTAATTTTGATAACTATGAAAATGTCTAAAAAGTGCAATGTGCCCGGTTTATATGCTTTTGTGCAGAACATTTCCAGGTGAGTACATCAAGGAACGATCTTTAATTTCACTCAATGCAAGTTTGCAAAATCATCGATCAGTGCTGTATTTTATATCCAGTCCTATAAACATATTGTTCTTTGGTTCCAGCTGAAAGAAGATACTATGAATTGGGAATATGCTAGAACAACGGGATCCAAATTTATGTTCAAGAAAGATATCTGTCCACATATCAACCTGAAACGACATTGGTCTGACAATGTTTCATCATAAGTACATGACCTACCAACGATGAAGAAACCCAAACCAAATGAAAACATCACTCCTTCAGCTAGTAAAACTGTGTTGAGTGACATTACATCCATGGAAAATATTTACTCAAGAGTTTCGAATAGTTCTTCTCCTAGCAGTAGCCAAGCTAGTACATTATCCAATTCACCAAAATAACACCACCAAAAAAAAATCTGAGTATATTCCTAGTCAGTCTTAATCCGATCCTGATTGTGAAAATATCGAAGGACAGCAGCGCCAGCGCTTATCTATTGCACTTATAGAAAAGAAGAGTAATTTTATTTGGGGCTCCCTGGAAATGTTTACCACATTGTGTAATACATTACCAAAATTGAAGAAATTAAATATATGGATGTTCTGATAAGTTAAAAAAAAATACGGGTTGGGGATGTATACTCTCGATTGGCTGATGACTTTGATTGGAGTTAATCAAGTGTTCACAAGATTTTCACAAAAGCTGTGCCTATGATGGCAAATTGTTTACAAGAGCTCATATATTGGCCTGACATATCTGAAATTGAAAGAAATTTGCCGATCCCTTTCAGAGCTCGCTATAAGAAAGTTAATTCAATTATTAATTGTCTGGAAATTGGAAAACCCTCTGATCCTGTTCGTCTGTCTATGACTTGGACAGAATAGAAAAAATGCAATACTGTAAAATTTGTAATATCTGCTACTCCAAATGGCACAATACAATTAAATTTTATTTCAGGAGCATACGGTGGACGAATTCTTCAATAACTTTGTCGACAAGATTAATTTCTCCTATTTTGATTGATTGAAATTCAAAAATACTTTAAATAACTAGAATGTGCAGTATTATGTCAAAGTTTTCTAAGGTTTGTTGTCACATTCTCTTCGTGAATGCCAATATCTTCAGTTTTTTTTTCTATAGCTTCGTAACCCTAGGAAAATTTTTACCATAGAAAATGTAATTCTGTATTTGTAAAAAATAGATGAGTTAACATCTTTACCTTTGAATTAGTATCCCTCAACAAAGAATTGGTGTGAAATAAGTAAATAATTTTGCAAAAAATTTACGAAATTTGTATGAACATATTTCAAGTCTATTCATTCTAAATTATTAATTATATTTTCAGTAGTTCAAACTTAATAAATATTTGACTCATCACATGAAGGAAACACTAACAGGTACCGAATATGAATTTATTTATATTATAATACAAACAGACAAAGCCTACATATATATTCACAGTATAATGCATTTATGATTGATAGATCTTCATTTAACTACGTTATGTTAAAAAACATTTGTAGAAAGTCAGGTAGCAATTGAATAAATACAGAAAATAATAATTCACAATTGAAATACAATAACAATAAAAATAAAATAACAATAAAAATAAAATATTGCGTGTACACATATGTAGACATTACGATAAACCATACACATAGTATAAGATAAGATAGTTGGATCAAATCACATCCCGGGTGGGTCAGCCATGTACTCAGCGATAGTGTAGTAACACTTTTTCTGCAGTATCACTTTGATAGAGTTCTTGAACGTAGCTTGGTTTTTGTTTTTTAGTGTGGTAGGAAGTATATTGTAAAGATCAACATTTATTGAGTTTCTGAGAGACTTATTATATTTAAATCTTTGAGACCTGATCAGATTCGCGTTGCGTGTATTATAGTCATGGTAATTTGAGTTAGTCAGGAGTTTTTCTTTATTTTCATGAATCTCAAGCAAAGTCTGATAAATGAACAGAGTTTGTAGAGGCATAAAACTGAGTTGGCAGAATAATGGCCGACAAGAATTCCTATAACCCGCACCACAGATTATTCTAATGGATTGCTTTTGAATTTTAAACAATTTTTCAGAGTGAGAGGGATTTCCCCAAAGGGTCAATCCATAGCTGATATATGATTGGATAAGAGCAAAGTACGCAGAAAGAAGGATATTTTTATCAACAAACGATTTCAGTTTTCTCAGAAGAAAATTGTGAGTACTCAATTTGGAACAGGTATTTTCGATATGGGGTTCCCAGCATAAACTATCGTCAATAGTTAATCCTAAAAGTTTAGCATGGTCATTATATCTAAACAATCACAGGAAAAATAATTCGGCGAATACCCCAATGGATGAAGGTTAGTTCAACAGTAGCCTAAATCCCCACTTCATTTTGAAGAATTCATCCATTGCTTGATCCATTCTGTGTTAACTGTACAGATGCTAGATGAACATGAAACAAAAAAAGATTATGAAAGTAGTCCATGTCAGGTGGAGTTCTAATTAATTAGTAGAAAAAATCAAGTCTGCTCCACAGTAAGAAGCATTCATTTCTAGGAAAGAAAATAGCAATGCATTTCGGCAAAGTATTTTGCTATCTTCAGGTTTCTAAAATATAATAGAAAGAGTACAGGGAACATCGTAAAATTGGTAGAAGATTAGCAAAATAACATAACATCACCGACTTACACAAACATTGAATTTGAAATGTCAACTCATTAATTCAGTCGATAACCTATGTTATATTAATCAGTTGACATTTTTACTTCAATGTTTGTGTAAATCAGTGATGTTATGTTTATTTTTGTGGTAATTCTTCTATCAACTTTTACAACGGTCACTCTTGTATCTTTTTTATGTATATTTTAGAGAACCTGAAGATGGCAAAATACTTTGCCAAAATGAATTGCTAATTTCTTCCCTAGAAATAAATGCTTTTTACTGTGGAGCAGACTTCATTTTTTCTACTAATGAAAAAAAAGCTTGATATTTTTTTCAAAGGATAAACAATAACTTTTTTAATGAAAAATCAAAGTGGTTTCAAATACAAATTAGTAAAAAAAAAGCATTTTCACTTTATATTTCTTATGGAATAACCAGAGGTTGTGAAGTATCCCATGTTCAATTTTGATATAAAGTATCATTTCACCAATATATTAGGAGTAATTTTGACAAACTTGAAATAACTAAATAAAATAATCCTCACCTTCATTGGCAAATGCTCCACTGGGCCAATCAAAGGAGCTTGCGATCTCAGGGATTACACAGTTCTTTGATATATTCTGTGCATGTGCTGAAACATGAAATCAAATATTTATATATGATGCCTGTGGCTTCCCGTTTCCCATCATCTCGTTTGGGTGCCATAATTGATTTTACAGCAAAAGAAATTTTCAAGTTAGGTTACACACGAATTCTTCATTTGTAATAGAGAGCCAAAACACCAATGTTCATGACCGTAACTCAAAAACTAACCGGAACCCCATAAAAAAATGTACCCCTCATTTGATGCCTTTCGGGGGTGAGTTTCAAAAAGAAAAGCTCAAATACCAGTTTTCAATATACACATACCTTCAGAGGCCGAACAGTCTAAACACGGACATTTTAGGACATTGCTTCTTCGTCTATCTGCACCAAACAATTATTAAAAAAATTGTGGATTTTATGTTCCGGTGTGAGCTTTGCTTTCACATTACAGACGTTTTCTTGGCGTTTCAACTGTATGTAGCCAACAGCATCATCACCACTGGAGTCACTGGTAGATCTGTAAAAATATAACATGTGTTGATTCACTTTTTTGATGCGAATAAGTCAGTTGAAAATAATCTCGATATTTATTTTTGCTATATACCTAACACAAATTGCTCACCGTTTTCACATTTTTCATTTCAGCACTCAAAAAAGTCATGTTTGATAAATAAAAAGAGTAAATCATCTCATAATCCACCCTTGGCAAATTTTCCGAACCTGCTTTTACGAAGCCTTGTTTCATTATAAACACACCAAATCATTTATGATATTAAGAAATTAATAAGTTGATAAAAATAAACATTGATGGTTAACCTCAAATCTCAATATTATTTTCATGGGAACTGTCTGTAACATTTGCGGTGTTGCCAATGATCGGTCTTCATCAAAAGGAAGGCCCGTTCAGAAACTTTGAATGTTTTAAATAAAAAAACCCGTTGTTGAAATGAGATTTTTTTCTAAGAGTCTATCAATAAACAGAGTTCAATTATATATTAATGGTGTATATCAAGCAGTGAGCTATATTTTTGACAAGAACAGTAATGCGTGTTTCTGAACGTGGATTATGGAGGGGGTAGTTTTCGATGAACGTGACGTCACGGGTACTCTTTCAACCGCAATATCTTTTCGAAATAAAAAATATATGATGGCAATCTAAGTCAATTGGACGTTTCAAATGAAAACCAATCGACCTATATAAGTTTTGGAATTTTTTTTTCCTAAATGGAAAGGTCCATTATGTGTATTTGTATATTCATTTGGTGGTGCTGTTATATTCCTATGTATCATTTCAATCAATCACATGATGTATTTACACAATAAATTTGTGGAACTGTTATATTTTCATGTATCTGTATGCACAGAATATATTTGTAAACTACTTGTTGTCTGACGTATCCTATACAGTGCTAGTCAAAAGTCCTCTCCCCCCTCGTATCTTTTGAACGGGTATACTTACTATAATGAAATTTGGAGGGTGGAAATAAACGGATGTAGGCTTCCCAACTGGTCATAACAGGTGACGCAATAGTCATAAATGACGTCACAAGGCCACTGTGACCAATAATTTTAAATGGGACCCTATGGCAAGTGACAGCTCGTTTGAAAGGTATTGAAAATACCTATTCAGTCATACCAATTTTGTTTGGGTTTCGGCTGATTTTGATTGATAAATTGGAGAAATACGAAAATTATAGTTTCGCATTTAATTAATAAAGATTTTAAAGTACGCCTCTGGTTAATTGTCAAAAAGGTTGACGTTTTTGAATTCTCTACTTGTCAAAAGTGTTTATACCTTGAAAATTTACCTAAGCTATTGTTTAACGAGACGTTTAAGTGTTTACATAGGCAAAATGGTACGTACTGTAGCCGACAAAGTAGCAGCTATCTTAATAATTGGTGAATGTAGAAACAATTTCCATGCAGCGGAACGACTGTTTAATGAGAGGTACCCCGATCGCCCTATATCGAGGGTTTATTTGAGGGAGCTTCTTCGGAAGTTTGAAGCATCAGGTAGTGTTCAAGATGCCAAACGATCTGGTCGACCAACAATTAGTGATGACAAAAAATTGACATAATTGGAGAAATGGTAGTAAACCCTACTTCTTCCACAGCCCAAGTTGCGTCTATCTGTGAAGTCAGTCAAAGGACAGTACATAGGGTGTTGGCTAAAATCAAATTTCATCCATACAAATTAAAAATGGTGCACCAACTTTCAGATGATGACCCCGACCGAAGACTAGAATTCTGTGAAACTATGTCCAATAAAATGAACCAACAACCAGGCTACATACAGACAATTTGTTTCAGTGACGAAAGTACTTTTTTTCTCAATGGAAATGTTAACACTCAAATTGTGAGGTATTGGAGTGACACAAATCCTCACATCTTTCGTGAAAAACATACTCAATTTCCAGAAAAAGTAAATGTTCGGGCAGGTATTTTGGGAAACCACATAGTTGGGCCTCTTTTTCTCAATGCTAACTTAACCGGTGAATTGTATCTGGAGACGTTACAAAATGATATTGAGGCGTTAATTCTTGAAATTCTAGAAGATAATCCAGATGAATTCGACAACTTGGAAATAACGTTTCAACAAGATGGTGCTCCTGCACATTATTACGGTGCAGTAAGACGTTACCTAGATGAAGAATATCGTGGTAGATGGATTGGACGACGAGGTTCGATCGAATGGCCAGCTCGGTCACCGGACCTTACACCATTAGATTTTTTTCTATGGGGGTACTTGAAATCTAAGGTTTACGCTACAGCACCTGACAGTATTGCCATTCTGAAACAACGAATTGTTGAAGAATGTAGGGCAATTTCCGCTGACACACTGGGACGAGTACGACAAGAGTTTAGCAATAGGATGCATTACTGCCAGGAAGTAGATGGAGCACATTTTGAACACTTATTATAAGAACTGGTTCTTAAATCTTTATTAATTAAATGCGAAACTATAATTTTCGTATTTCTTCAATTTATCAATCAAAATCAGCCGAAACCCAAACAAAATTGGTATGACTGAATAGGTATTTTCAATACCTTTCAAACGAGCTGTCACTTGCCATAGGGTCCCATTTAAAATTATTGGTCACAGTGGCCTTGTGACGTCATTTATGACTATTGCGTCACCTGTTATGACCAGTTGAGAAGCCTACATCCGTTTATTTCTACCCTCCAAATTTCATTATTATAAGTATACCCGTTCAAAAGATACGAGGGGGGGAGGGGACTTTTGACTAGCACTGTATAATTTTTTATGATGAAAAAGGATTAAATAAATTTATTTATTCATTTATTCAACTTTATGGGGAAATGGAAACCGTATCATTACTCCTGCAGAACATGTAGTGTGAGCCACACCTAATCCCATACCACACCCGCCGACTTGTAATTTCTGCGTGGTTACTGTCTGGTCGATCGGTGTGGAAATGTCTAGGTGATTTCACTCCGTTTATTGCGATCACAACGGCAACGGTTGCAATTCATACCTATTATGCGATGCCAGTTACCAGGGCGCGATGGAAATGTCCGAATGATGATTCATGTGCGGTATTTTGGAATGATGGAGACCTTATTTACCCGATGAAATCAAAAAGGAGGAGGTTCTCCAGTCGACGCGTTTTTTTTATGTATGATCACCCATAACTTTTCACAGATCAGTCCGATTCCGATGATTTTTTTTTCATTGGATAAAGTGTACTTTGAAGTTGGTCCCATTTGGATGTGAACGAAGAAGTCCAACCTTGAGGGTAGCAAAATGGAGTATATTGATCATTCACCCTCTGAATTTTGGTCCGTTAACCGATGCTATCAGGCACAACTTTGTAGTGGGTTTTCCCATTTCGATTATTCCTTTTTTATTAGATAGGGTTTACCTCATTGTTGACCATATTCGAATTTGAAATGAAATGATCCACCCCTATGGGTAGAAAATAGGAAATTTATTTATTTTTTATTTATTCATTTATTTATTGATTTTACATCCAGCAGGTTGAACCCATTCACAGGAAGCACATAATTTATACTAATGGTAAGTTAGTTAATTAATTAGGTTAAGTCACATGTAGGTGCCTTATAAATTGATTGATGTTCAAGAAAAATATGTCTACATTACATAAATCATTAGCATGTCTACACATTGTGTTAATGGGAGAGTGAAAATGGTGAAAAGAGTTTGGTACATTTGAGTAAAACGTCAAATTAGATCTAGACGTCAAACTTGGTACATTGGAATTAATGAATGACAATAGAGTATTGGAGTCAATGAGGTCGTGAATGATTTTATGAATGAATGTGAGATCACTAATTTTCCTAATTTTGCAAAGCGACTCAAACTTGAACTCATTGAGGAGGAGGTCATAATTGTAGCCTCTCGCCGGATAGACTCCGTGTTTTTTCATAAAACAATAACTGAGAAATTTTTTCTGGCAGCGATGAATCTCTCATGGTTCGGATTCCACACAGAACTACAATAACTGAGTTTACTCTTCACAAGGGAATTATTAACAGCTTTGAGAGCATCTAGCGATTTTATATCTCTGCAATTACGCATTAGAAATCCCAGCAATTTGGTTGACTTAGATACGATAGTATCAATGTGAAATGAAAATGTTGGTTTGCTGTCGAACAATATTCCTAGGTCTTTGAACTGGGTGACACGGGAAATATGCCTATTAGAGGTTGTATACAAATAATCTATTGAATTCGTTCTTCTGGTGTACGTCATAACCTTGCACTTTCCTTCATTGAGAGTTAATTTGTTTTCTGCACACCAATTATTACGTGCATTGATATCATTTTGTAGAGATATGCAATCCGATTCATCATCAATAATTCTGAATATCTTCATGTCATCCGCGTATAGTAATTCATGTGATTGTATAGACGAGCAGACATCATAAACAAATAGGAGGAATAACAGTGGACCCACATTCGATCCTTGGGGAACCCCTGAGGTTGCTAAAAAAGTATAGGATTTCACGCCCCCGTTTTCAACGAATAAACGCCTATCCACTAAATATGAATTCGGTAATTCTCTAATTGATTGTGATATTCCAAAAGTTGGTAATTAATTCAACAGCTGTTGATGCGACACACGGTCGAAGGCTTTGCTGAAATCTGTGTAGATTACGTCAACATGTTTTTTGGTAAATGATAGTTTTTGAAATCATGACAAGAATGCCATTCCTACCCTCTCCATGATTCTCAAGAAATGAAGAATATTGTTTCAGTAAGAAAATCTGATGTGTTCCGAAGCGAAGGCAATTTATCCTGAGTGACGGATTCAATCGAATCAAATGCATATATACAAAGAAATCGATCGTATCCAACCGAAAATGCCCCATTCCAGACCAATCGAATAAAGTATGGCACGATAAAGAGAATAGGGAGTGGAACAAACAAAAAATCATATACTCATGCCCTCATAAAGAATTTGAAGTCATAAAAATCCCAGAATCAACGGAGTCCGCGAAGTTTTCATTTTAATAACAGCTTCGTTCTTTTATCTCCCTACTTCTGGAAATGGTGTTTTTCTTGGGGAATTCTTTATATGTTTTCGATTATATAACATTATCTGCTTCCTTTCTGGAACGCTTCTCATTATATTTACATGGGACCTCGTCTTTTATTCATGAGTCCGTTATAGTGGAAAGTATTGAAGCAACAGTGGATAATTATATGCTTATTGAAGGGGAAATTCGTTGGCATAATATAACGGTGAAAAACAACTCTGTCTGAAATAAGAAGATGATTGAGATCACGCCTACCGTTCTGATGGAAGCGATTTTAAGAAGAGCGAAAATGGTGAGTGTGCCTCGCACACTAATGGATCGGTATCCCACGTCATGATAGGCACTGAATAAGAACTTTTCAACAAAAAATTAAACCGATGAAAAATGAAACTGAAAAGCAAAGAATAGAATTAACCTTTTTAGTCTTAATAACTGAGCTCCTAAACTAATGTAAGTTACTAATTTGGAGTTCGCGCCAAACAAACAAACAAACCAGCAAATTAATTACGTAAAGCGTAGAATGATGGCAGTGGGGTGGGCGGCGGCTAAAATCTACTGATTTTACCTACTATTACCTACTTAATTTGGATTACTTCCAAAATACTCAAAACACTAAAACATGTATTTTTTTCCTTACAAAGAACTTGAATACCAATTTTCATGACCCTTACTTGAAAACTAATTATAGGGACTTTCAACCACCATTTTACCCATTTAGGCTTGGATCTTCAATAACTTCGAAACACTTTTTTTTTTGTGAAAAAGAGCCCAAGTACTATTTTCCATGACCTTAATTTCAAAACCAAGTATACTTTCCCTTTCATCCCCCTTCTCACCCACATTTTCACCCCTCTAGGGATGGAATATAAAAAAAATATGGTGTCAAAATCAGTAAATCAGTGAGTTAGTTAGTCAAAACATGTAATTATATATGTCCACATCACCCCAAATACAAGGTAGCTACTGTGAACCGTTGACGAGATCCCTAGACTGTCTTCCGTCTCCATGATCAAATTGACTCCGGGCCTCCATTTTGTTGTAGTATTATCAGAACTACATATGTGTGCCAAATTTCGACAAAATCGGTTCACAGATGTGAAATCAATGAATCTTCTCCCATTTTTCTACCCCTAGGGATGTTATTTTTTTCCTAATTCCAATGGGACCAATTTCGAAGTATAAAAAAAAAAACATCTGAATCGGATAACCCATACAAAGTTAGCTTTTAAGGAAAAATTCAGTGGGTGAACCAATAATGATTCCCCATTTCCCAACTTTCAGAAGATATTTTTTATTTGAATCCAAATGCGACCAACTTCTGAAAAAACATATATTTTATAAAAGAGAATCATAAAAATCGGACTTCTCTGTAAAAAGTTGAGCATGGTCATACATAAAATATATATATATATATATATATATATATATATATATATATATATATATATATATCGCGTCGACTGGAGAAACGAGAACCTCCTCCTTTTTTATTCGTCGGTCAAAAACAAAACTTGGTTCCAAACAATTCCTACCAAGAATAATAATGAAATCATTAAATGAAAAGTGAACTGATTATTTTTTGAAATTACCCTACAGGCACGACTTATCCTATACTACTTACTCCTGAGACAAAAAAAAATATATATTTCAGAATTTAAGTGTGAATTTATCTATTTATGTATGTGAACCTATCGGTATACCCAGATGTAAATATGTGTACGTACGCGCGTATATGCATGTAAATATGTACATATATGTGTATGTGCGCATATATATATTGTAATATAATGTGAATTGTAAAAATAGTTGTTGATTAATTTTTCAGCGTTGTGCTCACAAATTGATATGAGATAATTATTTTCGTCCTGTATAATATATTGTGATGTGATAATAATTGCTAGCTAACGTCACTGTTTTCTCGTCACGGTGCTGCCAATTGTTATTACCCTTTCTTACCACGACTAAACTCAGTTGGTACGCCTTTCGTCTCAGATAGCCGGTCCTGGCAATAGAGCCACTACCTGATCTTGATGTTTATTTCAACTCAGTGTTTATGAGAGAAATATAATCATATCATTGTGGAAAATAAACTAGAAAGTATCGAAAAACAAGTATTTCCTTTATTCAGGAAAACTTATATTTACCTGGCCTACGATAGATAACTTACACTATAATCAATCGACACATTTCCATAGAGAATAATGAAAACCAGTGATGGATAAAGTATACGTAACCTCACTTTGTCTTTGAGGTTGGAAGAATTCTTTTATAGTTCAATATCAAAATAAAATAGAGTTCTTCATATACGATACGAGTTATGTTTGTAAGGTTATTCAGTTTGTGATGTGCCTGAAAAGTTTATACCTGGAGCTGTAAATGTCGCTGTTACAATACACCCCAAGAATCTGCAATCATTTTTCAATCTACTGCTCTCAGGAACTCTCCATTGCAAAAGGAACCATACAAATCCCAGAAATCAGCTTGGAAACAGTTTTATATGGAGTACATAAAAGGTTATCTTGTTTTCTCCTATTTATTTTTATCGAAATTCTCTTGAGGTTGAATTGGTTAGTTTCTAATAGACAAAATACCTTGTATCAGTGAAAATCTTGAATTATATTTCTCCTAAAGTTTTGGTACGTGGCGTTCTTTTCAAATTTTTTTCAATCTCCTCTGGCTTTGTTTTTTCATCCCC
The DNA here is from genome assembly GCA_018342105.1 of Gonioctena quinquepunctata. Lineage (NCBI taxonomy): Eukaryota > Metazoa > Arthropoda > Insecta > Coleoptera > Chrysomelidae > Gonioctena > Gonioctena quinquepunctata. The sequence continues at coordinate 536,796 of JAFIRS010000214.1, forward strand.
TGGATAACATTTCTGTTTTTGTCTATATTATTTGAATTTTCAAACTCGCGCATTTTCTTGTCACATTATCACTCTTTTGGGTTATTTGAAAAAACTTATGAACTATTATATTTTACCTTTCCTAAAAACTAAATACAATATTTAATGATAATTGTCTTTGACATTTCACAGTTCGTAATTTTCCACAATTTCAAATCTTACATCTGACCATACTGTTCCCTGATTGGCTATTGTCATCAAGAAGTTTGTTGTTCTCCCATTGGCTATTTTTAGTTAGATACAATTTCATATACTGTATGTTTCAAGCTTATAATTTTGTTGATCACATTTAATTCAGAATGATTTTGTGAATCTTGACTTTTTTGTTGTATTTTGAACAATTATAGGTTGTAATCATTTTGACAATGTATGAAAATGATTGCATCATAGTATTTGCATATTTTTACCTATCAATATTATACAGAGGCTTCATGAAGGAAATAGAATCTCAAAAATATGTGAGAACAATATCTCATGAACTATTAATTATTAAGTAATTATATTTATTTATTTTATATAAATTTTTTTTTTTTAAAAATTATATATATATATATAATGCGATTGGATTTTTTCTCAACGCAATCTACCACTATTTTGGATTTTATCAAATTTTTAATGGATATTCTCAAACAAACAAAATCTTCTACGTAAAAGTTATTCCAACTGTTTTTCTCAAATATCAATGAATTGATTTGTTGAAAATATAAAGGATGTTCATAAAGTCAGATGTGGAATCATCTGCGACTGAAAGATAAACTTTAGTCACTATCTTCCATCGTCAAGATAACTTCTTGTGGGGTATTCATGTTGAAAAGGGAAACATTCTTAATTGAATATCGATAGAAATATTTTTCCGTGAATCGAAAAATCCACGATTGAAATGAAGTTATTTTTTGTGAATGTCTAACAGAAAACAGCTACTTTCCCGGCTAAATCCACGCTGGACATTAAACTACATCTGATAGATATTCTGAAAAAGCCCCAACTCAAAAAAAAAAATCTGAAATTGAAAATTTGCATTTTTATTCAGATAGTTATTTGATTTCCTATTCCAGTTCTAATTAAGAACTCATGAAGATGAATGAGGCAAAGAAGAATGTTTTCCAAAAGAGAGTACTCACCAGAAATCATTCGTAACATTGACGCAGGAGAGACATCGTATTCACTAGGTCTTCAATACATTTTTGTCGACGAAAATCTATTTCACGCTTCCACGATCATCAGGAAGACCGGAAGAAATGGGAAACACATTTTCAAAAAGCAATCTCACTTTGCAAAGATGGAAAAAGTTAGAATCATTTCTTCTGGAGAGACACTTTGTTAGTAAGCTATTTCACTAACCTACTTATTTGAATTACAATCAGAGTGGCACTCCACATTGGTTTTTTATAATAGTGGTATGAGAAATAAAATATTTTTTTCAAATTCATTTATTTTAATTTATTTTTCTAGTTACAACTCATAATTATCATCATCATCATCACCAAAATCATCATCGGAATAAAAAAATATTTCAAGGAGCTGAACATCTTTCCTATCAAACCCAACTTTTTTATCCGGTATAATTTCATTTTTTGTTCGGTTTATCGAACAGTTTCAGCCCATACATCGGATGTACCTTTGTTTGAAGCTATTTTCCATATAGCCAGTGATTTTTCAGCTTGTAGGCTGTGTGACCTGGCACCCAAGCCAGAGATAGGCTGTTTTGACTGCCTACATTTTCTAGGGTTTCTAAGCGGTCCCAGATAAGTTTCGAGTTAACTTGCATGGGGCTGATTGCTTTGATAGCCGATTGGCTGTCAGAGTATATGGCAATATACTTCTCCTTAAACTCTTGCTTCAGAAACTCTTCTGCATAGTGATGTATGCTGTAACTTCTACCTGTAATATCATCACATGTTTGCCTATGATCAGTGAGAGATTGTCTTCGGCTTATCTAAATATATTCCTGCTCCTACACCTTCTTTGGTTCTCGAGCCGTCTGTGTAGCAGGCAACTTGTGCTTCAATTGAAGGTTTTTCCTTCCATGCCTCTCTGTCTGCTATGACTGTTTCAAAGTTGTTCTCGGAGCTATACTTGGGGAGCATTTCGTCCGATGGCAATCCCATTATGGGGGCACTTTCCATCTCTTTCCATGGATCGTTATACTCTCTACTTATGGGCGCTTGCCCTCTGGTTGTATTACCCATAACTATTATCGAAGGATCTACTGAAAATGTCAATAGCTGGTATTCAATCCAATGCATGGTTCATTTTTCCATGGTAATCCCAATTCTTTGGTTATAATGGAAATATCATGAATTTGATAAATTCTTACTATTTTGTTGTTTTATCATCTCAGCCAATCACATTAGTCGAAAATGTACGATGTGACACGTGAACTATATTCTCAGACTGATATCATATCTACTGAAAAATTCATTGGTTATCTTTCCATGAGAATGCATTAGTGGAATTTCTAATATAAATCAAATTCATTGAATAGCACTGAATCACATGTTCATACACAGCCATTCAATTTGGGGCATAGAGCCCATTTTCATTTTTTATTTGGAATTTCAAACGCCCAGATCGATGACGTACACATTCCATTTGAAACTATGCGACAAACAGGCACTCTGCTGTCGGTTTTCGTCGTTGTTATTATGGAACAACATAGCTATAACTTTGAACAAACTTCACGTGAATGATAATCGTTTTTCAACTTTTTGATTCCATATCGTGTTTGAAAATCACTCTTTTCCATTAAATATCCCATTGGAACTTTACGGATGGACTAATTTGAATCGACACCGAGGAGAGTGAGTAAAAATTTGCGGTTTTGAAAAGTTTGTTCAAAAGTTCAATCGAATACGTATTCATTGTTTGGTGGAAAACCGTGGGAACAAAACAGATGGAAAATCCGACAGCCTGGAGAAACGAATAGAAATTTCTACTGATTCACATTTTTTGTTCCTGCATGTGTCTGAGAATAAGTATTTTTTACTGGTCCCTTTTCTTGGAGGATACCGTGGTAGCCTTTCAAAAGTCAAGGATTTTATTCAATTCAACAACCAACGCATGGGCTGAAAAATTGATAGCTAGGTGGATAGAGACATTCGTAATACCCAAAAATAAACAGGATGGTATGCCGAAAAAAATAGTTTATTGAGTAAATATAACAGAACTTAGTATATATTCAGAAAGCGATGTGAGGGGTCATTCGAAAACAGTACGCTTATACATGTTGTTTGGCTCTGGTCCAAGAACCCAGAGATAATCCGACAAACGGTCGCCCACTTTTCCAGAATTTTTCACCGCCAGATTATCTATAGAACTGAGGCGCAAATCGCAAGACTGGAGAAAAAAGTTGATACAGTCCAAGAAAAGGCAAAGAAATCAGTGAGGGCGGTGCAAGTAGTGGATGAGAAAACAATACAACACTTGGGAGAACTAGAAGAGGAAGTTGATTCAATGATGAAGGTAGTTTTTTATCAGGATCACGCAGCCCTGAAGTGGCTACTGAAAATGAAAAACCCAGAAGTACAAAAAGTTGGACGGATCGAGAAGCTGAAATGGTACCATCCCAGAATCCAACATATACAAAATTGTGTCCTGAAGCATAGTAAGCATATTGAATGCCAGTCGCTGATATCAGACGGAATAAACTGTTACTGAGTATGAATGCGCTTCAGCATAAGACGGGACCAAGAAACAGATAGAAACATTGGAAACTCTACGTTGTGAAGAGAACGGAACTGGTAGCTCCTCCTGGAGAAATATTACGGAAAGAAATCCCATCTCGAAGGCAATGTGGACACAGTGGGATCCCCTCGTTGGGAGGTATGGACTTTCGAATGGATATGAAGGTCATCTGACTTGCTAGGTAGGTGTACCTACCTAACTGGATAAGTGGGAATATCTTCCAATTGCAAAAAACTTTTTTTATCACCATTTTTCGATATTTTCCACAGTAATGTCAATTTTCTCTATAGTGGATTTATAATATCGGTCGATTCCCGCTTAGCCGCACGCTACTGATGATAACGGCTTTGCGCGTATTGAGTCTAATTGAATGCACCAACTTTTATGAAATCTAAAATTTTCTGAGAAACTATTAATAAAAAAAAATCCCATATGGTTCCAAGATTTTGGCAGACACTGTATATATAAAATTATTGAATATGTTCGCCTCTCTCTTCCTCGATCATGGTCTCCAGAACTCAAGAATACATGTACATATACAGTGCTCGTCTAAAGTCCGTTCCCCGCCCTACTAATTTTTGAACCACCTGGTATATCTCAACAAAATTTGGAGGGCTCAAAAAAGAGATGAAAACCTACTTTTTCATGAAAAAATCACAATTAAAAGTTCCAAATGGCGGCTGAGCGCCATCTTCAGTAATTTTTTCAAATAGAACACCACGTATATTATTCCATTTTCGAAATCTGCTATTAATTCTCAACAGTTTTCTCCAGTACACTTCACTCCTAAATTCAATTGTTTTCGAAATATTAACGTTTGAAAAGTGACATTCCGGTTCAAAATGAAGTATGGATTTTGGTCACTTCCGGTAAAATATTTTGCTAAGTGAACATTGTTATTGAATTGTAGTTGAGTCTCTTGATGAATTCGACTGATAACAGGCGTAAATAGAGTTTATTAAGGATAAACAGTACCGCTTACCGGGAAATCTCGAAGCCTACGAATGTGTTCTGTAAATTCACAATCAAAACAAATTAGTTAGCTAGTTATTTTTTAATAACACTTTTACTCAACATAATCATAATCATTTACTAAACATAATCGAGCTTATCAGAAAGAAACATTTGCATTCAATGTCCATTGATATTATATGGAAGTATGCATGGATTTTCAGGTGAATATCATTCAACGTTCTGCGTGGTATTTGCCAGGAAAGTAGTTGTTTTTCACCTGAGATCTACCTTTCTCTGGTTCAATTTTATATTGAATCCTTTATGTGAAGAAAACCGTTTAAATTCGATTTTTCTATTCATTCCACTTCACATGGCACTTATCTCTCACTATATGCTAGACGGGCTTGCCACTCCTACTGAGAAGGAATCTTTTATTTAGAAACCTATCGAGGTGGGAGATTTTCGGAGTGTTTCTTTCTGTCACTAGGTACCGCCAGTTAAAGTTTATCTTTTCCGGCGTACCTATAGGTGTTACAAGATCGATGATGGTTTGTTTACGTTGTGTCTCACTTCAGCCAGAGTTCTTTTGACCTTTGGCTGGTTGACTACTCCGTACTGATGAGGGCCAAGAGCCTGAAACCGGTATGCGGATTGTTAGGTGAACACGACATAAATTAAACATAATCGAGCTTATCAGAAAGAAACATTTGCATTCAATGTCCATTGATATTATATGGAAGTATGCATGGATTTTCAGGTGAATATCATTCAACGTTCTGCGTGGTATTTGCCAGGAAAGTAGTTGTTTTTCACCTGAGATCTACCTTTCTCTGGTTCAATTTTATATTGAATCCTTTATGTGAAGAAACCGTTTAAATTCGATTTTTCCATTCATTCCACTTCACATGGCACTTATCTCTCACTATATGCTAGACGGGCTTGCCACTCCTACTGAGAAGGAATCTTTTATTTAGAAACCTATCGAGGTGGGAGATTTTCGGAGTGTTTCTTTCTGTCACTAGGTACCGCCAGTTAAAGTTTATCTTTTCCGGCGTACCTATAGGTGTTACAAGATCGATGATGGTTTGTTTACGTTGTGTCTCACTTCAGCCAGAGTTCTTTTGACCTTTGGCTGGTTGACTACTCCGTACTGATGAGGGCCAAGAAGCCTGAAACCGGTATGCGGATTGTTAGGTGAACACGACATAAATTAAACATAATCGAGCTTATCAGAAAGAAACATTTGCATTCAATGTCCATTGATATTATATGGAAGTATGCATGGATTTTCAGGTGAATATCATTCAACGTTCTACGTGGTATTTGCCAGGAAAGTAGTTGTTTTTCACCTGAGATCTACCTTTCTCTGGTTCAATTTTATATTGAATCCTTTATGTGAAGAAAACCGTTTAAATTCGATTTTTCTACTTTTACTCAACTTCAACAATTATTTCATTAAGTATTCAATGTGGCCTCCCCCAATATTTCGACAATAAAAAGCCCCATTATAAATAGCTTCTCTCACGTTGATATAAATCTGTTCATCTATTTCTTCACATGTATCTATTATTCTGCGTTTGGCATTCAGTGACGTAGTTTTTCGACTTCAGATACCACCAGAGAAAAAAATCTAGAGGTGTGAGATCCGGAGATCTTGGTGGCCATTCTGTACTTCTCCTGCGACCTATTCATCGCCCAGGAAAGTTTGTATCGAGGAACTCTCTAGCCATGCGATCGAAATGGGGAGGTGCCCCATCCTGCTGAAATGTGATTTCATGATTTTCAAACTCTTCCTGATTGTTTGATACAATTTGTCTCATTCGAGGTTCAATTTCAGTTTCTAAAAGATTTCTGTAAAGAACTTCTGTAAGATTGCCTCTGATGAAAATCGGTTCAACAACGCGATTGCCCGAATTCCCCGCCCAAACATTCACCTCTTCAGGAAACTGGGTATGTCTCTCTCTAAGAATATGCGGATCAGTATCGGTGCAGTATCGTACATTCTGCTTGTTGACTTATCCATTAAGAAAAAAACGTGCATTCGTCTGCGAAACATACATGTTTAAGAAAGTTCTCATTCAATTGTTCTTGTTAACCACTTACGAAATTCAACCTTCCGGTCTGGATCATCCTCCGTGAGAGCATGCAGGATTTCCATGTTTCAGGGATGAAACTTTTTTTTAGGACTCTTTGGACTCTTTTTGATCACACAGGATTCAGCAACTGCAGACGTCGACTGATTCGGATTGATTACCATTTCAGCAACAATCTCTACCGTTTTTCTTCTGAAAGAGGCGGTCTTCCTGATCTTGGAGCATTTTTCAGCGTACCAGTTGCTTGGAACTTTTGGATTCTCGGGAAATCTGTCATTAAACATACGGACTGCTAGATGATAATTTCTTTCAGCTTCTCCAAATATCAAAACAGCTTCAAATTCTTCGCCTAAACTACGAGCCCTGATCACACTTTTCATAAAAGGATTTAGACGCTCTACGGGCTCTTCTGTCTGTTTTTCCAATGCAAACTTGATTGAAATGACCAAAATGGTACATTTCAAACGTTAATATTCCGAAAGTTTTTGAATTTGGGAGTAAAGTGTATTGGAAAAAACTGTTGAGAATTTTGAGCAGAATTCAAAAATTGAATAATATACGGAGTGTACCATTTAAAAAAATTATTGGAGATGACGCTCAGCCGCCATTTCAGAACTTTAGGCTGTGATTTTTTCATATCTTATTCAAGCCCTCTAGATTTCGTTGCAATATACCAGGTGGTTAAAAAATTAGAAGGTGGGGAACGGACTTCAGACGAGCACTTTATATTGTAAATATTTAGGATTAGCCCATGAAATGTCAAAATTATGAAAAATAAATGAATGTATTTCTGATTCTGAATAACTCTAAAAAAATTATCAAAACAAAATCACACCTCTATCATAAGAGTTACAGAAACATTATAGAATTTTTCTTATGTATTTTTTTATAGTATTTCCATATTTAATGTTTTTTATATATTATTTTTTATGTTGGTAGAACTGAGTAGTGAGAAGGGGCAATTTATACTGTGATGTATGGAGACTTTCGTTAAATTGGCAATGTCGTGAATAAAAATATCATAAAAATGCAACGTGAAATCTCCAGCGATAAAAAAAAAACATTCGCGAAGACGTGTGCTCTCACGTGTGTACCCGTTTGAGTAGCGGTCTTGCAGATATCAACTTCGGAAATCTCGGCAATTTCCGACGTAGGACTCGGAATTTGTTACTTACATGAGTTATCAAGACTAATAAGGTTCATTTAATTTTTCGCTTTCCAGTTTATTTTTTCGTCGGTTTGATTTTTTGTTGAAAAGTTTTTACTCACATGCCATCATCTCTACCTCCTTCCTGTTTTTCTCAGGAGCACTTTGCATCCCGTTACTCATGTTGAACTCTGGTTCATCCTAATCGCTTTTTTTCCCTCACATCACTTATCGGATGAGCTGAGTTGAGACATACCTTGAAGAAACTCCCGAAAGATTGTCCTATGTATAAAATTATTTGGTTGGACGATATAAATGGGAATAAGTCCTATTGAAACTTCTATCCGGATGGATCCTACCTAGTGGAGAACAACTCCAAACAGTTATTCCAATGTCGAATTTTCAAGTCGAATTCTGAAAAAATTTGTCGGAATTAGGTAGTTCCAAGACATGAGGTCAAAATTATAGAATATTTTCGATGTGCCTCTTTCGTGCCTTAAAAAACACGTCTTTCCTACTACAGCAATAAAACTCCTTTTTCAAATATTTGATTTCGCAAATTCATTGAAGCAGATACTTCCATTTTTGAATTTGAGTTTCATTAAATGTCCCATTCCATCAAACTTTCCAGATGAACTAATTCGAATTGACAACGAAAAGAGTGGGGGAAAAATTTGCTGTTTTGAAAAGTTTGTTCTGAAGTACACTCGAATACATATTCATTGTTCAGTAAAATACCATGGGAACAAAACAGATGGAGAATACGGCAGTCCGGGAAAAACAGAAGCGAATAAAAATCCAAACCGTTTCACAGTTTTGGTTGCCACATCGGAGAGAAATATGAGAATTTGTTCTGTTCGAGGAGAATAATTCATCGATAAGGTAACGATGATTTCTATCAACCAATAAATTATGAACATGTAACTGAATCCTATTACACTAATGAAACACTATTAAAAAAATATATGGTGCGGTTTACTAAAGCCCCCTACCCGTGTTAACTTTTGAACGGTTCGACGTAAAACTATATTGAATGATATCACCGAAAGATGGCGCGGAGGAGCACATCAACTCAAAAATATCAAATAGCATGGAAAGTTGAGTGGCACATCGTTGAACAGATAAGTAAATCATTTTTTGTTTCAATCATCTAGTTTTTGTTTGATTTCTTTGAAACGTTTTTCCACAATATGCATTTGAAATATCAAGTATAACATATAATGAATTGACAAAATAAAAAAAAAAAGATGGTTGAATAGATAATTGAATTATCTATTCAACGATTCTGTGCCCTCTCGCAATCTAACGAGCAAACCCTATTTCAAAGAGTAGTATCGGTGAAATTCCCTGAAAAGAGCGCAGAGCTCTACAGCGGGGACATAGGGAAAAATTTTTAGAATAAAACTAAGAAAATGTAACAAAGAAAATTTGAATAAATTACTTTTGACTTGACTTGACAAGTGCAAAATTACCTATAATTTTGCATGACAGCGTGTTGTCAAAAAACTGCATGAGTTCATTTTAATTTTTGGAGAAAGTGCCCGACACCGAGGAGGGCTCTTTCATCAAAATATGAAAATGACCGAATGAAGTTTTTCACGCTGGAATGCGAAATTATCCGGTTATTTTGATGCAGGAGTGTAATTCGTGGGAATATTTCCCGAATAAAATACAGGAAGGGGATGGGCGGGTGGGGAGGGGTGCTTAAAGAAGCCGCACCCGCAATTGTGATTCCGTAGAACAACCATGAAAATTTAATTCTCTGTCGAGTAATTATAATGTATTTTCTATAAAAAATCAGGACCGGTAATACGATTCAATATATTCCATGTCTTATTGCTTCTCATCAAACCTTTCAGAAGTTATCGTGAGTAATTGCACAAGTGCAAAATTACCGATAATTTTGCATGACAGCGTGTTGTCAAAAAACCGCATGAGTTCATTTTAATTTTAGGAGAAAGTGTCCGACACCGAGGAGGGCTCTTTCATCAAAATATGAAAATGACCGAATGAAGTTTTTCACGCTGGAATGCGAAATTATCCGGTTATTTTGATGCAGGAGTGTAATTCGTGGGAATATTTCCCGAATAAACTGGCAACTTGTCAACCTGACGTTAATAATTTATCAGTATATTGAAGTATAAGTGGATAAAAAAGGCTCTAAAACACGCGCGATTTTTCGAGCACGATGGCTCAGCCGGAGTGCTCGAGATAGAGCAAGTGTTTTTGAGACCAGTTATCCACGAATACTTTACGCTGTTTCATTTTATTGGTGCACTTCGAAATCATATATACTGGTATTATCACTACAAATAATAGAAATAATAAACTAATATTGTAAAATGGTTGAATTCGTGAAGTGACATCAGTATACCTTTCGTTGTCATGAAATGAGAAAAACAGATATTAATTTGCAATTTGTTATCAAAGATCAATATTTGTTGTCACCAGAGCTCAAAAATTAATTATTCTAATATCGATTTTTTCAATAGTGAGGCAGGATCACGGTTAATACCGCGAAAATCCAGTGATATATATAAAAAAGCATATGAAAATTTCGTCAAATGGATGGAGGAGCAAGAGGTATCACATATAAATGAACGAGTTGTATTTTATTTGACGTTACAAGGTACTCCCGTCAGATCAATAATCAAAAATTTGTCATTTAGACTTCGATTTGTTGATGTTGCCATGGTTACTTTAAAAAACGCGCGTTTTTTAAAGTTCGATTTAAACACGCTGAGGCGTGCTTTAAATGGGTAAAAAAGAGCACCAATAAAATAAATATTCTTAGCTTGTCATCAATAACCATCCCGTAACTGGGAAAAGAGAAGAGACGCAGAAATACGTTTGTTCCAATATTTTTCATTTATATATTATGAAAGTATACGTGAAAATATAATGAGACTATTTATTCAAGGTTAAACTTAATCGAAAATTGCAGGAACTGCAGTGAAATACACAATTATTATACGTATTCTGGTTGGACAATGCAGCTATTGGTGCATCAACGGCTGAAGAGGATGCTGTGCCTGTGGTACGTCATTGCCACGCATTTTTTTTGACTATTTCTTCATAGTGATCTCCATCCATTTGAAGATATGGCGCTATTGATTTTGAATTTGAATAACCCGTGATTTTCATAAGTTGCTGCCCGCCCACCCCCTTTTTGCGGGATTGGAGACGGCTCGTAACGAATGGTTAGTAAGCTTGATATTCTCTGTATTTGAATCAGAAGCTTCGGCTTGTAGAACAGTCCATTTGCTTACTGTATTTCGTCCAGCAGGAATATCTTTATACCTTTTCCAGTTTAACTTTCAAGCGGGATTTACAGTGAGAAAGAGTCGTTTTGTTTTTATTCCCACCCGCTTTTTTTGTACACTCGAATTGGACACAAATCAGGATTGATTCTATTGTTTATTAGCCATTTGAATGAAGTGCATGGTTTTTTCCCCCATTGTGACATCTTAGTAAACACAGGATCGTAAATAATCCTTCCTGTTTTTGCACATACGTTATTTTCTTCTCCTTTGAAGTACGAAATTAGGTATCGTGACGTTCTCCACCACGCCAAGCTAATTCAAAAGCAAAAACGAAAAATACCTTCTTCTGCGAACCATCTGGGGTGTTTTCGTCATAATCACGAACCATATTTTGGAATTTATCGTACTTCAGAAAAACTGCACTCTCCTTTCTCTTCTCTGGATCTATTTGTAGTTGTTTTCTCTTGGCATTTTTCACATCTCTGGCTGCTTTGAACTCAATATTAGTAAAAGGGTTGAAATTGATGTTGTATTCAGTGAAATATTTTTCCATCAGTAATTTAGCGGTTACGTTCCAAATCGTTTACACAAGTAAATTCTTTGTACTCATCGCCATTCTGCTCACGCATATTGAATGCCCAGTCTGTGAATATTTTTGCCAGAACATTTATTTGTGTTTTTTCATCCAAAGTATGGTTTTTATCAGCACAGAAGCTCATAAACTGACGCCACACGTATTTTCTGTTCAGTTTTGTGTCATTTGGTTCGTTTTCCAACACATTTTCTTCAATAGCTTGTAATGAAGCCCGACCGAAACGAAACATTTTCAATAAATAATATTATTGACAATACTTGTCAAACTGACGTCACTCATCAATTGTCGTTGTATTATCGAAGTGTACAATGGAACTGCCATGGATATGAACTGTGCAATTATCGGCCTAGAGTGCAATTATTGCAGTGCTCTTCCGCTTTCTACAATGCAATTATCGCTGTAATTTTGCGATAATTGCACTCCATTTACATGGGATTTTTGACAGGAGAAAAATATTCGAAGTAAGGGTACCATTTAGATCCGCACCTATACTTGACATTTCAAATGTATATTGTGAAAAACTGTTTGAAAGAAATTCGAAAAAAACCGGATGGTTGGAAGGAGAATTGAATTACCTATCCAACGATGTACCACTTGACCCCCCATGCTATCTGGAATTTTTAAGTTGATGTGCCTCCGCGCTATTTATCGAGCAATCACAATTCCTTCAATTTCAGGAAGTAGTATCGGTGATATCATCAAAACAGTTTTTGTCTTATTGTTCTATGTCGAACCATTCAAAAGTTAACAGGAGGGGGTGAACTATAAAAAGCTGTAGTGTAGATGGCCACGTTTCTTTATTAGTATTGCTTTCATGTCGCGCCTGAATTATTCTCATCATGTTCATTCCGACTTTTCTTTTTCTCACTCTTTAGTCGTCTCATCCTGAAGTTTTATCTGATTTCAACTCATCAATGGCATGAATAATTTTTTATTTCCATCGGGTCTAGATCAATTCAATGCTTGTTTTATCCTTCGTGTATATATTTAATCCTATTTTTGGTTCAAGGCTATCAGTTGTTTTTTCATATAATAATTTTTCTGTGCTAGAGATATTCCCCTCTTGTCTTCCATATTCCTCTGTCTTGGTATTTTCCTTCAATTGAATTGTATCGATGTTCCTGCCGTATAATAGAACTTGATTTCCCAAGAAATATTCTATCTCCTTTTGTTCGAGTTCTTTCCCGATTTGTTATTCCACTTTCTTTATTGAATGTTTGATTTTGGTTCTGGATGTTCACTACGACTGCCGTTTTTACTTTTGCTTGGACTTCTGTTGACCACCATCCACTTTCCTGTAGATGTTTTGATGTTTGTGATGTATCACATACCCATTCTGCTGCAGCAAATTTTTCAAATTGGTCACCCTCCACCGTTACCGTTCCATTTCTCTAGTTCAATCATCCTGACATTTACCGGAATTATGACTGATCATCACGGAGGCCATGCATCCTAATCGACAGTGCCGCTGGTAATACTTGTGATACTCACTACTCTTTGAATTTTTGTAGGGGACGTGACTTTCTACACAGGTGAAAGAAGATATGTTATCGTACCAGCGGTATTTCCAATTGATTAATTACTTAGAAGAATATAGTGACTAAAACTTATTATTTTATTGCCGCGCGGTTGCCAAATGAAATTCCCTTCGAAAGAGTTCTGCTGGCATGGATTAAAAAAATGCGATATAAGATTTGTTAAAGAATCACCAAAATAATTTCCTTACTGAAAATTCCAACTTTGAAGACCATGGACTATCACTGATTCTAAGCTTTCAGGTTTTCAATTTTTGAAGAGACTCCGAGACCTGTAACTTTTATATTGAATGAGTTTCAGATTTTCTTTTCTTTCAACATTCTTCCTCATTCATTCTGAATAATAAACTTATTGAGCCTTGAAACAGATATTTACTCAATTTAGCTCAGTTGAATCAATGATCTGTGGCTTGGTCCATTATATAACTAATAAAATAACAGAAGGGATATCGAAACGAGATTTAATCAATCGAACTTTTTCTGAATCAGACTATTACTTATTTGAATGATGAGAGATTTTGAGTGATTTCAAATCAGGCTGGCAAGACTATATCACTGAAAAAAATGCATTGGGAGAGGTGTGTATCGTCTAAGACTTCGAACCGAACTTGTTCCTCCGATCAATCCATGAATATCCTCACTGTCTTGTTTACCCATTTGCTAAAGGGACGTGAAACATTATTCGGTTTCCTAATACAAGCATGGTCAGGCCATTTTTAGGAAATGGAATCTTCCAGTGATGAAGTTTACGAACGTAAACCACCATTAACCCAGTGATTTTGGATATATTCCTATCTACGATATACTCGATTCTTCCCAACCATAGATAAACCCATTAAAAATACAATGTTTCATTACTTATGAGCGTGAAAGTTAAAACCAACCATTTACAAGAAGAAAAATACTTCCACGCTACTTTAACTCTTATTATTAACAATATTTTCTAATCTTATTCTCCCAGGAAAATCTTTTGTAAACCATCAATTGCATATATGAAATGTCATTTCATGACGACAATTAAACTTTTTCTCGTATCTGCCGGTGATCAGAATAATTTTTGTGGAATATTGTATCCTACTTTGACTGTACTATGAAACGGTTCTCTCTAAGGGAATTACGCTCTTCAATTGCATATTATTTGGGTAGTGGACCCTTTCGAGAATATTTGAAAAAATAACTAACATTTGTTTCGGTGTGAACAGTACTCGACGAAAATGAAAATAAATAATCACAAATATCTTATTTTCTGACGATCGGTTTTGTTATAATTTCATGGTGAACTGTGGATCCCAACAAATCTTGGAAAAGTAAATATTTAATCCATAATAAATATTGCATTCTGTTACACACACCGATGTTGGTTTAAAATCAAGTGATTGAATAATTCAGGTATTTTGGGTGGAATTACAACACCACCATATCCTTAGATAAAATTCAAGTGAAAAGGTCCTTCCCTTAACGATACAATATCTATTTAAGACCATGAATTGAACACAATGGAAATGGATATAACCGTTACAGGCATTTTCAAACAGCCATATTTGATTTACCTACGAAAATATCATATTTCATCCATTTGGAATGAAATCAAATTGAACCACTCTAGCTGATCAAAACAGCTCAATTAGTCGAATTCGTTCGTTAATAATTACTCTTTATTCGAAAAGATTTAATATTTCAATTAACTGACCATTGCATGTCAGATCGACGTTGAGCTGAAAGCGGAACAAAGATAAATTATGGTCCGTCAATTTCCGGAACATTTAATTAAAATGGATTCTTTCTAATTGCCTCACAATCGTATCATTAGTCTGATAAAGCAAAGGATTCGAAAGGGACGGAGAAAAATTAGTGAAATTGGCCAATTTGTAGTATTATGCAGATGTGAAAAGGTGTTTTCACGTGGGGAGAATTTTATTGAAAAACTTTATTTTGTTGCGGTATTATATTTCGCTGCGTGTTCAGATATTTATGGGTGAGTTGATGGAAGAATGAGGTTGATAATGCAGATGATAATGATTGAAGAGGATTGGTCTGAAATGTCCTACTCATGGAAAACGACTTTATCTACTTCACCAGGCTCGAAAGCAAGTGGAAATCAATTAGTTTGTCAAGTAGGCCTTCGTGCCTCACTCTGTCGAAGGCTCAACTGATATCTGAAAGCACTCATGGGCACTTTTTAACCAAGTAATTGTATTTTCCACCAGCCTCAAAACCTGTAGCTCCCTGGAGTGAGTGTGACGAAAGCCGAAATTCTCATTCAAGAACGCTTTTTTCGGCCAACTTAGCTGAACAGCATATCAGACTGATTGATAATTTTGCGGAAAGGTCGGGTTCTGTCCTTCTTTCGGAATCAATACCATGATACGACTAGATATCCCATCACAACCAGGCGACTTTTTAGAATTCAATCATCTGATATGCGTTTCAAGTTCGTACAACAGAGCCGGACGATTGACATCATGATTGGGTTCTCTTAAAGTGTGATCAACCTGATCTCCCAGCAGAGGATCATGATCCATATCATCATCTGGATGATCATCCAGCTCAAATTGCCTTGCCATCGAGTCGGCGAAGACTTGATCTTGGGACTTGGAGAAAAGCACATACTGAGCTCTCCATGAATAGCAGGAAAATCAGCTGTTTTTCTAATGTATTGCCAAATCGTTCGTTCCTAAAATCAGTTATATTATTTCTAACTTCCCTATTCAACTCATCTACGCGGATTCCGTCCGCAGGGAACAGACTCCTTCTATAGGCCCTTCTGGCCCGATTTCGTTTTCGAATTAGATCTTTGATTCTACGAGGAAATTCGTCTCGATATCTAGGACCTGATTCCCTTCGGGAGAAATCGCTGAGAGTATTTTCGATGGTGAGCTCGTAACACGCTACGGCTTCATCCAACTCAAGTGGAGAACCATTCTCCCAGAAGCACAGAAGCCTGTCCCCAGTAGCGAGCAAAACCTCTCCCAGTCCACCTTGGTGCACATACGATCTGTCCAGGACGGTGGAGCACCCCCCTGGGTTGGCATCACTGGGTTGAGGTCATACCTGTCACAATGCTGCCAGAATCGCCTACCATTCTGATTAGTGATACGACTCCATGGTGGTGCTTAGAGTTCAGATCACCCATGACCAAAACATGTTGATCTGTTGATCAAGAGTATTCCGAGTGCATCGGGAAATTTTAGATTGTTCTGAGGATTATGAGCACTGAATGATCGCATAAGACCACTCCCCGTGTTACAAACAATACTACTACTGTCTCTATAACATGGGTACCATGATTTGTAATGCCAAGCTGAACATGCGAATGCCAGCGCTTTACCAAAATGGCAACGTCGCTAGCCGGACGCCCGAGTTGATCATTTCTTAGCATTTTGTAGTTATGAAATCAAACAGTTTCTCCATTAAGACAGGTCTCTTGCAGAAAAGCAATATCAATGTTGTTTTCTACAAGAAACTCCTGAAACTCAAGTCTTTCCTGGAGAAGGCCATAACAATTCCAACTCACAGCTTTGTGACATTCGGAAACTACTTTTCACCCATTAGTTAGGGTTGAAACCGGTGGAGAGTGTTGCAGTAGCCTCAGCGAACTGTGCAAGCAGCGCCCTCATTTGATCTCAAATCGACATGATGTCTCTGGGACTACTTAGCTGAGCTGTTTGTGCAGGAGGGTTATCATGGGCTGCCGCTGCAAGCGTTATTTCCGCCTGCGACCTACTCGAGTCTGCAGGAAAAATATTTGGATTGTTATGCCCCGAATTTGTAGGATTCACCATGCGCCTTATTTCAGGACACTTGGGGCATCCTCGATAATTCGCAGTGTGTTTTCTCTCACAGTTCACACACTTTGCTTTCTTGGCTTTGCGCTCTATACAATCCTTAGATATGTGATTATTCCCAAATTTGACGCAAGCAGGGGTGGCACAGCAGTTCAGCTGACGGTGGCCGATTTTTTGACAGCGGTGACATTGCCCGACAGAGGCCCTAGGCCTCTGCGGTTCCGCTGTCACTCTGACATTGGAATTATCTTTGACATTTAATATGTTACGTTGGTCCTTACTGATAACACACAGGAAATAAATTTGTATTTCGTGCATAAAATAATCGATTAAAATCAATTTCAATAAACTATTTCTGCTACGATTTTAATAAATTATTTTATACTACGCTTTCAATAAATTATTTCTTGAACGAATTACAAATTTCTTCTCTCGATTATATCGATACATGCACACTGTCAAACTTTTCACTTACTGATAAGGACCAGAACAAGAGGGAGCATTCTTCTCACGATTCAACTTATGTAATTGAGCCACTTATTCCGGGTAGAAACCCCTGTCAACCAGCTCAGATTTGATATCACCACAAGTAAAAAACTCAGGAACACCCCTGAAGACTACTCCGAGTTTTTTATCTCCAGGGAGGGTGTACGTATGGAATGGGAACTTTTGCTCCCTGAAGATACTCGAAATTTTTCTGTAATCGTCAGGAGAGTTTGGGAAAATGTTTATTTCGTCAAAGAAATTATTTGCCGGTTGGTCTGATTTGATGTTGTTCGACTCAAACAGTGAGTTGACAGTTACCCACTTGCTCTTGTCCCTGACAGTGATAGGAGGGACCTGTTGTTTTAATCGTACGTGGTGTCTGTTCCGTCTGTGGTTGAACCGAGTCGTTTGTGATGTCCATATTCGCGTCATCGTCGGTAAAATTTTGAGAAATTTGGAAATTACCAATCGTTTCAGGGATGCTAGAACCCTTGGTAGAATTGAGAATTTGGCTTGAGGATTTTTCTAAGCCCGCGTCCGAAATATACTCATCGGCTTAATCCGCCCCTGGATTTCTGGAAAAATCGACGTGAGATTCATTTAGTGTCAAGTCTGACAAGACTTCAAATTCATTCGAAACTCAGACATTTGAGCAATTTTGGGGATTTTTATCTAGCTAAGCATCATTAACCATACGAGAACTTCTACGAGAGCCTTAAAAGCTTGAGGAAGATGTCAACGTACCTTTGGGTGGTGCTAGAGGTGTAAAATCGTTTCCCTTGTGCTTTTTCGGAGCTGGTGTGCTGTAAGCCTTTTTGGTGGATATGAGGTTACTAATAACGGGAGTTTTTACCAACTCGTCACCAAGGGATGTCAGCTAAGTCCCCTGCTCCTCCAGGAGATCGGCCCTCGAGAGAGCCGATCCCCAAAAGCATTGATTCCTTCGGATCCAGGCTACCACTTCCAGTGGGTCTATCGATTTCTAATGAGTAGGTTTCTTCTTGAATCTCCAATGAAGAGGGTGGATGGGAAGTTCTCATTTCAATCTCTGGCACAAGACCGTCAATCGATTGAAGATATGACTTGGAAACACTAAGTATTCGCAGAGCCATTTTAGTAAGTGTCGTCCGGAGCTATACAGGGCCGGACTTCCATTGAGGGTGGGGAATATTCATCAAATCATGAAATCTCAATGAATCCAAAAAGCCAGCACATACTTGTAATCGTTCATAGTGGGATACATATTATTTCTGTCAGAACAATGTCAAAATATAGATGAAACTTCAAAAGGGCCAAATGAGAAACATAATCTGATTATGACGTCAACGTGCATTGGATAAAACCAACGTGAACAACTATGGATGTTTCGCAGGTGCCTGTAACTCTGCTCCTTAGGAAACGATATCCTGTATTTACATGGAATCCTACGCCACAGATTGGATTGAAGAAACTGAACCAAAAAGATTTAGGAAAATCCAAAAGTATGGAAATAGCAGAAAATCTCATCTCCTCGGTGATGTCAGAAGTGTAAAGATTGGAAAAACTCTGGAAAACACATACCACAATGAATCTAGCTACCAAAAAGACTGGCCATTGCTCAATAAATTTGGATCCAGCACACAGACAAGGCTATGAACCAAATGTCACTTACAATGCGATAGAAAATCGTATGGTCAATGTATCTGTAGTTCGTCCCGAGAAAAAAAAAAGTTAAAACAACTGTCGTATCTGTTCACCTAACAGCACCATGTGACAAAGTTTGAAGTACATGCCAAACGTTTCACAATTCATTGAACAGAATATCAAACAACAGAACTTTCAAAGTTCACCTAGATGATAAACAAAAATCGATCAGTCATTCTCAAGAATTCTCCACCACAAGGCTCCATGCTCTCACCATTCTTTTTCAACATGTCTATTAGTGATCCTCTAGCTACACACGCCTGAAATGATTTGTCATGCAGATAACACAGGAATTTTGGAGAAATGGAAGTACTGGGAGAATACGTCAATGCTATATAAATAAATGTAATAGTGAGACTGGATGGATCCCCGATATGCAGACAGAGTACAACAGAAACTGCTGCTGAAATTATCATCCGAAAAATCGCTTACAAAATGGCATGCTGACGCTCACACATTGGAGGTTCTGTATCGCTAGTGTATTATGCTTCTGAATATTGCTGATCTGTGTGGCTCAACAACATACATGCGAATCAATTAAACACAGAGCTTTCCAATACCATGCGAATCCTTGCTGAAACAGTTAAATTATTTTCGCTGCCGTCACTGCCAGTCCTCTGCAAAATCGTTCCACAGATTAGAATTTCCATTGGTCTTTGTTGAATGATCATGAATGTCTTTCAATTTTCATTTGATATCAAACACATTTCACACATTATGACTATTTTTCAATTTTTTCTACAAATTCGGATTTTGATGCTACATTTGTATTGTACTTTGGCAACCACATCTGCTGAATATATTTTGATCAATTGACCAGTACTCAGTTCATGTTTATGAGTGAGTTACCTTGGAGAATCTCCTGTGTGTGTTCAATGACCCATTTTTTTCACTGACTTATTGGAATGTCTATCAACCTGAAACAAATCATGGACAAGATTGAAAAGATAATGAAATTATCTCCGATTTGCTTTGGTTGACCCTTATGAAATACTCACATCTAGTCTCTTGGTACTGATTAGAGGATATGTCCACAATTTATATCAGGTCATATACAGAAGTTCTCACAGTTCACCTTGCAGCTTCGTTCGATGTGGAGTGGATTCTCTCACTATGTAATGAAAAAAACACCATCCAATATTTTGAAGAACTTATTGATACAATTTTTAATCGACACATTTTCTTTTTTACAGGGGCAACAGCATTACGGGACGTATCAGTGACCATACCAGTTGCGGTGCGAATCATGGACACAGTTACACTGCATTGCAAATATGACCTCGAAGGAGAGCCCCTCTATACGGTCAAGTGGTACAAGGGTACCAAAGAGTTCTTCAGGTACATCCCAAAGGAGCTACCCAACACTCAGATGTTTCCTCTCCCAGGAATAGATGTTGATGTGAGTAGAAATTGGATTGTTTATTATGCTGAGAGAAGTGGCATGCTCAAATAATCAGGTGAAAAGTGTTCATTCAAGAGGCTCGGCAGTCGTTGCAAATATGATTCATTCTATATATACAACACCAAGTCACAAAAAATATTTTTTATGAAAATTGAAAGGCAATGACAATATCGATATCATTCATCGTATACCTTTTATATATATATATATATATATATATATTTATATATATATATATATATACATGAATATATATATATATGTATATATACCGGGTGTCCCAGTATACCTGTTCCAATGGATTATCTCAGCCATTTCGAAAGATAAAAATTTTGAAATTTCATGATCTCCAATTCGATCAAGGAACCTTGAACTGAGAAGAACAAAAATTGAAAGTCACTTCCGGTTTGACCGGAAGTGACTATGACTTTTTTATTTCAAATAGCACCCTGTATATTTCTCGCAATTTTTCATTTCTCCTCAAAATTATCTTTACAACGATGTATCACACTTTGTATTTTACATTTGATTTGATGGAGAAAACGTCAATTGAAATTTCAAATTGAAAGAATTGCAGTAGGCTATGATATTTTGTGTAATCTTGATTTTGACTTCAATAATAATTGATAATTCATGAACAATTTTGCATTCGAGATGATGAAGAGAACGTCAAATTTCAAATTATTAGAATTGTAGTAGAACTGGAAAATTAAAAATCTTAAATGGAAACCTTAGTGTGCCATGGAAACATTTGAATACATTTGTTTATAACTTTGACAGTTAATAATTCTCAATAGTTGTGTGCGTGTCAGAGGAACCCACATTCATGATTGAATAACCGTGGAAATGATGATAAGTTCACTAATCAAGAGAAATTGGATATGATACTGATTCATGGAAAATGCGAGAATAATCGTCGGGCTGCCCTACGTGCATACAGAGAGAAATACCCTGATAGACGAATGCCAAGCGCTATGTATTTCACAAGCTTGGCTTCGGATTTGGCAACAAGTGGATCATTTTATAGAAAGCGTACTGTCTCTGAAAGAAAAAATGCTACGGACGAAGATTACACAAAATATCATAGCCTACTGCAATTCTTTCAATTTGAAATTTCAATTGAGGTTTTCTCCATTAAATCAAAAGTAAAATACAAAGTGTGATACATTGTTGGAAAGATGATTCTGAGTAAAAATAAAAAATTGCGAAAAATATACAGGGTGCTATTTGAAATAAAAAAGTCAGAGTCACTTCCGGTCAAACCGAAAGTGGCTTTCAATTTTTGTTTCTCTCAGTTGAAGGTTCCTTGAACGAATTGAAGATCATAAAATTTTCAAATTTTTATCTTTCGAAATGGTTGAGATAATCCATTGGAACATATATATATATATATATATATATATATATATATATATATATATATATATACAAAACTATATCTGAAACACGACTCTACTGTAATCAATGATAAACCTTCTCTGAAGATGCCGATTATTGAAAATTTAAACAACAAAACAGCAGATTGTCTTTCATTCCTGATATTTTTGGCATCAACAGTTCATGCAATATTCAAACGACATTCGTTTCTCATCTTATGACACTTTTTCAGATGCAGAAGAGTAGTCCCTTCAAAGTGGTTTTAAGGAATGTGCAGCCTGAGGTGACAGGAAGATACAAATGCGAGGTGTCTTCCGATGCCCCAAACTTTTATACTCACATGCAGTCAGGATACATGTATGTGATTGGTAAGTATTGAACATCAAAATCACCTATTCTGAAGGAGTTACTCGGAAAGGTCATTATTATCCTTGAAATCAATTGTTGTCCTTATCACGGATCATTAGGTAGGTTATTTCAAATTTGATATTGGTGATAACCAGCTTCATTTTTGCTTGATTTTATTCTCAACATTTTCTAAATCTCACGAATATGTCTAATATAAACGCTCAATGTTTCATACAAATTCGACCAGTCTTTATAATTTTCTATTAATATCAATATAGTTGTATTAAACAGCAAAAACGATATTAGTGAATGCCAATCGATCCTATCTGGAAAATTCCTTAATAGTTTTGCTAGGTTTTTTATCTGTCGGTATTAGATAATCATTGATTAGGTATTTCAATGATATACTCGATTCTGCGACTGATAAAAAACTGCACATAGTACGATCGTAATCAATGGAGAAAGATTATTGTTGAGTTCCAATACGGAATACAACATATTAATTATCATTTCTATAATACTGGACAAAAACCAAACACGAAACTGGGAAAATCGTAGGACAAAGATGTTTCACTCACTTAACCTTAAAAGATTCTATAATATTTTACCAACTGAGATCAAAGAGGGCATAAGTCCACAAAATCTTTTCGGAAACAAAGTGAAAAAATATTTGTTCAAAATTGACAGATTGAAAATTAATGCTTTGAAAGTTCCAAAAAAGTTGTAATTCACGGAATTTTTTTTAAGAAGATTATTTTCTCAATGAAGGTTTTGGATTCCTACTTCTACTCTTAGTTAGATTTTATTCACCCATTGAGGAATCAGAAACTACTGATATTCATCAATACTCAGCTAGAAAAACGATTCACAAAACAGTTGTATTTTGAATCAGGAAAATCAGATCCCAGACAAATATTTCTTAACAAAATTGGCATAATCTCCCAAAACTGTTATTGAAAGGTGCCACTTTTTAGGTTCCAAGAATATTCAACTTCTGTTTTTTGTTTTGGCATAAGGGTGCAATGCCCATTCGGCCAGTATCTTTCTGTTATTTGACCTTGCAAAAAACTATGTTGCTTTGTTATTTTCATATTATGGTAATTGGTTATCCTACCGGCTCAACACTCTACATTTTTTTTCTAAGGAAGTTTGTCATGGTCACATGGTTCTTGCCCGGAGGTCGATCAAATGAAGGCATTTTACATAAGACATTCACAGGTAGACCGCAATTGGGATGGTATATGCAGTGCTTGTCTAAAGTCCGTTCCCCCCCTACTAATTTTTGAACCACCTACTATTTCATGAAAAAATCACAGCTAAAAGTTTCAAAATGGCGATTGAGCGCCATCTTCAATATTTTTTTCAAATAGAACACCTCGTATATTATTCCATTCTCGAAATCTGCTCATAAACAGTTTTCTCTTCACTCCTGAATGAAGTATGGATTTTGGTCACTACCGGTGAAAAAATTTGCCAACTGAAGGTTGTTATTAATTTGTAGTTAAATTTCTCGAAGAATTCGACTAATAAGAGGCGTAAAGAGAGTTTATTGAGAATAAACAGTACCGCCTACCGGAAAATCTCGAAGCCTACGAATGTGTTCTGTAAATTCACAATCAAAACAAATTAATTAGCTAAAAAATTATAATTTAATAACACTTTCATTTAATCCTACCAATCATTCCATCAAGTATTCAATGTGTTTTAGACAATAAAGTGCCCTATTTAAAAGAGCTTCTCTCACGTTGATGAAAGTCTGTTCATCTATTTCTTCACATGTATCTATTATTCTTCGGTCCAACTCTCCTACTATTTGTCATTCAGTGGTGAAGATTCTTGACTTCGGACACCGCTATAAAAAAAAATCTAGAGGTATAAGATCCGGAGATCTTGGTGGCCATTCTGTACTTCCCCTGCAACCTATCCATCGCCCAGGAAAGTTTGTATCGTGGAACTCTCTAGCCGTCCTATCGAAATGGGGAGGTGCCCCATCCTGCTGAAATATGATTTCACGATTTTCAAACTCTTCCTGATTGTTTAATAAAATTTGTCTTATTCGAAGTTCAATTTCAGTTTCTAAAATATTTCTGTAAAGAACTCCTGTAAGATTGCCTCTGATGAAAATCGGTCCAACAACGCGATTGCCCGAAATCCCCGCCCAAACATTCACCCTTTTAGGAAACTCGGTATGTCCCTCTCTGAAAATATGCGGATCAGTATCGCTTCCGTATCGTACATACCAGGTGGTTCGAAAATTAGTAGTGGGAAAAAAAACTTTAGGCGAGCACTTGGAAGAGACACAGAGGAGACAATAAATCTAATCTAATTATCCTATTCATTTAGAGTCTTATTTCTGTTTCTTCTTGGTATTCCATGATACAATCACTTATCCGTTTTTAATTCAGTGCTGATAAATACATAATATTTATTGGCATTTTTATGTTTTTTTAACCTATATAAGTTCATCAATTCAATTAGTGAACTTGCTGCATCCGAAGAATATATAATCCAAATCTCCTATTTCATGTTTCGCACAGATTGGATTGTTCTATACCAATCTCATTCCCATTAAAATCGTGATATACTTTCTTGGATAACAATAGTTTTTGTACCATGGTATTCTTTTTGTGGAGTATTATATCATGATATACGATCCTACATTTTATGTTTTCGAATTTGGATACAATTTTTTAATGTTGGATTTTCATTGGATGATATTCCTGTTATAATTCTATTTTTTGCTAATTCGTCAATTTCTTCATTTCCTTCTATTCCTATGTAGGCTTTTACCCATACAAAATTAATCGAATCGTTATTGTTTTCCATTTCATATAGAGGCTTTGATTCTATTGATATAAGGGATATCTGATTTTTCTGTATTGCTCATGCTTGTCGAAACTGAGAGATAGTCAGAAAATATTATTGGTGCGGCTTTTTCCACTGCATATTCTACCGCTTTGAATATGGCTATTGCTTCAGCGTTGAAGATGGACAATTTAGGATTCAGAGAGTACTTTTTTTGTAATCCAACTCTGTCACGAGATAGGCACACCCTATCCCTTCTTTCGTCTTTGAGGCATCCTTGTAAATTTTCAGAAATCAATTATTTTCCTCATTTATTCATTTTATAATATTTCTGTTCTCTAGATGATTGTTACGATATTACGGTACCATAACTTTTACTTTTACTCTAGTTCCAAAATACTCTTATGTCTCTTGGGTTGCATCGTACCCGTGTTTCTATAACCCATGCAAAGTGGAGAGGATTTTTTCATCAGCCAATATTCATTTTGAAGATCGTTGGTATTGAGCTTGCTTATTTTTTTTAGGATCTCCACTTCCGGGAACTTGATTTTTGAAATTAATTTTTCTACCAAGTAGATTCTTCTGAATGACAAAGGTGACACCAAAGCCTCCACTCTTAGTGCTCCCATTGGTGTTGACTCCATTGCACCTAAACACAATCTTGAAGCCTGATTTTGAATTTTGTATAGTTTCTGTAAGGTATGTTCACTTGCTGACCCGCACAATATACTTCCGTAGTCCATCATTGATCAGATATATGCTCTATAGAAGAGCAACTTGCCCCCCACCATGTTCGTTGAATCATTTTTAAAAAATTAATTGCCTGTTGATATCTCCTGTTTTTCCGTTAAATGGATAACTTCCATCCGAATTTTTCATCTAAGGTAACCCCTAGATATGTAACTGGAATATGGAATGGCTGCATTAGAGACAAACATATTATTTTGTCTTGGGATGCATGCAATTCTGACGAAAGGAATTGAAAATATCTTCAAATCAATTTGGAGCCTCAATATTGCGATATAATTCCTAAAAATTGCCATTCTATATAACATAATTTACTAGGTAGGTGAAAAATCATACAGTGTAACTCCACCAGAAAAATAATTTCAATACAAATGTGGCACGAAGATTTACATCAGGAACTGGACATGTTTCGAAGGATAAATCCTTCATCATCAGCAAAATGGAAGAACTCACAAGCAGTTCTGAAGGAGAAGTGAAATGTTACAATCACAAGTGGACAAAATTATGGAGAAATGAGACTGAAAACAACTACAATAACATTATTGTGTTCGAATCTAGTGCGGGTTCCCTGATGTTAGGGACCGTGGTTGGTCCTAACAAACAACATTTTAATATATTGCAAAGGATTTATAAAATCATAGTGGATGGAAATGAAATAGCTTAATGGTTGACATATATAACGAAGACTTTTGACCTATGGAACATCAAGTTTCAAAGTGACAGAGTAATCTTTGTGACTGTGACATGGGATCGAGAAAAAGAAGTAGCTGAGTGTGGTGTAGAGATGTGTTATGAAATTCGATCTAGAGATGGGAAATCAAAATGGTAAGGAGTTAAAATGTTTGAGGCTATCAAAATAAATTCATTGATACATTGTGAATTAGAACTTTTGATTGCCTTGTTAATTCCGAGAGTTTCAAGGAGATTGACTTTTTTACCTTCATCGCAAAGTAAAATTTCTAGGTCAGACTTGGGATCAAAATTATGCTTTTCGTTCATAATATGGTTAGAAAAAACAGAATTTGAGTTAATAAGTTCTTTTTCAGAGTTAGAATCTATTAATCGAACGTGTTCAGCTAGTCGTGTTCTGATCTTGTGGCCTGTTTGAGCAATATAACATGTTTTACAATGAGGGATAGAACAATTCAGTTCATGAACAACAGATATATTCAACATTGGAATTTTATCTTAGAAGTTCACCAAAAAATCCTCTAGGTTGTATAGTATAGACCCTGAAGATTGTCTCATGTTAGTTAGACAATTACTTTTTTCCAATTCTGATTTACCCACTCATCATATATTGAACCTATGCTCTCTAGTGGATCTAGTTCTAAAACAAAACTTTTTTCAATTCAATGATTCCTTTTATCATCAAGAATCGGGCTTAGCCATGGGCTCTAATCTAAGTCCTCTTTCAGTTGAAGTATTCATGTCAGGTTTTGAATCTACTATTTTTGAACATCCTACTTTCTCTGAAATTTTATTCTGGCATCGATATGTCGATGATATTTGAGCACTTTTCGAAGGCACCTCAACCACTTCTAAATTTTTCTAAATTCTTTCAACCCAATAATACAGTTCACCATGGAAATCGAATCTGATGATGAATTACCTTTTCTTGACCTAATGATTCACAAATCAGACACCCTTGAGTTCCCCATATTTAGAAAACCTACCAACACTGATAATATCATAACTTTTCACTCCCACTATCCGTACAATCAGAAATTTTCATCTTTTCATTCACTTTTTCACCGCCTCTCTACTATA
The DNA here is from genome assembly GCA_018342105.1 of Gonioctena quinquepunctata. Classification (NCBI taxonomy): domain Eukaryota; kingdom Metazoa; phylum Arthropoda; class Insecta; order Coleoptera; family Chrysomelidae; genus Gonioctena; species Gonioctena quinquepunctata. Next base: position 564,509 of record JAFIRS010000214.1, read on the forward strand.
CCTCTCAATGATTCCAATTTCTCAACAGAACTTAACATCATCAAACAAATTGCTTATAACAACGTTTCTCCAATCCACACAATCAATAGATTATATTACAGATATGTCTATCTCTTAAACTCAATGATATCTTGATAAACAAACTCAACGCCAATATTGATTCAAATTTTTCTATCTCTTTCGAAACTTCTAACAACCTAAGCGATTCTTTGGTGAACTCTAAAGATAAAATTCCAATTTTGTATAAATCTGGTGTTTATGAACTAAATCGTTCTATCCCTAATTGTAAAACATGTTATATTGGTCAAACAGGCCGCAAGATCAGAACACGACTAGTTGAACACGTTCGATTAATAGATTCTAACTCTGAAAAAGAACTTGTTAACTCTTATTCTGTTTTTTCTAACCATATTATAAACGAGAAGCACAATTTTGATCCCAAGTCTGACCTAGAAATTTTACATATTTGTGATAAAGGTAAAAAACTCAATCTCCTTGAAACTCTTCGAATTATCAAGGCAATCAGAATTTCTAATTTTTATTGTTCCAATGAACAAATTCATTTTGATAGCCTCAAACTTCCAATTCTATTTTGATTTCCCATCTCCAGATCGAATTTCATAACACATCTCTACACCACACTCAGCTACTTCTTTTTCTCGATTTCATGTCACAGTCACAAACATCACTCTGTCACTTTGAAACTCGATGTTCCATAGGTCAAAAGTCTTTGTCATATGTCAACCATTAACCTATTTTAGTTCCATCCATGTGTATTTGATGATTTTATAAATCCTTTGCAATATATTGAAATGTTGTTTGTTAGGACTAACCACGGTCCCTAACATTAGTGAACCCGCACTGGATGCGGGCACAATAATGTAATTGTAGTTGTTTCAGTGTCATTTCTTCATAATTTTGTCCACCATACAATGGTAGGTTATTTTTCTCTTAATGTTTGCCCCTTGTAATTGTAACATTTGACTTCCCCTTTAGATCTGCTTGTAACCACTTCCATTTTACTGATGGTGAAGGATTAATCCTTCGAAACATGTCCAATCCAATCCAATCCAATAATATTTATTTTTGCTTTTCTGTATTTACATTTAAAAACATGTCCAGTTCCTGATGTAAATCTTCGTGCCACATTGGTATTGAAATTATTTTTTTGGTGGAGTTAGACTGAATGATTTCTCACCTATCCAATTATATCACCTCCACTGTATGAGACGGATCGCCTACGTTGTATAAACATAATTTATATTATGTTAATTCGAAAACACCCGAAGCGTATCCTCATTTTAGATATACACAGTCTTTGACACTTGATGACATATCTTTTCCTGACTCCTGATTGACGACTGCAGAATCCAACCAGATTCGAAATCAACTATTTATTCATTCATCAATACGACGAGTGATTTCTCTTGTCTTCTACTCTTCAGAATACACACGGTGTTTGGTTGTAAAGACCAGCACAAAGCAATCAGCCATTCAGAAAATAGTTGTCGAATCTGTTGGTAGGCTCTGTAATACACAACGAGAGGCGCATGCCAGAAATTTGGAAACATTAACCGGCAACAGTGTTCATATGAATGACGAACTACTATTTCTCAATGATGACCGGAATTTTTTTGAAAACATTAAACAATACTTTGCCTTTTGTGTTTATGCAACTGATTTTTTGATAATTGTGATTTGATAAGTGCAACTTGATGAGTGCCAAAGCGAGGTTCGTTTGTTTTCATCACTTTGGAATTGAATATCTCTAGCAAACAGCCTGAAAAGAAAATTTTTAAATTATTCTGCCACACAATCAATTCAACATTCCACATTATTCAAATGTTCATTGCATCCGGCAATTGCGTTCACTTACAGCTCTGACCAGGACAGCTGAGGTTAGGCGAGAGGTGCTCCCCAATTTTTTTTCGAATTTAATAAAGAACAAAAACTATTTTGATTTTTTTTTTAGATTTTCAACCACTGTAGTTCAAATGGCATCATACACTCGCCATTTACGGACTCCAAAAGTTTTAGAATTATTGGGGATATTACCATAAGTGCTTTAAAAATTAGCGATAATTCTGAAAAAAATGTGTTTTTTGAAAACTGCGTGAGTTTATTTTTTTCGTTGTGCAATTTTTTCAAAAAAAACACTTTTTTTTCAGAATTATTTGATTAATTTTCAGAGCAGGAATGGCATTTGCTAGAAAATTTCAACGATACAAAAAGATTAAAATTTTTTATTGTTATAGTTGATACTACAATTATTGTAATGAATATTATGAACATTTGTATTTGTCTTCTCCGTAACTGAAGTTGATCTTGTACTTTCTCCTGGCGCGCAAGGTTGTGGATTTCTATTGCCACGCATTTTCAACGATAGCCTGATGGTGTTCTTCATCTATCTGTAGATAGCTCGCAATAGATTTGGAGTTGGCATGTCCTGTTATTTTGATGAGTTCTTGCTCAGCAACTCCGCTCTTTGCCAAATTTGACACCGCTGTTGCCCTCAATGAGTGATTGGTAATTTTTTCTCTTTCCACGTATAGTCCCACCTGGTTTTCTCGTTTTTTAGTCCACTTTGCTATTTCGTTCTGTCCCACAGGTATGTTTTTGAACCATTGATTTCTTACTTTCCAAAACGGATTGACAGTTGAAAATAAACGGTCACTTTCTATGTGTTCTTTTTTCGATTTTTAAGCATAAGATAATCGAACTGGACAAAAATTATGGTTATTTCTGATCATTACTTGTATTTTATAATTTTATGTAATTTTATTATCTTATGAACCTCTACTATTTTAACGATTTCTGCATATTATGTACTACGTATAATTTATTTGATATTTATTGTTTTCATCTCAAAACAAGTGTTAAATCACTTACTGAGTACTCACATTTATTCACAGTTAATTGTCATTTTATCTCTTGTAATCCACATTTTTAATTTACCTTTGAATAAATGTATTATTATTATTACTAACCAGTTAGATGAGGCACATAGCTTGGATCCGCCTTGAGTAGTTTTTCCGAAAATCGGATTGTATTCAATTCCGTTTGTTTTTTGGCCTGAGTTATCGAGTTCTTCCTTGAAAGACTATAGCTTTGCTCTGCATCCCTTGCCTCCTCTCCACGCCAATTCATATGACAAAACGAAAAACACCTTTTTTTGTAGGCCTTCTGGGGTTCCTTCGTCACAATTGTTTACTAGTTTCTTCAGTTCTTAAAATTTCAGAGCAGTTGAGCTCACTTTTCTACTAGCTTGAGCCTGTAGGTCTCTTCTCTTCGCATTTTCTGCGTTCCGTGCAGATTCAAACAGAACATCTTGAAATGGGTCAATTTTCATACCATATTTCTGGAAGTATTCTTCCATAATCATTTTGGCGGTGACATTCTTAATTGTTTTCACGGTGCTTTCTTTGTACTCCTCACCGTAACTTTTCTTCATGTTATGAGCCCAGTCCTTCAATACTTTTGCAATTTCGCATACTGGCGTTTCTCGTTCCGAGTTATACTCTCTCGTTGCACAAAATCCATGAACTGATTGCAGACAAACTTCTTGTTTTTCTTTGTATTCGCTGGAGTGGTTTTTTCGATTTGCGTGTCGATTTTAGCTTCTTTGAAAGTCCCGAAACGGTTCATTTTGGACGATAAATATGAAACACCGACTGAATTATTGTATCTTTTTACTTCAGGTACGCGTTGCTATGGTCGTGAGCCTCTCTGTTAATTCCATGGCAATCGCGAAACATACACTCCCGATTTTTTAATCGCGTCACTTCAGTTGAATTGTCACCTAGCGCGCTGACTTACAGCGATAATCCACATAGTAGGTAGATTACCGCTGTAATTCAGCGATAATTCCACACCTCTTATGGACATTCCAACACATGAGTGAAATTTTCAACAAAATGCCTTTTCTAGAGTCTATGCTTCAAAAACTATTATTTCGGAAATGGAGATTTCGACAAAATGTAAATGAATATAAACATCCTGTAGAAGTAGTTATAATTTCAAATTCGATATCGTATATTTGCATTATTTTCCTGTTTCCTTAATCTTGGTTAGTTCCTAATTCAAAATACCCATTTAATTTCTTTGATATTGGTATCCTAAGAATTATTCATGGTTTATTTTTCAAGCTATTCATGTGGTTTTTCTCATGTGGAATGCAATTCATGAGGTGACTTAGGAATTCGCCAGTGAATAGTTTGTGTTCCAGGAAATTGAGATAAGACTTTGAGTCACTTGGCAGCACAGACTTATCATATTCTCAATGTCCAATTATTTCCTACACAATTTTCAGAATATTCTGAATTTTTTGCTGACTATTGCATCTGGTTGGTCCAAATTCAACAAATAAAAGAATCAATTCATCAGGCAATATCGCAAATGTAACGAATTCTTTTATACGATCTCATACGATCTCATAAAATGGACTCCGTGTCGTATGTTCTCAAATTACGAGTTATAGGACCAATTGAAACATATGTGGCCGCAGACCGCTCTCTACTAAATCAGATAAAAAATATTAAACGGATTCTATGCAGTCGAGAGATATTTATGCGCATCACGGGAGTGAAATGATAAAAATGATTCATTTCAACATCTGACCTGATGATGTCATTGTCATGAAATTTCTATTTATAGCATTCCAAGTTTTTTTATCCATTTGTGTTAAGGTGATTCAACAGAACGAACGTTCCAATTACAGAATTACACCCTAGTATCTATACAAGTAAGGGTGAATCGCCCTCAAACAATGGTAAGTTACTTAGCACACCTAAACCTTAATCTGAATCTTATACATAGCTGGAAGTAGATGAAGAAATAAATATCCAACATGAAATGAAAACAGGAAAACCTTGATTTTTTACTGTTGCAAAAGATTGACAAAATATGTTGATCTGGATGAAATACTGATTATACAGGGTAAGTCGGAGGTACTCTGACAAACTTCAGGAGGTGATTCCTCACAATATTCTAATATGAATTGTCCAAATAAATATATGTCCGGAAACGCTCCGTTTCCAAGATACAGGATGTTGAAATTTTAATTTGGTTTTTTTCAATAACTTTCGAAATACTGACCTTGATTGAACGAAAATTGGTATTGAGAGTTTTTTGAGGTGTCGAATTCAAACCTGATGTTATTATTGCTCTCACTCGTAGGGGGCGCCACCTACACGTCTTTGACCGTACATCTAGTACATTTTCCAATAGAAAAATCAATTCCTCTATTGAATCTACGTAAAAAAGCTACCCTTGTTACAAGTCGCAATAAGCAACCGTTTTCTAGATATTTGGTCATGAAAATTTCAAGACGATTATTTGATAATCGATGCGTGTTGGAGTTATTACCATTATTTTGCATTTTTCACAAGAATGCTTAGGAAATGAATTTGACGTTTAAGTAAGTAGTTTTGGTTTTTTGTATGGGGTGCCACCTATTCTATTTGTTTTTACTCGTTTGAAATAGTTATTTCTGTTTCAAAGGTACAAAATCTGTAATTGTTTCAATAAAATTTGCAAGAAATATCAACATGTTATTTCAAGAAATTTTTAATATGTAGAATAAAATAAAATGGAGGAAACTAAATAGTAATCAAATGAATTGTTCAAATGTTCACCTTCTGCGAAGATACAGGCATTCAGTCTTCTAGTCATTGAATCTCGTACCCGCTCAAAGATTATTGATGTGTTTTTTATTGTTTAACAGGCGTCTACTATTCGGTTTCTTAGATCTTTCTCGTTCGCTACTGGAGTTTTATAAACAAGTGACTTCAAATGTCCCAAAAATAAAAATCTAGAGGAATTAGATCTGGGGACCTTGGTGCCCACCCCTGCTTAGGTTCTTCTACACCCCTACCGATCCATCGATTTGGATAGACAGTGTTAAAGAATTCCTTGGCTACAACGCTCAAATGGGGCGAAGCCCCATCATGCATAAACCACATGCGGATAAGAATTTCTTTTGGTACATTCTGAAAAGTCTCTGTAAGTTTTGCCATTCAGTCGGAACGGAAGGAAGAAAGGACCTATCGAGTAATTATCGATTATTGCCGCCAATACATTTACAGAAAATTGATACTGATAATGTCTTTCACTAACTGCGTGCGGATTTTCCAGAGCCCACACATGGTTGTTACGATAGTTTGTGGAAGCATTTCGAGAGAATTTTGCCTCGTCCGTGAAGAGTACATATCTTGAAAATTTTCTCAAAAACCACTGACACATAGTAATGCGTTGGGAAAAGTCTCGTGGCAAAAGAGCTTGTACCCTTTGAATATGGTATGGATAAAATTGTTGATCGTGGATAATTCTCCAAACTATGGACTGAGTAGAATTGAGAGCTTCAGCAATATTCTTGTACTTGTTTCTGGATTCTCCTCGAGAGCATTCAAAACAGCTTCTTCCAATTCTGGGGTTCGGACTGCTCGTGGTCTTCCAATAATATCAGCTGCCCTCTTGAAGCTACCTGTTTCTGCCAAACAACGGTGGAGACTGGTAAATGTTGGAGCTGAAGGCAGTACTCGATTAGGAAATCGCTCCTGGGAACTACGTCTTGCTTCGCGCGCATTGCCATCCGCAAGGCCATAAACGAAATGCATATCGGCTAAATGAGCATTATTGTTTAAATATTCTATTTTTTCAAAATTAGTGTTTCAAAACTAACAGAAACTTTAACAAAACAACAAAAAGTTTAACTGTCACATAATATGTAATTACCAAAACTACTTACTTAAACGTCAAATTCATTCTAAGCATTCTGGTGAAAAATGCAAAATAATGGCAATTACTTCAACAGGCATCGATTATCAAATAATTGACTTGAAATTTTAAAAGTACAAATATCTAGAAAATGGTTGCTTATAGCGACTTGTAACAAGGGTAGCATTTTTACGTAGATATGATAGAAAAATTGATTTTTCCACTGAAAAGTGTGCTAGAAGTACGCTCAATTAAGTTATGAATCTTCCAAATAGAAAGAGACGTGTGGGTGGCGCCCCCTAAGAGTGAGAGCACTAATAACATGAGGTTCAAATACTAATTTTCGTGTAATTAAAGTCAGTATTTCGAAAGTTATTTAAAAAAACACGAGAATAGAAATAAAATTTCAACACCCTGTACCCTGGAAACGAAGCGTTCCGGACATATATTTATTTGAACAATTCATATTAGAATATTGTGATGAATCACCTCCTGAAGTTTGTCAAAGTACTTCTGACTCACCCTGTATGTTGAATGGATCGCTAATACTGGTGAATTTTAAGCCTAGTTAGGATTGGAATTGAGTGTGTAGAAAAAAAGTTGGTGATCGAGTGACATAGGGTCTAGTATTGAAGTTGAGACTAATCAATAAGTAAGGCCATTGACTTGGTAGTTTATAATCTTCAAATGAATGAAAGGACATATAAAACCGATCGTTTAGGTGAGAGTTTCTGCTGACTGGAATGTATCAAACTTGCTTCGTATTCCTGACGGCACTGTTGTCTATTGAATCTGTAATTCAACTTATTGGTGCATTCCTTTCGAACCTACTCAATCCGTTCGAAATATTTATGATAATGAGGATTCCAGATTATGCAAGCGAACTCAAGATGGCTATGTATTGGTGCATTATACAGATTGCCCCAGAGACTTTCTGACTATTGATTCTATAGGATGCTCAGAAGTTAATTCGGAATCCAATAAGACACCTGAGTCTTGGTTATATCGACAGTATAGTGGAAAGTTTCAGAATTGTGTAGTCTAGGAAACGTTATAGAGTTACATTTCAGACATAGTTTGTTGGTTTCACAGTAAACTGTTTAGGTCAGACTGCAACCTCAGACAATCACTACTATCAAAGATAGTATTGAACACTTTCAAGTCATCCGCGTGCAGACAAAAGCCAAAGCCTGAGTTTCCGTAACATTCGCCAATATCATTGATAAAAAGGTTGAATAGGAGTGGTTAAACGTGGGACCCTTGTGGTACACCAGATGTTACACTTACTGATTCGGAAAACCAATTGTTCGTAGTTACAGTCTGGGTCCTATTAGTTATATAGCTTTGTTTGAAGGTTGTAGACGATGTGGTAACTTGATTACCATCGTTCCGGACGTCCATCGTCTAAATGTATTTGAAAGATTTTCACGACGTTTCGGATGCTTGTATCTGCAATCATCTTCAGGTGAATACTAACAAGTTTAGGTGCTACTTACCAATTTATATGACTGTCGGCGCAATGATGCATGCAATTCCGCCATGTGCAGCGGTGCGTGTAATTTCGCGCGGCGTGGTGGTGCGTGAAGTTTCGCGCTCTGCAGCCCGCCAGAAAGAGCAATCAGGAGTTTCCATACGTTCTTGATTTCAACGCTTGGTTGACTAAATGCGTTATTGGCTTCGATATAGCCAGCCTCTTCGAACTTTCGTTTAAACCAATGCTCCTCCCTATGTAGAACACTTGCGTCGTCCCATAGAACTCGATGGTGCTCAGTCCAGGCGTGGTCAGCGATTCCCGATTTTGATGTTTCTCCTCGTTGAGTCCATTTCTTGTGCTCATCCAATCTTACCGATAACGGTCTCTTTGTCTCTCCAATGTAGGAATCTCCGCATTCACATGAAACTTCATTAATGCAATTCTTACTGATTTCATTTTTGTTGTCAGGTTTGGTGTTGGTCAGGAAACCCCGTAAAGTACTTCCGGATTGGAAGCAGCTCTTGATGTTGAACTTGTTTCCGATTCTTCTGATCTTCTTGGAGACACCTCTGATGTACGGAAGACACTGTGCTTTGTTGTAGCTCTTCAGATGTCTTCATTCTCCGGAGTTGTTTCGAAACTTCTTCTAGGAGTTTCTTGGGATATCCATTCCGGTGGAGGTCCTCTCTGATGTGGTTTTATTCGGCATCTAGTGACTCCACGTCGTTGCATATGTGCGTCGTTTTCTCTACCAATGTTCTCACGATCCCTCTCTTCGTCGAACTCGGATGGTTGGAGCTGTAACAGAAGTTGAACTTGGACCAGAAGATCGTTTCATCAGCTTCGACGTGGAGAGCCTTTACACCAATGTCACTATGGGGGAATATCTCAGTATCATCAAAAGGAAACTCGAAGAGGATGACCAGCTGCACGAGAGGACTGACCTTCCTACCCACGCAATATTGGAATTACTGCAGTGCTGCCTACAGAACTCATATTTCCAGGAGAAGTACCGATTCTTCTCTCAAGTCGACGGACTCCCGATGGGATCGTCCCTTTCTCCAATCATCGCCAACATATACTTGGAGTGGTTCGAGGTATTGGCTATACGGGAGACAGAATACAAACCAAAGCTGTGGTTGAGGTACGTGGATGACACCCTCATTATATAGAATCACGGAGACAAATATCTCCAGGATTTCTTCTCAAGAATTAACAGAATCAAGGATTCGATCAAATTCACGATGGAAATGGAAACCAACGGTGCCTTACCCTTCCTCGATGTGAACGTTGAGAGAATAGGCAATGAAATCCGCACCTCTGTCTACAGAAAGAAGACACATACGGGGCAGTACCTCAGTTACAGCTCAAACCATCCGAGTTCGACGAAGAGAGGGATCGTGAGAACATTGGTAGAGAGAGCGACGCACATATGCAACGACGTGGAGTCACTAGATGCCGAATTAAACCACATCAGAGAGGACTTTCACCGGAATGGATATCCCAAGAAGAAGTATTGGAACAACTCCGGAGAACGAAGACATCTGAAGAGCAACAACAAAGCATAGCGATCTGCCTTCCGTACATCAGAGGTGTCTCCGAGAAGATCAGAAGGATCGGAAACAAGTTTAACATCAAGAGCCGCTTCCAATCCGGCAGTACTTTACGGAGTTTCCTGATTAACACCAAACCTGACAACAAAAATGAAATCAGTAAGAATTGCATTTATGAAGTTCCATGTGAAGGCGGAGATTCCTACGTCGGACAGACAGAGAGACCATTATCGGTAAGATTGGATGAGCACAAGAAATGGACTCAACGTGGAGAAACATCAAAATCGGGAATCGCTGACCACGCCTGGACTGAGCACCATCGAGTTCTATGGGACGACGCAAGTATTCTACATAGAGAGCAGCATTGGTTCGAACGAAAGTTCAAAGAGGCCGCCTACATCGAAGCCAATAACGCCTTTAGTGAACCAAGCGTTGAGATCAAGAACGTATGGAAACGCCTGATTGCTCTTTCTGGCGGGCTGCAGAGGCGCGAAACTTCACGCACCACCACACCGCGCGAAATTACACGCACCGCTGCACATGGCGGAATTGCACGCATCATTGCGCCGACAGTCATATAAATTGGTAAGTAGCACCTAAACTTGTCAGTATTCACCTGAAGACGATTGCAGATACAAGTATTCGAAACGTCGTGAAAACCTTTTAAATACATGAAAACCTTTTAAAGACGATGGACGTCCGAAACGATAGTAATCAAGTTATATAGCTCTCCATCCACACCAGTAAGTTGACGTGTATACCGAGATTTTCTAGATTCATGAGAAGTTCACAACAACTTTGTCAAAAGCCTTCGAAAAGTCGGTATAAACTTCGTCCACCTGCCTTCTTTGACTCATTTCATTCAATTTATCCTGAGTAAAGAATGCTAGATTAGTAACCAACGATCAACTTCGGGAAAATCCATGTTGGTTTTCATTAATAAGATTTTTTCTTGAAAAATAACTCGCAGGTAATAATAGTTTTCAAGGAGCTGATAATATTTATATTGGCAATTAATTATTTACATAATTTCTGTTGCCATTTTTGAAAATTGGAAAGACACTTGCATCTTTCCATCGGCTCGGAAATACTTCTTCAGACAGGGATCACATGTGTTTCTGAGAAAAATAGGTGGTATACCGTCAGGCTCGGCACACTTCCGGTTTCACCGGAAATGGCACTGGTTCTGAATTTTTAAATGGAACACCCTGTATATTGTACCATTATTGGATTTCTGGATCAGAATGTGACATTTTAAAAAGTTCTCACGCCTACTTAATTTTTTTAGAGTCACTTTTAATATTGTATCTAGGTGGCCATGATCGGACGTAAACTAATCTGAGGACCTCAGGTGATAGATAGGAAGAAGGCAAGTTGGCAAAATTACATTTTCATGTCTACCTATTATTTTTCAAATGCCGACCAGTTCTTGACAAGCACTTTCCAAAAAAAAAGATTTTTTGACGAATCTAGCGATACTAATTTATTTGCGATTGGATTAAAAATAACAACATAAATTAAATATTACTGAGGAAAATACTGGATAATGATTTATTTACTTCTGTCAAGTTTGCCATGAGTATAGTATATTTAGAGTATAGTATATTTATTTAACTACATTACAAATACATGTTTGTAGCACGTCATAAAAAAAAACAAAAAATTGTTAAAATATATGGTTAATATGGTTAATAATTCATTTACTTTCACTGTAGAAAATTTCCAAAGTGCATTCCTCCTTGTTCAGCTCGTTCAATTGTTTCTCTCTAACATTTGAGGCGTTAAACTTCTAAATGAAAATTATTTTTTCTAAGATTTCGAGAGTGGCTGGGGCTGTTGCATAGTAAACCTTCTCTTTAACATATCCTCAAATAAAGAAATCGAGCACAGTGAGATCCGGTGAGCGGGCAGATCACCGTACTGGACCCTTGGTTGTAATAACTTGATTATTAAAATGCTCTATCAAGTAATTGAGAAATCCTCTGGTATTAAGAAATACATGAAACAGATTTGTATCCTTGGTGAAATATTGGGGACGATTTGATGTTCATACTATATATTATGGGTATAAAAACGTTGGGAAACATTTTTATTATCCATTTGTCAGGAAATTTTATCTCTTATAAAAATTGTTGTATTGTAGGAAACTTGCATTGGGATCGTCAAAATTCTGAATTTTCAGACGGTGTACTGGGGAAAACAAGAAATAGGAATTTTTATCGATACACAATATACAGCCACAGCCACCAACGCAACACGCAACACTCTTTTTTCAAGTGTGATATTTATGTTTTGATGATATTTTTTTTTTGCCGGATGTTTTACTCCCGCCTGTTGTGGAAGATACAGCAGCGAGACTACTTCTTGGATTCTCAGTCACTGCTAATAATGCATTTTGTTGTAATACATTTTTCCCAGTTACATATTTCGCATGTTCTGTGTTGAATTTGTTTTCCATAGATCCAGTGGCCAATTGTTTTTTTATTAATCCGTCCTTCAATTGTTTGACATACCCGATTTTCTGGATAACGCAGATCAAATATTTCTTGATATTTGGTCAATATTCTCCATAAATGAGAATTACTTCAATTTTGTCATCTGCACCCAGCATTGTAATTTATACGGACAAATCTCTAATTGTTTGAAGGTTGTAGACGATGTGGTAACTTGATTACTCTCGTTTCGAACGTCCATCGTCTCAATGGATTTAAGAGGTTTTCACGACGTTTCGAATGCTTGTATCTGCAATCGTCTTCAGGTGAATACTGTATTCACCTGAAGACGATTGGAGATACAAGCATTAGAAATGTCGTGAAAACTTTTTAAATCCATTAAGACGATGGACGTCCGAAACGAGAGTAATCAAATCTCTAATCAATAAATTTCACAATGTAAACAGCCAAAATTTGAAGTATCTATAAACTTTCGTTTTGAAGAAAATATCGATGAATTAGGAAATTTTATTGGGGGAAAATGTCAATAAAGAATTTTGTACATGAACAATAGAATGTTTGGCGATGGAAGGAAGATATGTGGAAAGTTAACGATTGAATAATCCATTTTGGATCTATCAGTATACCAAACTGATTACCTATCTTATTTCTCCATGAACAGTAATGGTATTGATTCGAAATCCGCATTTTTCGACATCGCTCAAATCCCTTAAATGGTGAACTCTAGGTATCGCTAGGATCTTCATTGCCTAATTTTCAGGGAAACAAGGTTTCTGAACCCGGAATCATAGAATAAAGAACAGATATAACGATTATATCTTTCCAGAAAAGCCAGTGTTTCGACGATTTACTCATAGCCCGTGGCCCCGTCTAGCGGAATATTAGCCAAGCGAACATTGAAAAATATTCATCAAGTTGACTTGATTTTTTTTCATTTTCAAGCAATGTACTTCAATGTGGGTGCAACAATATGGATTACATCATGTATGTACAAAACATAGATACATCTCCGTAATATTATTATACCCATAACGACTGGGGAAAAATTCATGTTCTCCTCGAGTTATGAACAGGTGATCACTATGATATCACAAATACCACCCACCAATAGAGCTCAAGTGTTCCAATGCTCTATACCCCTGGAGAGCCCTTAACTGCACCAATGCTTCAACAATACACTATATGAGATGAATCGGTTTGTGATTTATCGAACTATTAAACGAGTGGAGCGGCGATTGGACATGGCAGACCAAATCCCGATACATTGGAAGCTGATTCAATGGTCTATACAAACAGACAAGTGGGTGCACTTAGAGTTTGTACAGGTTTCAGTAATAACTTCCTTCTCCACACGACAAGATATATATATGTGAATTTCGTGCAGCTATTTCAATTTTACAAAGCTCTTATGACTGACAAGTCACCATCATTGCATATCTGCGAGTAAGTGGGCCAATGCGGATATTTTTTGTGATGCATTGGAAAGGTAGGTAATTGTTTTTTATAGGATTATCCAAAGTGAGGTGTATTCACTTATCTTGTTATTTTGTTTTTTCTCTATGATGAACCAATGAGACAGATCACGAACACACTTGTTTTGTCCAACTGGAAGGACTGTAATTATATATATATATATATATATATATATATATATATATAATATATATATATACAGTGTCCGGCATGAAGTACGCAGCATATGGAAAACTTTTTTATTATAGATTTCTCAAAAAAAACATTCCTGGTAAAAACCTCTGCTTCATCCTAAACCTGACCTGACCTGACCTGACACCAAAATTGAATTTTATACGACCCTATACGGGGGAAATAGAAAAGTATGCTTTGTTTTCAAAATAATATGATCTCATCACTTTATTTCTCGCGGTAGAATTCAAATTCATGGGGAAATATTGTTCTGAATCGAATGTTGATCCAGAAATTCGAATCATAGCCAATCATGACCAATTTCATTTTTCAACTTTTTTTCCCATTTTTTCTTCATTGCCCTGTACAACATGAGGAATATTATGCTAGACGAATGGTATATCATCAGATGTGATGATATCACTCTCTGAATGTTTTCTCATTTCTCCCTCCCATCGAAAAATCACATTAATTGAATTATGTGACGGAATTTCACAAAATCTTGCTGCAAATAGTGAATAAAACTGAATTGTCTCCAAGGTATGATGCCAGTATGCCAATTAATTTATTTTCACAATACAAATAACATTTCTTGAAACAAATATGTCATATGCTTCATTCTACGTGGACTCCCCCATTCTCAATACACTGCATAGTACGGCGGTGCTTTGCATCATGAACATTTCTTAGTATCTGGGGAGCTATTCCCCGAATACAATCCCTGATAGTATTCTCCAAATGACGTATATTTTGAAATGGTTTTCTTGAATATACCTTCTGTTTGAGATATCCCCATAAGAAAAAATCCAAAGGAGTGAGGTCCGGTGACCGGGCGGGCCAAGAGTTATTGGAATATCTACCAATCCATCGATTTGGAAATGTTCCGTTTAACCACCTTCTCACTTCTAGCGTAGAGTGAACGGATGCACCGTCTTGTTGAAAATACATTCTAGCTCTCATGTCCAGAGAAATATCATCTAAATAATCGGAGAGAAACGTCTGCAGCATTCTTGAGTATCTGGCAGAATTCTGTGGTTGTCTGGAAAATACTGGTCCAACAATAATGTCATTAAGAATTCCGCACCAGACGTTAACTTTGAAGTGATATTGGTCTCTACATTGTATCGTGAAATGGGGATTATTATCTGCCCACCACCTGCAATTCTGAGAGCTGACTACCCCATTTGATGTGAAGGTGGACTGGTCACTATAAATAATTTTTTTCGAAAACTGTCTATTATCTTCCATCATAGACTGAAACCAGAAACAGAAATCCAAGCGATTATTCAGATCTCTCGGTTCCAAAGTGTGTATGAATTTTGGTTTATACGGTTTGAATTTACCATCACCTAGAACTCTTCTCATTGATCGATCGGACATACCAAGATTTTCTCCTCTTTGCGATAATGACATTCTTGGATTTTCAATCGTAGACAGCATAATATTCATAACAGTTTTTTCATTTTCAGTTATCGGTCGTTTATGTGTCACTTTGTATTTTTTTGAAACCGATTTAGATTCCTTGAATGTTTTCAAAATTCTTGTAATTGTCGAATTATGAACGTTTTTACCTAGATGTCTTTCATTAAAAATATTGGCAGTGTCTCACAAGTATGGTAATTGTCACCATGTATCATTACAATCTCCACTCTCCCCTGTATACTTAGTTGAGCAGCCATGATTGAATTGAAAAACTACTGAAATTACTCTACAGATTTGTGAGTTATTCTTGATGAGTCAAAAATGGTTTGTTTACAATTAGAAATGAAATTGTTTTCAAAGCCAACTGTAATAGGCAGATGTTCTGTATCTCAATCATTTACAGTAAAATTCAAAGAACAAAACTATGGTAGCTGGGTATTGCTATCGAAGTCGAATGTAACAACTAACAATATTCCGAAATTCATAAATGATACGTGAATAAATTTTTCGAGTGGATCAAAACCTTAATTTTGTACGTTGAATGCCGCAAAAAAATTCAATAAAATATTGTAGACGCTTTCCAATGTTTTGCTTGAAAAAAAAAATATTAAAAAATTGTCATATTTTACAATTCCTGATGTTATTCGTAGTGTGAAAATGAATTCATTTTCATTCTGGCATCATACCTTGGAGACAATTCAGTTTTATTTACTATTTGCAGCAATATTTTGTGAAATTCCGTCACATAATTCAATTAATGTGATTTCCGATGGGAGGGAGAAATGAGAAAACATTCAGAGAGTGATATCATCATATCTAACAATATACCGTTCGTCTAGCATGATATTTCTTATGTTGTACAGGGCGCTGAGGAAAAAATGGGAAAAAAAGTTGAAATACGAAATTGGTCATAGGTGGCTATGACTCGAATTTATGGATCAACATTCGATTTTGAACAATATTTCCCCATGAATTTGAATTCTACCCTGAGAAATAAAGTGATGGGATCATATTATTTTGAAAACAAAGCATGCTCTTCTATCTCCCTCGTATAGGGTCGTATAACATTCAATTCTGGTGTTTTTATTTCAGGATTGGGATGATGCAGAGGTTTTTATCACGATTTTTTTTTTTGAGAAATCAATAATGAAAAAGTTTTCCATATGCTGCGAACTTTATGCCGGACACTGTAAATATAAATAGAGAGAGAGAGATGAAGAGAAATTTGTTACGAATCCAAGAGAGCACCACCATCCGCCAACAGCTGTTTCATGGTTTCCCATTCATCAGGACGGCTTGTGGTCTCTTTCAAATTGGTATCTAATATCTCGTAGTGCTAATACCTACCGGCAAGTAAAAAAATGTGAAAAGCATCAAATTATAGATAGTGACACCTATAAACTGTGCGGTGAAGCTTAGACCTAATATCGTGGAATTTTAATAGCACGAAATTTCGTGCACATTAACAGGTCACCATAAGATATCAGCATAGGCCAACCCACGACACCAATACTCATCTGTTGGTGACCTGTTGATGTGTAAGAAATTTCGTGCTATTAAAATTCCACGATATTAGGTCTTAGCTTCACCGCACAGATTATAGATGTCACTATCTCTCATTTGATGCTTTTAACATTTTCGTACTTGCCGGTAGGTATTAGCACAACGAGATATTTGATACGAATTTGAAAGAGACCACCAGCCGTTCTGATGATTGGGAAACCATGAAACAGCTGTTGGCGGATGGTGGTGCTCTCTTGGATTCGTAACAAATTTCTCTTCATCTAGTTATTTGTTTTGCGTTACTCTGAACGCACTAGGTGTCGTGGGTTGGCCTATGGTGACATTTGTTGGTGACCTGTTAGTGTGCACGAAATTTCGTGCCATTAAAATTTCACGATATTAGGACTGAGCTTCACCGCACAGATTAAAGGTGTCAGTATCTATAATTTGATGCTTTTCATATATATATATATATATATATATAGAGATTTTTTCATTCAAATAATATAAACAGACAGATACATAAACAATGAACTATGATGAATAGATATCGGACGCATCGATAAATGCTTAACAGACTTGTTTCGAAATAGACGTTGAAAAAACAAATTAGAATATAAGACAATCACCTAATAATAATGATTATTTTTCCTACCCAAATATCGACCAATAGAATTGCACCATTCGACGTCACGTGGTACAACCTACATGGTATTATACTGATAATTTTTTGAAAATTTTCTCTGGTAGTTGCTATATATAAAAAACAACACATGATCCAGTCAAATTAACCACACTTCAAACTGACAGGTTGAATTCAATTGTGACAATTGGAGATTTTGCATGAAAATGAGTCGATTTGGAGTTTGTTCTCTGTCCACCATCGATAAAAAGTCAAAGGAAATGTTCCATTAATACGGAGAAGGCAAAAAACAGTTTGGAACCAATTTACTACTTTTTGGGACGGAAAAATAATCCCCGAATACAACGAGCTTCAAAATTATCTGGCATTTCCCTCAAGGTTCCCTGCAAACAAATAAAGTCGTCAAGTTTTTCAGGAAAAATCACTCGCGCTTCGCGCTCGTGATTTTTTAACCTGAAAAACTTGACTCCTTAATTTGTTTGCAACGAACCTATCGGGAAATACCCGATAATTTTGAAGCTCTTGTGGTATTATAAGTGATAATACCAGTATATGAGCCAACGAGTTAAATTCCACAGTAAAATCAGATATATAAGAACAGTTGATTCAATCAAAATCAAAGAGTATATATACACACATGGATACATAGATATATAGAGCTAGACTAAACAAGACATATTAGAACGTTACCAAAGTTTCGGAGTATGGGGTTTTAAAAATAAAGATCACATCACCATGTCGGCAACTTTTTCCCTAGGTTGGCCCTGAATGAAGATCTTCAACTCTTTCATGGAGAGTATAAAAAAGGATATGAAAAATAATGTGGAGAGCAATAAAGAAAAAATGTTTGTCACTGCATAAAATTCACTTACATTTTGAGCAGATAACGAATCTTGCGTGATTATACATTTTATTGATACAATCAGTATCTACCACATGCACTGCTGGACTTTCAATTTTGCCTTTTGGATTCCTGGTTTTTTCTTCCCCCAAATGATTCTTGACAGCAATGCCGTAACTCAAAGTGAAATAGAGAACACGAACGACTCACACATCCCAGAGATCCATGCGATGCTTGTCAGTAGCAATACCAAAAATATATATCTCCTGAAAATATTCCGGGAGTATGAATGGAAAGTATGGAAAAAATATGTGTAGCTTAATGGAAAAAAATTATTTTTCTTCTTGATGATTGACCACACTCATCAAACTACATGTGTTTGTTCTAGAAAAACATTTTTTTAAATTTATTTGCATGCTCATGATTACACCAACTCCATATTCAGCCTTATGTCACGGCTAACTTTCGTTTTATTTACCAATGGTCTATTGGTCAAAATATCGGCAACCATATATTAATCGCTATTTACATGAAACCACAGTTCTGATCTCTACAAATACTGCAATGTTAGTAATAGGCGCGGAACTTCCCTTTGAATCTGTTTCCAAATCCTTCATGGATAAAAAACGGTATGTTGAAATTTCCTCCCTTGAATTACTAGCTTCTTTCCGGTGATTCAATTTTACTGTGTAAGAAGTGGGTGATTTTCGTCGTTTTACGATTTTATTTATGATTGAGTCTACAAATTGATTGTTTGTCATCTGATACCCAAGAGGATTGGAAGGTTCGTGGCTTCATAATCAAATCTTAACATTATTTCCGATGTTTTCCCGTGGTAGGAAATTATAAGGTTCAGAGGATACTTTTATCCACCTACAATGTTTTTATATTTCATCAACGACTCTTGATACATTAAAATTTCAAAGTATTTTTTAATAGACAATGTCTATTTGTCATGTTGGGCGCATTGAGAAAACGTCCAATTCGGGGTCAATTCTTCAAATTAAGTTCTCAGTATAATCACAATTCTATTGAATAACTCCATTTTG
The DNA here is from genome assembly GCA_018342105.1 of Gonioctena quinquepunctata. Classification (NCBI taxonomy): domain Eukaryota; kingdom Metazoa; phylum Arthropoda; class Insecta; order Coleoptera; family Chrysomelidae; genus Gonioctena; species Gonioctena quinquepunctata. The sequence continues at coordinate 583,805 of JAFIRS010000214.1, forward strand.
CAATCTGTTATTTGACAAAGTTCTACAAAACTCACAGTATACAGGGTGAGTCAGAAGTACTTTAACAAACTTCAGTAGGTGATTCCTCACAAAATTCTAATATGAATTTTTCAAATAAATATATTTCCGGAAACGCTTCTTTTCCAAGATACAGGGTGTTGAAGTTTGATTTTTATTTTCGTTTTTTTCAAATAACTTTCGAAATACTGACCTTAATTGAGTAAAAATTGGTATTGTGAGGTTTTTTGAGATGTCGAATTTGAACCTGAAACCATTATTTCTCTCACTCGTAGGGGGCGCCCCCTACACGTCTTTTTTTTTCTGAAGATTCATAACTTTTTTGATCCTACTTCTAGCTTATTTTTCAGTAAAAGAATCAATTTCTCTATCATAACTACGAAAAAAAGCTACCCCTGATACAAGTAGCTATGAGCAACTTTAAGCAATCGATTTTTTGTATCAAGTGGTTTCAATAGAATTTGCCAGAAATATCAATAATTCATTTCAAGAAATTTTGAATATGTAGAATAAAATAAAATAAAGGAAACTAATGGGTATTCTGATAAATTGTTCAAAGTGTCCACCTTCAGCGAATATACAGGCATTCAGTCTTCTAGTCATTGAATCTCGTACCCGCTCAAAAGTTATTGGTGTGTTTCTTATTGTTTCACAGGCGTCAACTAGTCGGTTTCTCAGATCTTCCTCGTTCGCTACTCCAAAATCCAAATCCAAAATATATTTATTCATAAAATCGTTCAACAATAAAAACCTTAACTACTATATACATATTAACAGTGAAACAGTTCGTTTGTCCTCTTCGGGATGGGTAAGGAAGAGGATAGGAACTGTTGCCTTAGCTTGGGAAATTATTAGATCACCCACTTGCCCTCCCAAAGGGGCGAAGGGGTGGTCTCTGCTGGTGTTAGCAGTTGCAGTCAGATATACCAGATTGGTAGAAAACATCTCCTGCTTGCGCTTATGTGTTTTTATGCCTTTTGATTTGTTTTTCGAAAATTAAAGTGTTTGCCATCCATTTTGTATTTTCATTTAATGACTTTGCAACTGGAATTTTTTTTATTAAAAAAACAGTTTCTAAAAATGCAATTATGTCCCTATCGTGGGTTTAATCTGTTGATGAATAATCACTTCCTTGTTATCAATTGACTTCATTCTACAATTCGGTTTATTCAAATATCACTCCATGTTTGCGGTGTTGATTCACTCTTATATTTGTGATTCCTGCCGTGAGCGGACTTTTAGGGGTGTGGTACCTGTAGAATATATCTGACAGTTTCAGAATAAAATCTGAAAGTTTCTCTACTTCGGCCAGTTCACGCAGATCATCCAGCCGGATGTATCTATTACTGTTGGTAACTATGCGAAGTGCTTTATTCTGCAGCCTTTCGATATTTGAGTTTTCGATGCGATGCAGAACACTGGGCAGGCGTATGTCATCGCAGGTCTAATTATCTGTTTAAATATTCGCACTTTGTTGTTTAAAGATAAGTTAGAGTTGCGTGCAATGAGGGGGTACGTTCGCTTAATTGCAGCCGCTCCCCTCTGCAACGCTAACGTTATGTGCTTATGCAAGTTCGCTACTAGTGACTTCAAATGTCCCCAATGATGAAAATCGGGCAAGTCTAGATCTGGAGACCTTGGTGCCTGGTTAGGTTCTTCTACACCCCTACCGATCCATCGATTTGGATAGACAGTATTAAGGAATTCCCTGGCACAACGCTGAAATGGGCCGGAGCCCCATCATGCGTACACCACATGCGGATACGAATTTCTAATGGTACATTCTGAAGTAGTCCCGGCAATTCCTCCTCTAAAAAGTCTCTGTAAGTTGCGCCATTCAGTCAGAACGGAAGAAAGAAAGGACCTATCAAGTAATCATTAATTATTGCCGCCCATACATTTACAGAAAATTGATACTGATTATGTCTTTCACTAACTGCGTGCGGATTTTCCAGAGCCCAATCATGGTTGTTATGGAAGTTTGTGATAACATTTCGGGAGAAGTTTGCCTCGTCCGTGAAGAGTACATATCTTGAAAATTGAGGATTTCCAGCCAATTTTCTCAAAAACCACTGACACATAGTAATGCGCTGGGGAAAGTCTCGTTGCAAAAAAGCTTGTACCCTTAGAATATGATATGGATGGAATTGTTGATCGTGGATAATTCTCCAAACTGTGGACTGAGTAGAAATGAGAGCTTCAGCAATTATTCTTGTACTTATTTCTGGATTCTCCTCGAGAGCGTTCAAAACACCTTCTTTCAATTCTGGGGTTCGGACTGTTCGTGGTCTTCCAATGATATCAGCTGCCCTCTCAAAGCTACCTGTACCTGCCAAACGACGGTGGAGACTGGTAAATGTTGGAGCTGAAGGCAGTACTCCATTAGGAAATCGCTCCTGGTAAATACGTCTTGCTTCGTGCGCATTGCCATCGGCAAGGCCATAACGAAATGCATGTCGGCTAAATGAGCATTATTGTTTGAATAATCCATGTTTTCAAAATCAGGGTTTTAAAACTCACAGAAACTTCAACAAAACAACAAAACGTTCAACTGTCACATAATATGTAATTACCAAAACTACTCACTCCAACGTCAAATTCATTTCCTAAGCATTCTTGTGAAATATACAGAATAATGGTAATAACTTCAACACGTATCGATTATCAAATAATCGACTTGAAATTTTCAAGTCCAAATATCTAGAAAACGGCTGCTTATAGCGACTCGTAACAATCGGAGCTTTTTTACGTAGATATGATGGAGGAATTGATTTTCTCAGTGAGAAATGTGCTAGAAGTACGCTCAAAAAAGCTATGAATCTTCAAAAAAGAAAAATACGTGTAGGTGGCGCCCCCTACAAGTAAAAGCAATAATAAGATTGGGCTCGAATTCCACACCTCAAAAAACCTTTCAATACCAAGTTTCGTTTCCCTAAGTCCAGTATTTCGGAAGTTATTCAAAAAAAACCGAAAATAAAAATAAAATTTTAACACCCTGTATCTTGGAAACGAAGCGTTTCCGGACATATATTTATTCAGACAATTCATATTAGAATATTGTGAGGAATCCCCTTCTGAAGTTTGTCAAAGTACTTCTGACTCTCCCTGTATAAATTGATAAGATGAGCAGACAGGTGGCTCATGCCAAAAAGAAGTGCCTGAAGCGGGCCTAATGTACAAGTTAGTGAGCCTGTCACTGCAGCACATTGAAAAAATCATGATCGATGTGTACCACAACGGAAAAATCTCATGAAGAGATTCCTTTTCATCGCAAATCATCAATTCTGTCTACGAAGCCTACCTAAGGCTAGACACAGTATACACACAGTACATACATGATGAAATGTAAAACAAATCAAAGTATGCCAATTTTTGACGAATAAAAGTTATGACGCTGTTACTGAAGAATTCATTCGAATTGTGATAGTCTTCTTGGAGCAGGAATATTTTCACCTCTCTATGGAACTTTTCATTTTTATTTGTGAAACAGAAGGAGCCTGGAGGCCTCTAGGCGAAACGCAATTGAAATTTCGTAAAAATACATTCTTTCTGTTCCAAAAGAACCTAAATACCCGAGAAAAACCAAAATTATATATATTTACAAGGTTTAAATTATATATAAATATATATATATATATATTATATATATATATATATATATAGTGATAAGTATTCGTGACTGGCGGTAATATAGAAGTAGATTCCTTGTGGGCATGCAGTCAGGTTAAATGGCTTTATTTCAAGTAAATTCTGTGAAATTCGTCAATCTTTCGGCTATGTTTATTGCCTTCCTCAGGACGACTGAAATTATAATGAATAACAATATGAAATTTTATAGTATTAAGGTACAATAGAATCAATAAAATTAATACATATGAGGAACATAAAATATTTTTCTTATCACAGTGACAATTGTATAATATTATAAATCAAGTTGGAAATTTTTTAATATATAATTATTTTTGTTCAATTTCAGTAGATATGTATAATTTGACTGGATTGTTCAAATCAATTCTTTTATCATTGATTGACTATTAGAATTGATATGAACCATTTCCAAGAAAATTCTTTTGGTTACATTATTCTCAGCATCTATAATCTGTTTGTTATTAAGTCCATTCGATGGTCTTTCTGATCAATATGTTACGAAAGTGAGCATGAATTAACGTTTCGTTTACAGTCACTCCTAAGGGATATAATTCGATTATTGAGACTTCTGGAGGTTTGGCCAATATATTTTTCAGAACAATCCTTACAAGGGATTTCATATACAACATTAGACTTTTGGCTATTTTTATGGGACTTTTCACTTCAGTGTGTAATTTTGAAATAGTTTTTATATTTTTGTAAGCAATTTTGAAGTTTTCAATTCTCAATACATTGAATAATTCAGGAGTAAGTTCATGGATATGTGGAAGTGATCTGAACAGAGGAGGTTCTATTCCATTTGTTATGGGAGTTATCTGGGATCTTTGGAAGACCAATGAATTAGTTTAATTGGAAAGTAATTTATCAATTAGGTGTTAGGGATATGAACTTTCTGATTTGTTGAAAATATAAACAGGATGTTCATATTCAATTGAGAATGTTTCCCTTTTCAACATGAACTTTCTGATAACATCCTTTGTAGTTGGATTGAAGATTCTTGTTGTAAACTAGGATGAGTGATTTTTGAGATTCTATTTTCCATAGATATCACTGAATTTATTTTAATTTTTTGTTGGTGATACGAATTCTAATTTATAAATCCATTACTACATATTGGTTTCCTGTACCATTTAGTGATAATTGTATTCTTTTGGGTTTTGATTAGTTTTATATCTAAAAATGGTACACTGTTTTGTGTTTCTTCTTCTATAGTGAATTGAATATTCTTGTCAAAGGAATTGAAATAGACAGAATTTCATCAGTACTTCCACATGGTATTGATAGAATCAAATCTTCAACAAAACGTTTTATAAATGGTATGCTGAATTTCACTCGTGAAACACAATTCTCTATTAAATCATCCATCACATAATCAGCCGAAATAGGTGTATATGAAATCCCTTGTGAGGATTGTTCTGAAAAATATATTGGTCAGACCTCCAGAAGTCTCAATAGTCGAATTAGATCCCATAGGAGTGACTGTAAACGAAATGTTAAATCATGCGCACTTTCGGAACATGTTGATCATAAAGACCATCGAATGGACTATAATAACACACAAATTTTAGATGCTGAGAATTATGTAACAAAGTATCTCATGCCAGCTTTATTTTGATAAAATTCTCAACAATCCCTAGAATCCCACACAAAATAAGAGGCATAATTGCAGTTCCCTAATCGGATTGATTGCACTGACATATAACTTTGAATTGGAAAAAAAATTGTTTTTATTCCAGTTATCAGTATAAAACATTCGGTTAGATGTCTGTGGAATTTTCAGCCGTCTGAATTTTCCTCCCCTATAAGCTCGAGCTGCGGCGAAGCCAGTGCAAACGATATGCAAGCCGCAATTCGAAGCTCAAAAGCCAACATCTCACAGGAACTCTTCGGCGGACTCATCAAACAACAATATCGGTTTGACGCTAAATACCCGAACTAGACTTTCGACTCTCTGATATTGCCACTGAGAATTGAATGATTCCAGGAACGAAGGAGGGGGAAAATCTGTTTGTCCTACTATTTTTCAATATATGTGACAAAATTTCTGTATGAAACGGTATTTTATTGAAAATCTCACTCATGTGTTGAAATGTCCAGAGGTGTGGAATTATCGCTGAATTGCAGCGATAATTCAGCGCGCTAGGTGACAATTCAACTCCTCCAGAGTCGGGCAATTTATGCTTTAAAACAAAGAAAAAAATAAACTGTTGCAGTTTTTAAAAAACTCATTTTTTTTCAGAATTATCGGTAACTTTTAAAGCACTTATGGTATATCCACGAAAAGACCCTCAAGATTCAATAGGAAAATCAGTGATCAGAATCCAATTGAAATTCATAATGGGACTGACAAATGACGACCATTTATTATATTATTTGAACGAATAGTCCTGAGTCACAATCAGAAATATATCAGTAATGAAGTAGAAGTGGCGAAAACCTTCGGAGAATACTTCTCAACTATAATTAACAAAAAAATCAACACTCATTTCCCGGATAATTATTCAGGCTGTTGTACGACAATGGCGAATATTAATTCAACGATGTTTTTCAAACCCGTTACAGCAGACTACGTAAAAAAAGTTATAGTCTCATTACTCAATAAAAAAAGCACAGGACATGATGAGGTCTTCACAAAAATTGTTGAAGAATGTGTAGATATATTATCAGACGTAATAGGGCATATAATGAATTTATGTATCTCTTTTGGAGAATATCCTGATCTCAAAATTGCCATTCTAGTCCCCTTACTGAAAAATGGTGACAGCAAAAATATCGAGAATTATCGTCGTATATCAGTTATCAGTATACTCTCAAATATTTTTGAAAAACTTATATCACTCAGAATAAATGACTACCTGGAAACATTCGATCTGATGACAGAGTGCCAACATGGATTCAGAAAAAATAATTCGACATAAACCGCCACGCTCAATTTCACACAACATATACATGATTTAATGGACGAAATAATTATTGTTGTAGGAATTTTCTTTGTCTTAAGCAGGGCCTTCGACACTTTGAACCCTGAATTTGTAGCAGAAAAACTCTTTATCTTAGGAATTTGAGGTAATATAAACCAGTTACTTGTTTTTTTTTGACGAATAGATGTTTCCAGTTTGAGCAGAAGAACGTTATGTCAGATAAATTTCTTGTAACATCGGGTCCTCTCAAGGCAGCGTTCTTCGACCACTAATTTTTTTAATATATGTGAATGATTTTCCTGATAATATAAGTCATGGAAAAATATTTCTTTACACGTCTATCATTCTTCCTAGTAAAACATCTGATGATATGACAGAATTAGTTGATACAGTTCTGATTGAATTTAATGACTGGTGTTACAAGAACAGAATCATTGTGAACCAAAACAAAACAGTATGCATGCAATTTGCGAATTCGTCTAGAAGTCTACATAACCTCAATCTCAGTTAACGAAATAAATCGTTAGAATTGGCCAGTTCGACAAAATTCATGGGAACAACGATTGACTAATTCTTCACATGGCAAGAACATATCGATTTTACATGTAAGAAATTAAATCAATCATACTACTTGATAAAATCTCTCAAGTGTGAGTTGGATACAAAATCACTGATATCAGTTTATTATGCTAAATTTCACTCGATTATATATCATAATATCTGGGGATTAGCTACTGGATCAGACAGGATTTTCATATAGCAAAAAGCACTACTGAGATTGATAGTCAATTTGGATTATAGAACTTCCTGTAGAGAGACATTCTAACCAAACAAAATATTGACAGTTACAAGTTTGTTGATTCTGAAAACATTAACATATAAACATGAAAATAATAATATAAGGAATAGATATACGATCACTCGAAAACATCATCACGCAGAATATGAAAAATCTCCTAACGAAAAATATGAAAAATCTCCTAAATTTGTTGGAATTAGCATTTATAACTCACTGCCAAATGATATGGATACCTTGTCACCTCATACCTTGAAAAATATTTAAACTTTTTTTATCAGAAGAATGTTTTCACACGGTAGATGAATTCACACTTGAAGTAAGCAATGCGCGATCGTGTTTACTTTGAAAATTTCATTTTTAAATTTTGTTGTCTCGGTACACTGTTTTCAAATTCGTTTTTATATTTATATATTTTTTATAAATGACGATGTGTTGAGTTAATTATTTTTATTGTGAAATATCTTTCAATCATATTTTATCTAGACTTGGTGTATTTCATATTGTTTTATCAATGACGATGGTGTTGATTTAATTATTTCATTGTGAAATTGTGTTTCATCATATTTTTCTAGACTTGGTTTATTTTTATATTGTTTTATAATGACGATGTGTTGAGTTAATTATTTTTATTGTGAAATATCTTTCAATCATATTTTATCTAGACTTGGTGTATTTCATATTGTTTTATCAATGACGATGTGTAGATTTGATTATTTTCATTGTGAAATGTCTTTTGATCACATTTTATCTAGACTTGGTGTATTTTATATTGTTTTCCATGACGTTGTGTTGATTTTAATGTTTTTATTGTGAGAAGTTTTCAAATCACATTTTGTCTAGACTTAAAGTATATTTTTTATGTTTGTATGAAGCTAGGCAACTGTGAGCAAAAAGGATTAATAAAATCTATCTGCGTTCGATACAGTTGACCATAATATACAATTGGATGAAGTGGGAATTAACTTTCCGAGAGTTATGTTAGTGATGGTATTCAGTAAATAAAAATTGACGGAACTTCAATAAACAAAAATATTATGGTGTGCCGCAGAGAACAGCCTTAATACTAGTCTCATTCTCAATATTACGTGAGTAGAACAACTTTAATTCCATTTTCCATATACCAGACACATTTTCTTCACCAATTTTGGAAATAAGATTTTTTTATAGGAATATCCAACAAAATAATTAGCAATCAATCAATTCCTTGTTTGTGAATTAATTTGAAATACCACGAACATATTACACTGATCAATCTAATATTTGCGTGTGACTTTGTAACTGAAATATTTTTGTTTTGTTGAATGGCCAAAGCTGCGACTGAATGGATAAATGAATAGCAACTCTCCAGATTATTGATTCTACATTTGGAAGAATGAAAACATTACTATGAAAAATGATGCAAAACATACTAACTCAAGAATAGACAAACTCTCGTCAACCTTCTCTCACCCCCCTGTTTTTCAATAACTTTTTACAATCGGTCCTATGATTTTCCTGACGAATAACCCACAAAGAAACAGAAAACTCATATACATCTTCATAATGCCGAAATTAATTTTATTTCAATTGGATTAGTGATAATGTCGAAGGAATTATTGAGAGGGACTATATTCTCATTGGCCTCATTGAAGGTACGATGTAATTCAAATTTTGATATCAAAAGGACCTGGCCACCTACGGCTCGCTTTCTGTTATTCACCAGAAAAATAATTCGAACAAACCTAATTTGAATTCAAATGGAATGAGGGTCGACAACATCTTCATTTCTGAGCCTGAGTCACTTACAAATAGTTAATAATAATAATGATTTATTTTCAAATTTCCATAAGTTACAAGTATATACAGTGCGTTCATTAAGTGTGGAAACGCGCCATTATCTCAAGAGTTTCTCATTTTCGGAGGTGAAGCTCGGATAGGTCGACTTTGTTTTTAATTTTCGAAAAATGGATTTTTTTTTAATTGAAACGGTATATTTTCATATCAAAAATCGAAAGCCCATATTTTTCAAATGACAGTCAGATGAAAAGCCATGTTTTGATCATTTCTATCAAAATCAAGTGAAAATCTTGAAAAAATATCAAATATTGTCGACATCTGAGAGCAATTTATAATATGAAATGAAATGCATAAAGCACACACAAAGTCGTCTTCACAAAAGGTTCAATATAAATTGAAACAATTGGTAGCTTGACAGGCGAAAAAAAAAACTTCTTCCCTGGCAAATACCACGCAGAACGTTGAATGATATTCACCTGACAATCCATGCAAACTTCCATATAAATAGATATTGTTCGCAAATGTTTTTTTCTGATAAGCTCGATTATGTTTAAGTTCATGTCGTGTCCACCTAACAATCCGCATACCGGTTTCAGGCTTTTATGACCCTCATCAGTACAGAGTATTCACCAGCCAAAGATCCAGAGAGCTCTGGCCGAAGCGAGACACAACATAAATAAAATCATCATCGAGCTTAAAACATCTTTAGGTGCGTCGGAAAAGATAACTTTCAACCGGCGACACCTAGTGACAGAAAGAAACACTCCATACCACTTTGTGTGTGCTTTATGCATTTCATTTCATATCTTATTCCCTTCATATGGCTTTTTCTTTCATTAATTCATAATATATTTCGAAGAATTTAACGTAAATTAACGTGGAATTATTTATCAAAACAAATTCGACAATCCCGATATAGCTTCACATTTCTGCCACAGCACACGCTGCGATCGATTTGACTGTCCACACCAAGCACTTCACACATAGCGAATACTTAGTATAAAGGAAACAAGTGTTCAATGAAACTATCATAAGCAGGTAGTAAAAATAAACAAATAACAAATTTACAACTCATGCTCGAACTGAGCTGCTTGGGTTAGTTGACAATATTCAAGACGTCTGACGAATTATTTGGGTTATGTTTGACAACATCTCTGGTGTAATTCGTTGAATTTCAGTTCGAATTCTCTCTTCAATGTCTTCCAAATTGGTTGGTCGATTTATGTGCACCTTTCTTTTCCACTAACCCCAGAGAAAAAGGTCATTGAGAGTTAAATCTGGGGACCTAGCAGTCCATTCAATCTGACCGCGTCGTCCAATCCAGCGATTGGGAAAGGTTTCATTAAGAAAATCTCCAACCAGTCGAGCATAATGTGAACCATCTCCATCCTGATGGAACCAAATAGTAGAAACTATTCTACCAGGTTAATTAATGTCTGGAAATATTACAGTTAAATATGGAACTACATAAGTTTGTAACATTTCCAAATAATTTTCACCCGTCACAGTACCGTCAAAAAATTGTATTCCTAAGAATCCCACCACACAGTTACTTTTTGGAGATATCGTCCAATTGGGATTTTCTTTTGCCCAATAACGATAATTTTGCGTATACACGGTACCTACCGTTTATACAAAAAGTTGATTAGTCGGAAAATTAGACATTAAATTCTTCTGATGGAAATTTTGGGTCACAGTAGTTCATCGTCACTCAAGCCATATCTACTGTTGAAAAATACATCATTCTAATCAACGAGAAAGTCATCAACTTCTGAAACGTTCGCCGATTCAAGGAATGCACTTAATTATAAACACTGCACTTTCAATCATTGTGTTTTGAAATAATTTTATGAAATAAAATATTGTTGTTTTTCGAGAATTTGTCGTGACGAATAAAACTCAAGAATCAAACCGAATGTTTGGGCAACTCAAACGTAAATAATGTGATGAAGCAATTCAGAAATTTGTCACTGACCTCGAGAATGTAAACTGGATAGGAGTTTTTGATATAAATGAAGTAGATGAAGCTTTTGAATATTTTTTTGAAATATTTTTATTTTATTTTGACGCCCATTTTCCTAAAACAGGCCATAAAATGTATTCTGGGACAATTAAATGGATGAATGATAAAGTAAAAACATCTAGCATGAATCTGATAGTCCTATATATGTTGGAAGTAAAATTTCCATAATGAACAGATGAGTATAGAGAGGAAAAACATAATCTTGAGTATTTGATCGTGACTACAAAAAAAAATATTTCCAGAATAGAATAAATAGAATCGACAACCGAAAGAAATCGGCATGGCAAATAGTTGCTGGATATTCAAACAAAACCAAAAATGTTAAAGAAGAAATCTCGATAAGAGAGGGAGATTTTTTCGTCAATGAACCAGAAAATTTGTTCAATAATCATTTCATTGAAGTTTCCAAACATATTGTTGATCAAATAAACTGTAACGGTACTGACGCTGATTTCTTTTCTAGAAAAATTGTAACATCACGCACTTCTGTTTTGTTTCTCCATACTACCATGCGGAGCCATATGATTTATTACGACTGAAATTGAAGAATAAGTTTTTTTCAGGTCACGATGAGATACCCATGTTTCTTCTGAGGAGAACACTCCATGTTTTGCACTACACTTTCATATTTGGTGAATTTATCTTTTTCCACTGGACATTTTCCAAATATGCTACAAATAGGTATTCAAGAAAAAAGATGAAAATTCAATGGAGAACTATAGAACAGTAACAGTACCATCGAATGTTTTGAAAGTACTTGAATATGCGTTCCTGAAAAGACTCTTGTCACTTTGTTATTCATTCAATATTTTTTCGAAAAGCCAAAATGGATTCCTTGGTAAGATGTCAACCATAACAGCAGTCCATTTATACTATAATCAAATAGCCAAATTTATTGAGGAAGGCCAGTGCCCTGTGTGGATCTTTTGTGATCTGAGTAGGGCGTTCGATTGTGTGAATCATTCTCTTTTACTTGAGGAGCTGGAGAAATGTGGTATCAGAGGGATATCACTGGATTGGATATCAAACTATTTGAGATACAAAAAACAATATGTTATCGTTAAAAATCATGATTCTGGAATGAAATACATTGTTTTCGGTGTACCGCAGGGCTCAGTTTCAGGCCCAGTATTGTTTATCCTATACATGAATGATTTGAGTAATTTATCGATACCGGCATCACTCACTCTATACGTCTATTATTATGTCAGATAAATCCGAGGTAGACCTGAAAGGTACATATAATATCGTTTTTCATAGATCACTCGAATTGTTCTCTACAAATTACTTGATTCTCAATGTGGAAAAAAAATCGAAGATGTTTCATAACCGTCAGAAATCATGTGGAGAAATTACATTCGGCTCAGATGGCTCTTCAACACCATGTGTCTCCGGTGATAGTGACTGCGTGACATTCCTTGGTTTCCAAATTGATTCATGAATGGATTGGAAAAATCATTGTCAGTCACTGATATCCAAACTGAATTAATTATCATATCAATTCAGAATCACAAGGAAGGTATTAGGACACAAGTTGACAGTAGATTACGATATGGTATATGTCTATGGGGTGTCACTTTATTATAACATGATGTATTAATTGCTCAAAAGCGAATTTTGCGCTCTCTCGTCAATATATTAGCCCGAACAAGTTGTAGAACTGTTTTTCAAAACTATAGAATTTCAACAGTTCATTCCTTAGTCATTTTTGAACGTATTCTCATTTGAAAATGGAGGTACTATATTCAGTACCAATGAAGATAGACATCAACTCAATACCAGAACTGAAAATGACCCTGATATATCTTTTAATCAAAAAAGATTAAGCTTTCAACTCTCCTCTCTCTATGGCGCCAAACTGCCAAACCATATCAAAGAAAGTACAAGTTCTAACATATTCAAGAAGCAAATACGAGAATATTTACTGAAAAAATGTGTGTATAGTGTTGAAGAGTTCATGACCTGCAACTGTACTGTGCTGATGTTGACATGTTCAATTTAAAAGAATTCTAGGAACGTTGGTCCAGACTCTGAATTTCAAATTATGGTTAATTCATTTTGTATTTTTAATATATTTTTCTGGATTTTAAGTTTCGTATTTACCTAGATTTGAGTGTATTTTGACTATTCCTATACAATGTCCTGTTGTCTACTGGAAAATTAAGATCTACCTATCTATCTAACTCGACCTATTATTCTGACGACAAAATTTTGAAAGCATTGTTTGGTTGGAGCAAAAGCACATCAGCATTTTTATCTATGCATATGAATCATGTTCTTGGTAGGCAACAATGCTTTTGTTTATTATATTGCCAACTTTTCTAGCCGCAAAATATTGGATCTTGTTATAATATATATGAGAAATAATGGATGTGTAGGAGGAGAAATATCTGCAAACGGAAGGATGCTCTATATTTTCGTCGTTTTCCATTCAAGTAAATCGGATTGGGATCTATTAATGAACTTTCCGGAAAAACGGAATTGGGTTAGGATAAACAGTTCGAAGATCTCATGAAGATGTTATAACGCTCATTTATATTTCAAGACATCATCCACTTCCATTTCAAGCCGCTATCCAGCAACGTTCGTGGGTTTTTTATGAGAAATGGCGCTTCTTCATCACTGCCCGAAAAACTGCAGGATATTACCTCAACTCGAGCTTCCTGCCTTTCACACTCGCCACATTTCAACAATCGCATCTAATGAAGAGAAAAGTCATTTTCGGGAAATCCCCCCAAATTACCTCGATTGAATGTGGAAAATGCGCCAGAAATATAACGAGAAAGCCACTCGTTTCGGCGGGAGCAGGTATGTGAAACGGAGTGATGCATCACGCCTATTCAACTTGATTAGCCATTTTGGTCGGATGGGAAAAATCCCGACGATTTGAAGGGATGCCTAGTTCGACAGGTATATTGGCTTAGAACAGAAGGGTGCACGGAAACAGCTTCAGAATGATAGGATTGTATTTATTGTTTGGTGGAGTATTCCAAGCAAGAGTATACAATATTATATTATCTGTAAGTTTCAGTTATGAAGTTGATTCAGCTATAGAATTGGAAAAGGGTCACGAAATTGATCATTCCCGATTTTTGGAGTAACTCGTACACATGATATATAGTAAGTGAGTATTTATTGGCCTCGATAACATACTTTTAGTCTGATCAACAAGTTCGAAATGGAGTTAATTATTGATAAAGCTCCTGAAATCACGAGCGATAACTCATTGGACTCTGAATAACCTGTAGAAAAATTCATTTCGATGATTCTACAGCACCTAAAAATTTGCAATTGTTACTAACAAATAAAGAGGGAAAAACTGGCATTTAATTTTTTCCTAATAATTCAAAAACATTTAATAATTCAGAAATTCAAAAATAGGTTCTCAAAGAGGAGGAAATTCACAATAAAAAAGTCCCAACTCTCGGAACTCTACCTCCATTATTTATAATTTTAATTCAACGCCGAAAATCAGGCTCCACGCGACAGTTACGCCGCTGAAAACAGTACACCACATGAAATATTTTTTTATAGTATCCACAATAAATTCAAATATTTGAAAAAATTATGCTATCATCTAAACATTTGAAAGAATAAAGTTCGGTTGGAAAGAAAATCTTATGTGGATTTTTCAAAAAGGTATACAATTGTTAAATAACAAGTTTTTTTCCGACCACGTTTTTCACAAATGGTGCCCTAGAAATTTAAATAATTGACTTATAAATTTCATAAAAAAACCACAAAAAGAATAATTACTTAATAGCTATTAGTTCAAGAGATATTGTTTTTACATATTTTGAAATTCTATTTCCTTTATGAAGCCTCTGTATAATATAATAATAAAATAATAAATTTATTCACTCACATAATAATATAAGCAATACAATGAGTTATAATAGAAGTAGTATAAGATAAAAATAATGAAAACTCCACTAGAACGTCCTATTGAATATCACACGACAGGCATTAATGAAATGGAGAATGGGTAACAAATACTAAATACTAAAATAAATGATATGATGAGTAAATATACTCGGTAATTAATATTAATAGATAAAAATATTCACATACTATGATACAATCAATTTCATACACTGTCATAATGATTACAACCCATAATTATTCAAAAGACAACAAGAAAGGTCTAGATTTACAAAATCATCCTGAATAAAATGTGATAAACAAAATTATAAGCTTGAAGCATACAGTATATGAAATTGTAAGTAACTTAAAATAGCCAATGGGAGAACAACAAACTTCTTGATGACAATAGCCAATCAGGGAGCAGTATGGCCAAATGTACGATTTGAAATTGTGAGAAAATAAGAACGGAAAAGTGTCAGAGACAATTATGATTGAATATTGTAAATAGTCTGTAAGAAAGGAAAAATAGTTTTATTTATAAGTTTTGACAAATAACCCCAAACAGTGAAAATGTGAGAACATAGTGCGCGAATTCAAAGAATTGAAATCAAAAGGAATGAGGAAAAATAGTATCCAAGTGACGGAGAAAACAAAGCCGAGTGAGATCGAAAATAATTTAAAAAGGAATGCAACGTTTTGTTTGGAGAGAAAAAAAAATTCAGTCATTTCAAAAAAATTAGCAGCAAACAACATTACCTTGTATGTACCCCATATACAAGTATTCCAAAGCTGATTTTTTTGATTTGTATGGTTCGTACTTTTTGGTATTGGAGTTCCTGAGAGCATTGGATTGAAAGGGAATCCAAATTCTGGTTGTGTATCAAACAGCGACAGTTCCAGCGTCAGGTACAAACTTTCCTAGTGCACATTACGAACTGAACAACTTCACTAATAACTCATATCCTATCAGAAGAACTTTATTTAATTTGATTTTGAACTATTAAAGATATTTTCACTTTCAAGGTTAAAGTGAGGTTGTGTCTATTTATCCATGACCTGTTTCTCATGATTATCCATGAAAATTTGTAGATTGACCATAGAATAAGTTATATATCGTAGGCCAGGTTAATTTAAGTTTTCCTGAATA